>OY821517.1:131752216-132352216 GCA_963682025.1 Cordilura impudica
GTGGTTTCGTGATTAATCTTTTATTTATTAAGTAAATATATAACCCACGGGATGGGTATTCCTTTGCTCACCGTTTTCGATGAAATTTGTAGAGTTAATGGTAAATTCAAAATATGTTTGGTATAATTACAGCTTATACATTTAGTAAATTTAGCTTACGATACGTTTTAGATAAATTCATATAATTCACAATAAGTTTTTTTTTTTTTTTGATTACTCGTTACAGCTTACGATAAGTATTATGTACAAAATAGGATACAATTTGTAATTCAATTTTGGTTAATTCATTGTTATAAAATTTTTATTGTCTAATTAATGAAATTAGACAATTTATATAAAAGTAGAAAAATTATTAACCTAAAATAGCTTAACTTCAGAAAAAAAAAAAAAAAAACTTAAAAGTATTTATTTTTACACTGAAAATATTTACTATACAATAGTTAAAAACTTTTCATCTATTTTCTATTTCAATTCAATTATTTTTGGTACTGCTTCATAATTTTTTCCAATATGAATTAACTGCCTCTATGAGTTCTGTCTTGTTTGTGTAATATCGTGTCCGTATTTTGCGATCTACATTTTCCAATAGATTTTTTACCGGATTGAGTTCAGGTGATCCGACTGGCCGTTCCAAAACACTAAATGCATTAGATTATAACCATTCGGTTACAACTTTGAAGGTGTGTTTCGGATCATTGTCATGTTGGAACTTCCAGACTAGGGGCACATTTGCGTCCTCGTATGGACACATTAAATCATTTAAAATTTGCCTGCATCCAATTTCAGTTAGAGTATCTTCAACTTTGTAAATTGGGCCTACTCCTTGGCCCGAAAAGCAACCCCATACCATAATATTTTCACTGACAATCTAAACCATTCTTCACAGGACGATAACAACCAAGAGTAGCCTCAATTATTCGTTGAGAAACAGTTCGAGCACATATTTTTAATTTCAGATGGTTAATGACCTATTTAGATAAAATCTTTTTTTGGCATCTTTTAAACTCTCTCCTGTTTTCGACTCATTTTATGGTGCCTGCCGCCTAAATGTTGAGTCGTCATCGTACCGCTTTCACGATACTTCTTCATAATTTATGAAATTATTGACTTATTCATAAAATATTTCTCACACATCTTTTTTCTTAAGACCAGCAGTAAAATCGATCTTTCGAGATTTTAGCTCTAAACGCGAACATATTTAAAACACAAAATTGGCAATTTGAGAATTTTTTAAAAGTTTCCGATGTCTTGTCACCCACTTCATAGAACTCTGAGGAAGGCTGATAGGTCTAGTTTTAAAGCCACTCCCACTAAAAAGTTATTTAGCAAAAGATTATCATATTTTGAATCGGTTTTTTCTATATGAAGTTCTTTAAAGTCCTCTTTTTTCAAAAAATACACGGGTGGTGCTATTCCAATTACCACAACTATGAATTATTCTTATTTTGGACAGATAAAAATCAATATGTATTGATTTTATTTTAAATTAAAACCAAACTAAAATCATAATTGTTTTAAGGGGGGGAAACAATACTGCAAGTATTTCTAATATTTGTATTTGTGGTTTGTTCTGGCACATTCCTGCAACTATTGTAAATAAAACAAATAATTACTTGTTGTTGTTGTGCATGGGGAATCAATAAAAATAGCTAAGTAGTATAAACACATACTTATGTATTAGAGTGGTCTTTAATTCTAAAAATTGGATATCGCGAGTGGCACAAAGTTAATAACAAATGACGTCACACATATTTGAAAAGCTCTCCCTGTTCTAGTATTCGAGATATGAGACATTGAATAATTACTTTTTATGGGAGGTGTCATGTCTACTGATCAGATACTGATAATTTTCAGCACAACTACTCATACTAATAATCTATTAAATCTCTCACAGAAGGTATTATTACTCTCCCATTGATATTACTCAAGATATAGGTAATTGAAAATTCACTTTGTATGGCAGTGACATGCCCATTTATTTTTCCCTCGAAGTTTTCAGATAATTTAATACATATACGGGGCGGAGGTGAGTCAACCAAATCAAACATAATTAAAATCGGTCCAGCTAATCTTGAGTTATAATTGGTATAACTAACCTGACTTTGTTTTATATTAGGAAAAAATTTAATTTAAAAGTGTGCATATTTTGGGTGAAATTTTTTTTAAGCATTACATTTTCTGATACTTTTAAATATGCCTCAACTTGGATGAAAATTTTTATTAAGAGTTTTATGATTTTAAGATATTTAGATTTTCGTACAGTCTAACTAATACAAACAAGCAATTAAGTCAATAGAAAAATGTTGCTTAAAAATTATGTGAACAATTTTGATATTGGTCGGCAAGTCTTTATTATTGTGGCTGAAAACCACTAACATCTGTATTTAAAAACTTTCTATTTATAATAGTAATATGTGGTTTTACTCGTATATAAACATCTACTTATGTATGTATATGAATTATCATTAAGTTTATGGTTGTATGTGTGAATGTTTTCAAATACATGTCAATATTATTTCATCATATATGGTTCATTTAATTCAGCAGTAGAATTATTTATGAAGATTATTTATTGTTTGTTAACCAAACCAACACAAAAACCAACAATATGCTCTCATAGGTATGTAGTCGAACTTTTTTCAATCTATGTCAGGATAAGTGCAGGTTGTTTGATAAATTTGGTTTAACCAAAAGGGATACAGAAAATGAAAGGAGAACAAACTTTAATATCAAAATAAAAATACGAATGAAAAAAATGCATAATTCTTGTTAAGACTATTTATAGAAAATAAGTTGAAGCATAAAATATATAAATTCAATTTTTTTATTAAGCGATACTTACTCCACCAGAATTGCTAAATTTATAAAACACACCTCGTAAAAGGTTTTCATATATAAATTGTTTGTTGTCTTACGATGATAAATCTTTAGAATATTTTCTTGAGTGTGTATTGTATATAATTTTAGCAACAATGGCTTATATGTTAAATGCTGGTATTTAAAATTTACTGTTAAGTAAATTTAAATATAACACTTCAAATATATACATTCTTAAACACATCCGACTATTGGTACCTTTCAACGGCAAACTGACAAACTGAAACATCCATTTCCTGTATGATTGAGTAAATGTATTATATCATATTTTGCAACAAACTTAACATTTCTTTTTTTTTACACACAAATACTTAAATATAATTCATATACATAAAAGCAAATATACAATTATTAATTGCATAATGTTCATTACGAACTTGATTATATTTTGCTATTTGTTTTTTTTTTTTGTAGAAACTGAATATGTAGGGAAATATATTACCATAAAACTACAAATAAACTATGCTCGTAAAGTATACTTAGTTGTAAACAATTTTATATCTTTTTTTACTATTTTCATGAGTATAAACTTATCTCTTGTAACCATTTGAAAGTTTAAGTAGGTTTGAATTTAAATCCTATATTAAAGTTTATTGAAAACCATTGTTTATATGCTTTATATAGGGGCTTTGACTAAAAAATCGTCTACAGTGTTTATTTTTGAACTACTGATTAGTGGGTGTAATAAACGCAATCAAATCAAATTAGACCAAGATCTATATGATAATTTAAGGCCTGTATGCAGCTTGCTAAGGAATCAAAAACTTCATATAAAAAAACGCTTCAGAAATGCTTAAGGACTTTTTCTGTCAAAAAATTTCTGTTGATAGTCTGCAGATTTTTAAAAAAGTAGTATTGTTTTTACTACTTTTTTTTGACGTAAATTAAGTTAGGCAACTCAGGCTTTGAGCGGGAATATCAAATTTTTCGTTCTTTCTGAACGGAATTTTGACAGGAGAGGTAAGCATAAACAAAATGTAATATGCTAAAAAAAAAAATAAAAGTTATTTTTCAGTTGCAAACATGGAAAAAAACGAACAAAATTCGGCAAAGAAAAACAAGAAGCGGATGGGTAATTTTGATACTGAGCTTAAAAACCGTTTAGCAGGCCAAATAAAGCAGAACCGAAGAATTGATTTGTTTTCAATTTCACAATTCTTAATAATTGACAGAAAACAGCTGATTGCTAGCGTTGCACTGAAAGGTACTTTTGTGCTTTTTTTTCTTTAAGAAATATATGAAAATTTTCTGTTAAGATTCCTTAACAAGCTGCATACAGCTCTTTATGGTAATTTAAGTCGATCTCATAGGGATCATTTGTATGGGTACTAGATCTGATAGGCTGATATGGGAGCTATGGCTGGTAAAAGCATATGTATCAACTTTCATAAATATATATTCATATTTGCGACCAGTAGATTGATTACAAGGTTTACATGGACACAAATGCAGACGGACGGGCATCGCAAAATCGACACAGAAAGTGTGATCGGAATAATAACAAATGGTCAAAAATTTTTGGTGGTTTGAAACATTACCACAAAGCCCTTACACGCTGACCACGTATAACTATGTGTTACAAAAATATAATTACATTTTTTTTAACTCCAATTTTAAAGATGTTTAGCATTTTCTTTTAAAATAGGTCCATAAGTAATAAAACTAAATAAAAAAGGCATGTAGAGGAAGCAAACATTGTTGCAACTATATATAAGTCATCATTTTAGATTATCTTGTAATAACACTGGTCTACTAATTTGAAAAAAAAATTGACTGCAGAAACGAAGCATGCTTTTTAACTAACCTGGGTGCGTTGAATTCGAATCTGGCATAAAAATTGGGCTATCACGTCTTGTTCATTTTTATCGCATGCTGGCAGTTCTCTAAATCATCCAATACTGATACTACAATTTCACAATTATTAATCTGACAGATGCCCACATTCATTCTATATCTTCATAATAGTAGTGTTAAAGCATGTCAGGGAGATCGCGTGTTACTGATTCAAGCTATTTGTGCTTTGTGTGTAGTGAATATTTGGATGAAAAAAGAATAAAAAAGGATCATTAAAATATGCATATTTACATTATTTTGATTTTGCTGTCAGAAAGTTGGACACACCGTGGACACCGACAATGTTTTGCAATAGTTGCAGAACTTGCAAATGGAAGAAGATCTATTTCGATTTTGCAATTCCAGTACTTTGGAGAGAGTCAAGTAACCACCAAACCGATTGTTATTTCTGTTTAACAAAAGTTGCTGGATTCAATATAAAAAATCGAAAAAAAATATTATTTACGCAAATGTTCCACCGGTTTCCAAACCAGTTCAACGAAGCTCAAGGAAGCTATTGAATGATGATAATTTTTCACAACGTTTATTGGAGAAAGAATATGCCACCTGGCGATTTTAATTTACCAGCTATCTCATGGAATTATCCACCTGACTATCCAAGTTTGGTTTCTTTAAATTCTGATGACTTCTTAAACGATATTTCTGACCTTCGTCTGTATCAAATAAATGGTATGTACAACGTCAATGGAAAATTGCTGGATTTAGTATTCGTCAGTAATCCAAATGAATGCAAAATAATACGATCCTGTCCAATCACTAAACCAGAAGACCGTAACCATCCCACTATTGAAATAAGATGTCCGTTTCATTTTTCTCATGTCCACAAACACGTGTAAAAAGTGAGAAAGTGTTTTGTTTTATGCAATCTAATTATGATTTGATAAATCGTTTTATACGTAATGCTGATGGCCATGAATTGTTGTTTATTACTAATAACAGCCCTTTTAATATTGATACTCGTATGATGATTGATACATTCTATAAAACCATTTATTGGATAAATGTATTCCAAAACGGATTATTTTTAATCACACTGGCCCTCCTTGGAGTTCCAAGCAACTATGGATGTTAAAAAATAAAAAAAATAAACTTTACAAAAAGTATAAGGCAACTTGAACTCTTACTGATTACGGAAAATATTGTATTTGCCGGGCTGAGTACAATTTATTATAGTTTTGTAAATAAAATGAAAACTAATTTCAAGCTGAAACCAAGATCGTTCTATATTTTGTAAATTCTAAAAGAAGATCTCACGAATTTCCACCTGTTATGAAACTTCAAAATCTGATGATGATTTGCTGACTTTTTTGTTACAACTTATTCAGATGCCCAATATGATAACTCTAGTTGTTATCCTTTTGTTCTTGCTTCAAATCAAATAATTCGTTTACCATTTATTGAACTTGCACGTGAATTAAAGAGATTAAAAACTTAATTTAACCATGGACCAGATGGTGTTCCCAATTATCTTTTAAAGTATTGTGCTGAAAGTTTATCTGTTCCTTTGACCATCATGTTTAACACATCCATCAAATATGGTTACTTTCCTAATTCCTGAAGAAATTCATATATTTTTCCGTTATTTAAATCCGGCTGTAAATCTGATGTAAAAATATAGAGGAATTGCCAAACTCAGTTCAATTCCCAAACTTTTCGAGAAAATCATCACGACTACCTAAACCATAAGGTATCATCTTTAATATCACCGTTTGAGCATGGCTTTCGGAAGGGTTGCTCAACTATAACTAATCTTTTACAATTTGTATTTGTAAATAGTAAACAAACTGATGCTATATCCACCGACTTTAGCAAGGCGTTTGATAAAGTTAACTATAATCTTCTTCTAAAAAAATTAAATTTGTTGGGGTTTACTCCCAATAGTCTTACTTATGTGATAGACAGCAGAATGTTATATATAAAAATACAACATCTTAAGATATAAATGTCCTTTCAGGAGTTCCGCAAGGCAGCCATCTGGGTTCAATTATTTTTTCCTTAATTATAAACGATCTCCCGAACACTATTAAATTTTGCAATATATTTATGTATGCTGATAATGTTAAAATTTTCCTCACTTACAATGAAAAGAGTGATCAGATGGACCTTGATAACTCGTACACGTGGTGCAATATAAACTTAATGGAAGTGAAAATGAAAAAATGTAAATACATCCGATTTTTAAGAAGAAACTGCATAAATGTAAACAACTCCTTGGGTGGACAACCTTTGGTAGCAGTTCATACCTTTCTGGATCTGGGAATTTTGTTTGATGCAAAGCTGAATTTCATTTCACACATCAATATGACGGTCAATAAGGCTAGATGTTTACTGACTTTAATTAAGCGATAGACTAAAGAATTTACTGATCCTTATATCACAAAACAGTTATATGCATTCCTCGTAAGACCTCTATTTGAATATGGTTCAATTATCTGGAATCCTTTATACAATATCCACATAGATCATATTGCACCCATTCAAAAACAATTTCTTCTATTCTGTTGGTGGTGTTTTTCCTGGAATCCGGCAACAAATTTGCCATCTTATGCCAGTAGATAAGCGTTATTTAAATTGCCAACACATAAGAGCCGTAGAACCATGCTGGATGTGTATTTTTTGCTAAATCTGATTAATGACGATGTATCGTCAGAATTCTTGATACCCAATATTTCATTTAATGTTCCTCAGCGACCCACACGTTACTGCTTTCAATTGCAGTTTTCCGTACCAACTATGCCAACGCCGATCCGTTAAGAAGACTATGTACTAACTTTAATGATTTCTATAAATTTGTTGATTATTCTCTAACCATTAATATTGTAAAACTTAACATTATTCTGTATTTAAACCTTTAAATTTACAAATTATCTTTTATATGGAAAAATTTTTTATATTATATTTCATGATTTTAAAGACTATAAGGATTTATTCCTTAGACTAAAATAAAATAAATAAATAAATAAATAATTATATAAACTAGTATAGTCCAGCACTCGAAAGTCGAGTGCAAATTCTAGGTAATATTATTTTCTCATTCAATTTTTGTTCTTCCAATGTTTTTTTAATCTATATGTACATATATGGGGGATTTCATGTCAAGTACACCAACTTTTGAAACCGATGTCTTCCGATCGGGATGAAATTTGCACCAAGGTTAGTTCTATTGGATAGTAGATTAAGACACAATTTTTCAACAAGATCGGTCCATATCTCTCTGAGTTAGAGGGGATCAAAATTTGACACGTTTGCCAAACAGGTGTTTTTCTCATCCATGTAACTTATTACCTATTGTTCTTAGAAAATTTTCTCCCAAAGAGTTTAGATAGCTATTTCTTCAGTATTTCGGAAAAAAATACTTTAAAAAAAAAAAAATTTGTAGACTTTTTTTTTGCTAAATTAAAGCATTTTTTGCCTTTTTTTTCAAAAAGGGCATTTTTTTTTTTTTTTTTCATAAGAAAGCTTAGGATTTTTCCTTTAAGAGCTTTTTGGTCGCTTAGTGGGATGGGAGTGGGATATCTATCAAAATAAATGTTTTGTAACTCAACGGTTTTTCAATTTTTCACAAATGCACTATTTTGAATTTTTTCCGATTTGTGTCTAAAACCTTACAAATAAAACTTATACTGAGAAACTAGACAAACTAAACTTTCCGAAGGTATGTAACATACCTTCATAACATAATAGAAGAGAATGGTTATCTGTAACCTGAAAGAGTTATTTGCAACATTTCAATCTGAATACGAGGATGTTAGAATTGGCATCACGAAATTAACCCAAATGAGGCCAAAACATTGCGTTTTGGCAGAAAGCAACGGAACTCACACATTATGCGTTTGCATTTACCATGAAAATGTTAAACTGATGTTGAAGGAAATCAACTTAAAGTATTTAACAGATGATTTGGCAGAAGATTTACACGATTACCGCGATTGCCTTAAATTGAGTATGTGTCCTAATGCAACAACTTCTTGCCACTTAGGTGAATATACCAATTGCCCGAAAACCACATTCATCAAAGAAAATTTAATCAACTCTTTAGATCGAGAATATATAGAGAAGGTCAAATTTGATTCTTAGATTCAGACTGACAGATGCACATTGAAAACAATCATTTTAAATGTGGATGATTTTGTGGAAGAAATGTGTACAGGATTGCTAAACTTGAGAAACCATGACTTTTTAGTCAAAGAGCAATGGTCATTCTTCAAGGATTTGAAGATACATTTGAAGTCTGGTGAAATCGTTATTTCATATGATTTCGCAGAAAACTATAAATATGTTCTTCAGGATGCCATACAAGCATTCCACTTCAATAATGACCAAGCAACTATATTCACAGTAGTTATTTACTACATGAAAGATGAAAAACTGAAACACAAAAGTATGGTAATCATATCCGACGATTTAAAACATGATACCGTTGCAGTTTATGAGTACCAGAAGAGAATGCTAAAATTTCTAAAATCTAAAATTACAGTACAGAAGGTATACTACGTTTCGGACGGAGCTCGTCAACATTTTAAAAACAAAGGTAGCTTGGCAAATCTTATGGCCCATGAAAAAGATTTTGGAATGCCAGCTGAGTGGCATTTTCATCCTACTGCTCATGGTAAAGGAGCATGTGATGGTATTGCAGCAAACCTTAAAAGAAATGCAGCGAAGTATAGCCTCCAGTGCTCTCATCAAGATCGCATCTTAGATGCGACTGCTTTATTCCATTGGGCAAAGAGTTATTGTAAAGAAACTAAAATAGTTTTTAGTAGCAAAGAGGATCATCAGGAAACATTGAAAACACTGAAGAGCAGATTCGATGCTGCGGTAATAATCGATGGCACCGCACAATACCATGCTTTTATGCCGCTTGTCGATGACCCAAGTTGAAAAAGTTTTCTGCCTCTATTCAATGCGATTTCTTTCCAAAGACAACAAATAAACCAGCAGCGAAATCAACAGCTGAACATAGTAACGCCAAGGAAGGATTGACAAAAAAACGCAGTAAATAAAGGCGACAAAAAAGCTGGACGAAAGACTGGGTATTTAAAAATTTACAAGACTTAAATACTTCATCAGCTACAATAAATTAAGTAAAAAAATAGTTATGATATAAATGGATCTAATGCAATTAAGATTAAATTTTAATAAATTATTTATCTTCTTATTTTTAATATTATTATTATACATTAATTTAATTATTATTAAAAATAAATAAAAAGTAATACTTTTTCAACATTTCTATAGAAAAAAAGCGATTTTTTCCTGAGGTTAACATATTCTGAGTATTACAGTATCGAGGGTATAAAATTTTAGTTAGGTATGTTATATACCTTCGGAAAGTTTAGTTTGTCTAGTTTCTCAGTTTAAGTTTTATTTGTAAGGTTTTAGACACAAATAGGAAAAAATTCAAAATAGTGCATTTGTGAAAAATTGAAAAACCGTTGTCTTGAGTTACAAAACAGTTATTTTGATAGATATCCCACTCTCATCCCACTAAGCGACCAAAAAGCTCTTAAAGGAAAAATCCTAAGCTTTCTTATGAAAAAATTAAAAAAAAAAATGCCCTTTTTGAAAAAAAAGGCAAAAAATGCTTTAATTTAGCAAAAAAAAAAGTCTACAAATTTTTTTTTTTTTAAAGTATTTTTTTCCGAAATACTGAAGAAATAGCTATCTAAACTCTTTGGGAGAAAATTTTCTAAGAACAATAGGTAATAAGTTACATGGATGAGAAAAACACCTGTTTGGCCAAAATGTCAAATTTTGATCCCCTCTAACTCAGAGAGATCTGGACCGATCTTGTTGAAAAATTGTGTCTAATCTACTATCCAATAGGACTAACCTTGGTGCAAATTTCAACCGGATCGGAAGACATCGGTTTCAAAAGTTGGTGCACTTGACATGAAATCCCCCATTTATAAAATGTGTGAATATTTAAATGAGCCTAAAGGTATATTAATCAATTTTAGCAATTCACAATTCAACAGAGCCTCTGATATATAATTTAAATCATTCGCATTAACAGGGTGTAACGAATTATTATAAATATTTTATTTTATTTAAAATAATATCTTTTCAAGACAGATTAAACATGAATTTTATCATTCTAAGATTCTCCTCCATATAAACTATAATTATGCCAATTTTTACACTCCTCCGTGCCTGCATATTGCTTAAAAAGGGAACTAAAAATTTACCTTTACGTATTAATATATAGATGCGGAAATTGAATTGAATTGAATTGCATTTTTTTTTTCTTTTTTCAAATGGAGCCGATCTCTCTCGTCTACAAGTTGTTCTTTAGTGTTCTAATCTATATACATAACTGCGAAGGCATGTATGTATTTGCTTTGCAAATTTGTCTGAGTTCATCTATTATTAATATGAGTAGGGTGGCATCTCCTATACAAAAAATGAAGTACTCTGAAAGTACCAGTATATTAATTACCAATGTGGGTAGTTTTGGCAAATATCGCCAAAACCGAAAATCTTCAAAATCAAAAATCACCAAAATCAAAACCGCCAAAAACGAAAATCGCCAAAATCAAAAATCTCTAAAATAGAAAATTGCTAAATGATATTCTGAATTCAAGGTCAATCCTTCAGTGTTGAGGGATTTAATTTGGAAAATCTATGTTTTTCCTATAGGCTGCTCCAGAGTAGGAAAGCCGAAAAATTTGCACCGAATGAAAAACCAAAAGTATTGTAATTAACAAGCATTGAAATAAACCAATTTAAGAAAATAAATTATATAAAATATCTTTATCGTAAGTCGCCTTATACAAATGACCACTATAAGATCGACCAAAAATTGCCAAAATTTAGTTTGTTTTTCAACCATTAATCAGTAGTCCAAAAATAAGCCCTGTAGTAGATTTCTTAGTCATAGTCCCCATATAAATCTGCTTCCTGATCTTCACTTAAATCTATCAAAAAACAAAATTATTGCACAGATTTTTTCTCATATTTGCTTTGTCATGTTTTTCCAAGTATACCCCAAGTAAATATACCAAACGATCGATATCTGCATATTATCTGCAGGCAATAATAATAAAAATTCCACTCAAGTTTGGTTTATGCTTATTTTCTATATCTAATTAGTTGGACGCATTGTATAGGTTATCTTAAAGTCGATTCGGCTTGTTTTTTTTTATTGTACTCTACATATTACTGTGCATACTATGAAGACCAACTTTTGTAATATTATGACCACTATTTCAAATGTAGTGATGATTTGTCAAAGTAAATGAACTTCCCTCCTATGACAACACCATGTTGAATTCACAAGTGTATACGTAAAATAAAACTTTATCTAGATCAAATTTTTAAAATTTTTTGTAAACCTGCAAAAAGAGAGATAATTGATTTAAAACAAAAACTTATTTATGCATTCCAAGTTTCAAAACTATGCGTTTTCCATATTTTTTATTTATTTTTGTGTTTTTGACGGATCAAATGTTTAAATTATGAAATAAAAATATTATTATTTTGAAGTCAAACTTTTTTAACCACTATTTTAAATATACTGTGATGGTTGTTCCAAATTAGATAAAGTTTTTGCCCAATTCATAATTGTTTATGGTGCAAAAGTAACTACATCTAGTTTTGGAATCACTTTGCCTTGCTGGACATGATTAACAAACATATTTACTCATTCGTCTTATTATTTTCCTTGCCAAAGCCAACTATAATTTTATGGTTCTGATTTAATTGCAATAACGTAATTAAATGCTAGTTTTGTTATTAGCTTCTTAGACATGAAATATTACACATCAGTAGGATTATTTATATGAGTATTACTAATTAATGAGTTCTGTTGAATGTTTTGCAAATAATACGACTATTATTTCTCAGAAAATATTAATAATACACTCGTCCATGAATAAATTTAAAAGCCTTCTAATTATATGTATATTGCTATTATGAAATATACTTATGTAATAATGATGTAATAATTCAGTTGAATAAACATATGTATGGGAACATACCAAACCGAAAAATTCAGGTTTTGTTGGCCGTTTGGGCCAATACAAAACAACTTTTTTTTAATTATTAATAAAAACATCAAAAGATAAATGTTTATTTCTCATGACTTTTTAATAAAAACAAATATACAAAAATTTGTAATCTTGAGAATCCATGAGGGTTTTTATACACTAACTATGTGATTTGGGTATACTGACTTTTTGGTGCTGTTTGTAACTACCAAAAATATTTGACCTAGACCCATCTTTCATTATACCGACCGACTCAGAATCACTTTCTGAGTCGATTTGGCGAGTCCGTCTGTCCGTCTGTCCATCGGTCCGTCTGTCCATTTATCCGTCTGTGTGTCCATGTAAACCTTGTCATCAAACTACAGGTTACAAAAATGAAATTTGGTAAGCTTTTATCAGCCATAGGACGAGCGGTATTGAAATTGGGGAATTCGATCCATGTTCAGACCTAGTCCCCAATCAAATGGCCCCTATTAAATCGACTTAAATTGCCATAAGATCCGAATTATCAAATAGATATCGGTAAAATTGGGTTTCTGTGTATTTATTACATCCATTTATCAGTTACCCAAAAACAAACCTCATATGGCAACTCTTTGTCATAGCTCCCATATAAAGCTGCTTCCCGATTTTCACTTAAATTTATCATAAAACAAATTTGGTTTGTATAATTTTTTTCAAAATATAAGTGACCGCACTGAATATGGTCAGGATCGGTCCATTTTTCGACCTATTCCCCATAAAATATAGCATCCGATATATTTTATTTTATTTTTTCTTATGTGCAGCCAAAAAAATTAATAACAATTTATTTTCCAAATTTCAGTTGCATCTTTTGTGTGGGTTTACTTTCTTTATTTTGGGTATTTATATAAAGGGATGATAATTTTATTGATATTTATGGTATATTTATGGTAACTTGACCGGCGCACAGTGTTCAATTTTGCGAGATAGCGGTCAAAACTCTATAACTTTTGACCGGATTGGTATTTTTTTTACGCAATTTGTTTTGTTCAATAGGAGGGACTTTAAGCTTCAATTTGTGTGTTCAAACGTAAAAATCGACTGATAGGAACGTAAGTAATTTGGAGTTAAAAATGCATTTTAATTTTTTGTTGAGTTTCCATGTAAAAGTTGAATATTTTGACATTTTAAATAGGTATTTTTTTTTATAATTTCTTATTTTCTTCAATCGTATTTTACAACCAATACTTATTTATTATTCCTAAACTTAATTTTGCTCAGAAAATGCCAACATTTGGCCCCTGACATTTATTTAGTCTCAATATTCACATGAGCCAAAGGTTGGTTTTTTTGTAAGAAAGCTAATTCTTGTGAGGATTAAACTGAAAAATAACACTGAAATTCCCAACAATATCAATACCATTTGGATATATTATATACAGAACACAACATCGATAAAATTTTAAGTAAACTTTTACTATTGATTTAAAGTGCACATATATTTTATTTAAATGTATTAATAAAAATTTATACTAAAATTAGAAACAAATTATAATCTTTAAACTAGTATTAGTTAAACAATATTAGTAAAAATTTCTTCCAAATAGCTTTGATTTTCATTTTGCAGTAGTTGTTTAGCTTCTTCATCTAACTCTAATGAGGTTGATTTCCATTTTTGTCGAATACTGGACATACATATATGTGTCTGATGTGCACAACAAAATATTAATAAGATCTTCATTAGTACAATATCTGGAAATTTTTCTTGTATTGTGCTCGCGAAAGAATCTGTAGTCTTTGTTCCTTTTTTCTTGGGCTTCTTCTGAGAGATCTCCAATTGGAAGCATATTGTGCTGAATTATTTATTCTCCATGGAACAAAATTTTGTGAACTGTGGTTGGCATATGTCTCCAAGAATATTTTTGGTTATAAAGGGTTGCTGTCTCATTAGCATACTGACCAAATTTGTTTGCATCTATCTTTTTGCTACATGCTATAACTTGTAATATGATTTGGAATCGTCGTATTAAATCATAATCTACTCCAGTTATAGAAGCTGCAGTTTCTGGATCGGAAAAAAATCTCCTTGCTCTGTTTCCATCATTAGAATTTCCTTCTCCTTGCTTTGGCTGGTCAATTATAAGGCCTATCTCACGGTATTTTTCTTGAATATCTTTTTTTTTTTGCTTTCTTTTTTCCAAATTTTCTTTGTTGTTTCTCACTGTTTCACCTAACGGGCCAAATTCCAAATCGTATCCCAATTTAAGAATATGCTCCATAAAACGAATTCTAGCATGAAGAGGTGACATTCCAAATTCATATGCTTCATTAAAACTATCGTCTTGTGTTGGTGGTTGGCTCAATTGACTTGATGTTTTTTGGCATATGGTGCAGCTTGACGACGACTTTGTTTTGGTTAAAGCTTGTGCAACTTTTCCATCAATCATTGTGAGACACATTTTAAAATTTACTTCAATGTCTTGGTCATCAAATTTAAATGTTACATTTATTTTTCGAACTTCTTCATCTATGACATCTTGAGTCTCCTTTTTGTAAGCAAACTTTATTGGTCTACAAAATTTTGTTGACGAGGGAATTTCATTCTTCCATACATCTATCTCTGCAGCTCTACTAGTTGACGGCTCTGAACCAATATAAGTTTTTGTTAAACGTAATGGAACGAAAGAAATCATGAATAAATTGGCATCTGATGAATTTTCCGCATTATATTGTTTGTATTGTTTCTGGCCAGAGGACCCACCACATCCCCATTTAGAAATTAAAGTCATGCTGCAATTTTTAAACTTCTTTAAATAGTCAACATCAAATGTCTTTAGTAATCGTTCTGCAGTGTGTTCAAGAAGATCCTGCAATTTTATTTCTGCTGAACTTGAAGTTACACTAATAGCAGTTGGTGAAGGTAAGCAATCTTTTTTGGCAGAAACTATATCTCGATATGATGGAAAAATTCCACAATTTTTTTCATTGGTTCGCTTCCGCAATTCTGTATATTGGTTTTTAGTCATTTTCAAATTCAAAAATAGTGCAAATGCTTCTTCTGGAGTAAATTTATTTTCTTCAGTTGGTGTCGGCATACTTTCTAAAATCCTTTTTGTGCGTCTGGGGCTTGCTTCCACTATTTTTTCAATGATAGCAATTTTACCCTTTTTAGTTTTCGATGGTTGAATTTGATGCAGAAATGAATCCTTTATGATGCTACAAGAAACTTCTTCATTGATATGTTTAAGCTTGCGTCTTCGCGATCTTTCACTACAATTATCAATTGGCTTTGCTGGTCGACCACCTTTTCCAGTTTCCGTGGTAGTTACTGATGGCTTTTTAAAAATAAGTTTATTTCTTAGCCATTCTTGGTTGCGTGAGTAAAACAATTTCTTGTTTCTGGAACATTGATTGTACCGTTTTCTTAAAGTATTTAAAAAGTTTTTTATTTTTAAGTTATGAATTTTAATTTCTTGTTTGTCGCATATTTTGAAGAATGGATTATTCATTATATGTAAAATAATGTCGTTTTCATCTTTCCGTTCAAAATATATATCAGATAGAACACTATACCTGAATTTAGCCATTGTTTAAACAATAATGAAGAAAAAAAATGAATGCATGGATTAATATACTATTGGTTTTACCAGTTATTTCCATTGGTTTTAAATTTATTTGCAATTTTCACTTATTTAAGTTGTGTAATATTAGATGGCAATAAAATATTTTTTACCTTTTCCAAATGAATTGCTAGATACCACATAATTTGAGAGTTAACAGGTACTGGCAATAATATAAAGGTTTTACCAGTTATTTCCATTGGTTTTAAATTTATTTGCAATTTTCACGTATTTAAGTTGTGTAATATTAGATGGCAATAAAATCTTTTTTACCTTTTCCAAATGAATTGCCAGATACCACATAATTTGAGAGTTCTATTGTCATTTTTGTCAAAATTTTGATACACCCTTCTATGTGGACTAGGTCCAAATATGGGCCAACTTCTCCTAATTTCAACAGAATTATTTTTTGGGTCAATAAGAACTCTTGTACAAAATTTCATCAGAATATATGCATAATAGCCACTTTCACATACAAAAAATATGACTTGCATTTGTACCGAATATCTTACCTTGGGTCAGAAAAATTGCTGTAGTTCAAAAAGTGCAGTCCCGATGCATGGACATGTATATATAGGAATGTAGGGGAGAGTTAGGACTGCAAAATAGTAAATTTGTGTTTTGACTCAGCTTGACTCACAGGAGTTGTGCTCTATGAAGTAGGAAATTTCCGAGAAATTTGACCTTTTTAAAAAAAAAATTTAAATTGTTCTGAAAATAGTAGAGCTTCAATTTTTTTACCAGTAATAGGAAATAAGTCAAGTTACAACACAAAATTTATTTCGTCCAAAAATCTTGAAAAACAAAAAAGTTATGATCATTTAAACTTTAAAAATTAACTAAAAATATCATAAATTCACTAAATTCTGAAAAAGCCCATTTTGGACCACCCTGTTCTCAGTGAAATAGTTGAAATATAGTTCTAATTTTTTGGCTCCTGAGGTTTACTACTGTCTGCTTTCATATGAGTCTAATAACTTTAAAATCGGAGAACAAAAACCAAAAGGAGTTTTGGCCGCTATCTCAAAATATTGACCACAGTGCGGCGTTCTCAGAATACAATGCGACACCGAAATGTAGCAGCACGTCTAACGAAGAGGATCTTGCTATGCGAAAGTGAATCAGCTGGAACCAGAATGATTTTAAACCTAAAAGTAAGCAACAGCTCGACAGCGACAATGTTGGCAAAAACAAATTATTCCGTTGAACATTAAACGTGCAGCATTTCTATATGAGCCAATCAGTCTATACAGTACGTACGCATCAGTTCAATTCGGTCAGAAGAACCGCCTGGATTAAGTGGCGCAGGTGGCAAGGTGAAATTGCCACAGTTGCTTCCACTAGAGCCATTGCACATGCTGCTTTACGGTAAATCTACTACTCCGGAGAATTTCCGGCAATACATTAAGATGTACAACAGTTATTTTCAAATGGCGTCGTTTGGTGGTGAAATTGTAAATGAGCGAAATTGTAAGCTAACATTCAAGGTAATTTGACCAACGTCTGCAGTGAAAGCGTATATAGTAACACCACTAAGTAAACTAACACACTACACACAATAACGCTACATCACGATTAAATACTAATTTTCAATCACCACTCACCCTTCATTGTACTATACATGTCAACGTGAATACTTGAAATTAATTCAGTCAAAAAATCTGTTTCGGGCAAAATGAAGTTTGCCAGTTCATGAATAAAAACTTCGTTGCGATTATTTTATGTGTGCTACATACAAAACAATTGGTGGAAAAATTTTGAAAGTATGACAAAAAATAGAATGCCCGTATTAACTAGTTTTTCAAAATCAACTCATATTCTCGCCAAAAACTCAAATTATTATTTGCCAAATGTACTCTGAGTTCATCAGATAGAAAAAATAAATTTATTAAGAGGAATACGGTGAGTATGAGTAATTTTAACTAAATATGGAGTCGTGAACGGGCAAGTTTTAAAATCACAACCAAAGTATTTTAGATTATCTTTGCTTTACTTTTAGTACGAAAACACATTAAGAATGTGCACTTAAGCTGAAATGTCGTATCCAACAAATTCGAAACGGCACTTCGATTACCAATTGTAACATAAAATTTTGTAAACATAAAATATCTTTCATCAATGCTGACAAAATAGGAACATGATTTTTTTAAAGAAAATAATTCATATGTTTCCACCTATGTATGTATGTCAGGCCAATTTTTATTTTTTTTTTTTTTTTTGGCAATGCTAGTTTAGTGTAATGTAGTATAAAAACCTCACTTTCGTCAACTTACAAACGGGGTGTTATAAAAAAAAGAACGAAAAATGAGCAAGTCACAGCATTCGTTTTGGTTTTATTTGTGGACTCAAAAAAAAAAAAGAAAGAAAAAGAAGGAAACCAGCGTGAACAGGTAATTGTTCCAACAAGAAAATTTTATTTTTAATAAAATAGAAAAATAATAAAATTAAATTATAAAAAAATAATAAAATTAAAATAGAAACAGTTAAAATTAAAACATAATTAAATGTCCATTGAATAAACATTATCTTATATATTAAAAGAATTTATGAATAAACTTTGCATTCAAGATTTTTTTCAATATTTTTCTTCTCTCAAACCTCTGTAACTAGAGTTCTAATTAACGTAGGCTGTTGACATAGGTCTAGGAACACTCAGGGTCATTATTACAACTTGCCGTTAGTTAAAGGCAGGATTTTGTCTGCCCGATGAATAGCTTTGTATTATTACAACTTTAATTTTTTATTGTTATTACTATTAATAATAATAATACTTAATGGATAAAAAAGTAATAAATAAAGGTTTTATAATGTAAAGCCATTTATCGGTCCGACAAAATCGTGCCTTTAACTAACGGCAAGTTGTAATAATGGCCCTCAGTGGATCAAGCTCCTTCTTTTGAGCTATTAACTGCTTAAATTCGTTGGGTTTGAGGAAAGTTATGCGTGGAGAATCAACTTTACTTGTACTGTACGTTAACTTATCTTGGCATATTTTGGTATTACTGTACGTTAACTTCTCGTGGCAAATTTGTTGGGTTTGAGGAAAGTTATGAGTGGATAATCAACTTTACTTTTACTGTACGTTAACTTCTCTTGGCATATTTTGGCATTACTGTACGTTAACTTCTCTTGGCATATTTTGGTATTATATTATAAAAATTAATATAATATAATATAATGCTGCTGAGCAGCATTCGTCCTCTAGTAATAATTAAAAAAGTGTGAAAATTTTGAAGTATGAACTTGTTTCGTGATAAAGAGGGACGATCAGCGCTGCTGCAACACCTATGTGTAATCTGGAACCATTGCTACCTCAGCGCGGTTAAATTCAAGTCCATACACCAATATTCCATTGAAGGTATCCACAAGGTAATTCAGCTTAGAAGACCTCACATCACCCAAGAAACGTTATAAAGGGTCCGCCAAATAACTTTTTGTTTTTTGAAAATGCTGTAAAAAAAAAACTACTGAATATTATCTCAAGTTTCTTTTCATATTTGAAAGTACAATCCTTCCGGTTAATAATGGAAAATAATTTCATTCAAATGGCTGCCTCGGCTGGCCATGCAGTAGCCTACATGATCGGTCCAATTTTTAAGCCCATTATTGATTGTGTGCAGCTGTATTTCGTCAATGGCTTCACGAATATTGTCCTTTAAAGCGTCAATTGTCTCTGGCTTGTTGTCGTAACACTTATCTTAGAGGGCACCCCACAAATAATAGTCCAACGGTGTCAAATCGCAGCTCCGAGGTGGCCAAACAACATCAGCTCTGCGGCTGATAATGCGATCTTCAAAAACAGGGCGCAAAACATCGAGTGTAGCTTCGGCTGTGTGGCACGTAACGCCGTCCTGTTGAAACCAAATGTTGTCAATATCCTCCTCTTCAATTTTTGTGAACAAAAATTCGTTCAACATGGCCCGATAACGATCGCCATTGACTGTAACGGCCACTCCTTGCTCATTTTCGAAGAAAAATGGCCCAAGTATACCTCTGGACCAAAATCCGCACCAAACAGTGACTCATTTTGGGTGTATCGGCTTTTCAATGTATGCGTGTGGGTTTTCTGTGCCCCAAATGCGACAATTTTTCTTGTTAACGTACCCGTCAAGATCAAAATGAGCTTCATCTGACAAGATGATTTTTCTGGCAAAATCGGTATCTTTTGTAAGTCGATCGCAGGCCCACTTAGCGAAGCGAAAACGCATTGGATGGTCAGTTGGCTTCAACTCCTGAACCAATTGGACTTTGTAAGTCGTCATACCAAGGTCTTTATGCAAAATTCGTCTCAATGATGTCTCCGAAATGTTCAATTCTTGAGAACGACGGTGAACTGATGTTGATGGCGCTTCACGCACACTTTCTGCCACAGCAGCAATATTCTCGGGTGTACGCACTATTTTTGGCTTTTCACGCTTTGGTTTATCGATGAGGATGCCAGTTTCTTTCAGTTTTTTCACAAGATAACGAACATACGGAGCAGACGGTGCTTCTCTTCTTCCAAAATCCGTACGCAATTTTCGCACACATTCTGCAACATTACCATGATTTTCAAAGTAATGTCGCAATATTTCCCAGCATTGTTCAAGCGTGTACACAAGCATGAGCGGAAAGATAAAACTAATTATCTGTCAAATCAGACATGAGCTAAGTGTTACCATTCACGAAATAAGCACTAGTTGAAAAAAAAAAAACGTTAGATGGCGGACCCTTTACAACACCTAACGCAAAACAAATTTAAAAAAAAAAACAAGTTTTATAGTCGGTCTAGACTGACTATACGATACCCTATACCATGCGTTTAGAAACTCTATCTCTTAGGCCCAACTAACTGGACATTGAAAATAAGCAAAAACCAAATTTGAGTGGGATTTTTATTAATTTTTTTGGCTGTAGATATGAAAAAGTTCATATCGGATGCTATATTTATAAAGAGACTAGGTCCAAAATTGGACCGATCCTGATCATGTTTGGTAAAGTCTCTTGTATTTTGCAAAAATATATACAAACAAAATTTGAGAAGAATCAGTGCAATATTTTTGTTTTTTAATAGATTTAAGTGAAGATCGGGAAGCAGCTCTATATGGGATCAAAGGGATAATTTTTGGACTACTCATTAGCGGATGTAATTAACGCATACAAACCCAATTTGAGTAAGATCTATATGACAATTTGGATCTTATGGAAATTTATGGGTATGGGTAATTTGTATGGGGGCTAGGTCTGAAAATGGACCGATTCTCACCAATTTCAATAGCGTTCATCCCATGGCCGATAAAAGCATATATACCAATTTTCATCAAAATATATTCATATTTGCGACCTGCAGTTTGATTACAAGCTTTACATGGACACACAGACGGACGGACGGACGGACGGACATTGTTAAATCAACTCAGAAAGTGATTCTGATTCGATCGGTATAATTAAAGATGGGTCTAGGGCAAATATTTTTGGTTGTTACAAACAGCAGCACAAAGTCATTATACCCAAACCACATAGTGGTATAGGGTATAATGACTGCAGAAACGAAGCATGTTTTTTAAATTGGCATAAAAATTGGGCTATCACGTCTCGTTAATTTTTTATCGCATGATCAAAATACTGTAAAACAGTTAATACACTACACAGACACTACAATTTCACAATTATTAATTTGACAGAAGCCCGCATTCATTCAAAATCTTCTTAATAGTAGCGTTTAAGCACATCAGAGAGATCATGGGTTACTGATTCAAGCTATTTTTGCTTTGTGTGTGGTGAATATTTGGTTTAAAAAAAAGGATATGCAATATCAGAATTATTAAAATACGCGTATGTACATGGACAAACCGTGGACACCGACAATGTTTTGCAACAGTTGCAGAACTGTTTTATACAAGTGGTCAAATGGCAAGAAAGTCTATTTCGATTTTTCAATTCCACTACTTTGGAGAGACTCAAGTAACCACCAAACCGATTGTTATTTCTGTTTAACAAAAGTTGCTGGATTCAATATGAAAAATCGAAAAAATATTACTTAAGCGAACGTCCCATCCCATCCAAACCAGTTCAACGAGCAGTGAGTCCGAAACATGTCACCAGTAGTGGTAGTTTGTATGAGGCTGATGATTTCCGCCATTTAGTGACTCAAGCTGAGCTGAATGATCTAATTCAGGATTTACATTTAACGAAGCAAGACAATTGAGACAAAAGTAACAATCTATAGAGATTAGAATTGGAGATTGGAATCTATAGAGGAATTGGCTGCATATTTTGAAAAGAAAAACTCTATTCTATACTGTACTAATGTTGATGGTTTATTTCAAAAAATGAACCCGCCGTATGACAGAACTGAATGGAGATTATTTATTGATGGCTCGGAGTCAGTGTAAAGGCTCTTCCTTTGCATTATGGGAATGAAAAACCATCCATACCAAATGCTTATGACATTAATGCAAAGGAAAATTATGAATCAATAACCGAAATTTTGACTACTCAAATACAACGATCATAAATGGAATATCTGTGGTGACCTTAAGGTGTGTGATTTAAATTTGTTTATATATATATATATATCTGTTTCAGGTAATTGGTTTGATGACTGGTATGGAAGGATGTTTCATAAAATATTGTTGTTTCCTTTGTCTATGGGATAGTCGCGCAACATGTCATCATTACGTCAGAACAGAGTGGCCAAAATGAAATGAGTATTCACCAGGAAAATAAAACATTTCAAATAAACCATTAATTGATCCAAATTACGTTCTTCTTTCGCCGCTGCACATAAAATTGGGCTTTTTTAAGGACTTTGTCAAGGCTCTGGAGCAGCATTTAAGTATTTGTTAACGGTTTTTCCTAAAATTTCATATGCTAAAATTAAAGAAGGCATATTTGTTTGCCCCCAGATCAGGAAGCTATTGAACGATGACAATTTTTCACAATGTTTATTGGAGTAAGAATATGCAGCCTGGAGATATTTCAAGGGCATCGTGGACAGTTTTCTTGGAAACAATAAGAGTGAAAACTACAGACAAGTTGTTGCTGAGCTAGGTGCACGAATGTCACTCAAAATGCATTTTCTTCATTCGCATTTAGATTTTTTTCACAAAACCTAGGTGCAGTGAGCGACGAACAAGGAGAGCATGCTCACCAAGAATTAATGAAAATTGAAAGAAATTATCAAGGATTTTGGGACAAAAGCATGCTGGGAGACTATTGCTGGACTCTAATACGTGAAACCGAAACAACAAAATACAAACGACATTCAAATAACGCCATTCACTTTTGAAAATTCATTGATTTTTAAATAAACTAATGATTTTTTATGTAGAAAACGTATAAAAACATTTTTTTTGTATATCGAAAACCTGACGTAATACAAAAAAAACAATTACAGATTCGAATTCAGCCCACCAAATTACCAAAACCTTGTTGGTTAGTGCTATTTGTGGGTAATGTGTTAAATGGAAATTTTTTACAAATTCATCAAGTATGTCATAAGAAAAATTGCGGCAATCCATCCAACACTAATATCATAGACTGTAGCTGATCTCCTTTGTTTTATTTTGGGACGACAAATTCTCCGAACTGGAATCAACACATATCAGTTACTTCATCGACAAATTGAACAGTTTTTTTTTTATAAGTATTAAAATTACAATATAGTTTAGTTACAACATTTTTATATAGTATATTGTTAGGTTTAACAGTTAAGCATTAACAGAAAAAAGAACAAGAAAAATAGAGATTTTTATGGTTGATATAAATGTCATGAATGCTCATATTGAATCCATGCACTCTACAGTCAATCAGGTTGCAATATTAACCATTTAATAAGTGCATCTGTTATGAATTATTTTTTTATAATTGATTTTTTTTTTAAATTTTTAATAAATACTAGCAGATTCCAGTACTCGAAATTCGTGTGCAAATTCTAGACAACTTAATTTTTCAACTTAGCCAATTCACAAACCAACACTTTTATGGTTTACTATTATTGTGAATAAATAACAAACTCATTAAAAAACACATTCACAACTTTAATGAAATAACATAGCATATGTATTATTTGATGTATGTGTTAGTAGCAATTTTAAATGCAATATACTCAATATTCAGGAAAAAATTTAAAAATCTGTAAACCTGCAAAACAGTTAAAAAAATACCTTTGAAATAACATATGTTTGGTCAAAATCGGGATAAGATGGTAGAACAAAACATCGGTCACAAGAAATCACCTAGCCTATTAATATTATAGATTATTATATGAATAATTAAAAATCTATATTGTACTGAATTTATAATATATGGTATGTTAGGATATTGTATATTTCGAGTACTTTAACATTATTTAATTTGCAGTTCTGTGGAAGCTTTGAGCTCGTCGCATGCATGGGAATACGGTGAATTGGTACAACACCCTACAATAAGTAATCACAATCGTAAGTCAAAGTATACAGTAAATATTTCAACATGCTTTCTTTTTTTACAAACACTTATTTAATTAATTTAAAAAAAATATGTATCATATAGAATATCCGTCTATTTTATATCATAATTGGATAGGAAATTAAATGGAATTTAGTAAGTAATTAGTATTAAAAAAATGAATAAAATAATCTATAATATTAATAGGCTAGGCGATTTCTTGCGACCGATGTTTTGTTCTACCATTTTATCCCGATTTTAACCAAACGTATGTTATTTGAAAGGTATTTCTTTTTAGCCGTTTTGCAGATTTACAGATTTTTCAATTTTTTGCTTTATTTTGCTACTAACACATACATAAAGTTATACTTATGCTATGTGTGTTTTATTAAATTTGTTAATGTGTTTGCAAATGGGTTTGTTGTCTTCATCCACAATAATAATAAACCATAAAAGTGTTGTTTGTGAATTGGCTAAGTTGAAAAATAAAGCTGCTAGAAATTGCACTCGAATTTCGAGCGCTAGAATCTGCTAGTATTAATAAATGTAATGTTGATAGAAACGGAATAGAGAATTTATTTGGGAATGTTGACGAGAAACGGATATAAGTATAATTATAAGTATTTTGTGAGAATAACAACTTTCACGAAGATATTTTTTTCGTCAGGCGTAATTAGAAAAAGTCTTGGAAAGAGTATAGTTGTCGTAGTAAGTTTTCAAATGGTCAAGAGCCCTCCCATATCCAACGAGCGTAGCCCTTCAAGCTTTCCAAGCACCGACCATTAAGAAAACCAAGTAGTTTAATAAAGTAAATGTGCTTAGGCATTTAAAAAAATTTGCAACACAATGAAAGTTTAATTGGTGATGCAAATAATGGTAAAAGATTTTCATGAAAGAACTAAAATCGAGTATCATGTCCCTTAAGCCATTTTCGATATCACGGTTCGATGTCATATTGCGTTTTTCGCAAGAATGGGAGTTAATCAAGAAAATTTGTTCGACACGGTTATTGTGTTTTTCCTGTTGTCATCAGTAAACAACCAAAAATCAATAAATTCATTAAGTGGAATTTACATTTTTAGCTCCAATATGAATCTATTTGGATATTTCTATTTTTCTTTCAGAATATATATGATTTTTAAAGGTAGTTCGGCAATGCTCGAAATTTTTAAGTATACTGAATGAATAAAAATCTAATTCAATTGTTGGAATATGAAAAATTTTTGTTTGCATTGATTTAATTTCTCACCTTTCTAAGAATATTTTTAACTCATTCTGGCTACTTACAAGACAACCTTAAAAACATATTCCTAATTCCAACACTATCGACTTATCATGTAAGTCCTTAGTGCCTTAAATGGTACAAATATGTTAAGAAGCTGTTAAAAAGTTTTGTTTGTATTTAGTTTTACATTTTTCTACACCATATTCTCTTTGTATTGTGGTTTATTTATGTAAACTCAGGAGATTTGTTGTTATTTGTTATCATATTTGTATCTATGAAATACTTTGGCTCAGTTGTTTTTCTTTTGGTTCGTTGTAAGTATCTTCATATCTACAATGAATGAGAGTCACTGTGCTTCCATTTGTTTAACTTTTGTAGTTCTTAACAAAAAAAAAAAAAAAAACATAAATAAATAAAATATAGTCGATCTAGACAGCCAATACAATACCCTATATCGTGCTTTTTGAGAGACGATATTCTATTCAACTTTGCTGAGGCAATAACTGGATATAGAAAAAAAAGCAAAATAAAATTGTGGTCTTATTGTTATTTTTTATGGGGATGATGTTATTGATGTGTAAACATCTATACGCGCAGGGGCGTAAATTTCAATTTCACAATACAATCACACAAACAGCGTAACATGTAAGACGGAAGACAAAATCGGTGTGACTTATGATTGTATTGGTGAAAATATTTTGATAACCTGTTTGAAAATGAAAAATGAAAAATAAAAAATGAAAAATAGAAAATGAAAAATGGAAAATAAAAAATAAAATATGAAAAACGAATAATAAAAAATGAAAAATAAAAAGTGAAAAATAAGAAATGAAAAATTGAAAATGAAAAATAAAAAATGAAAAATAAAAATGAAAATTGAAAAATGAAAAACGAAAAATTTAAAATGAAAAATAAAAAATAAAAACTGAAATATTAAAAATTAAAAATAAAAATTAAAAACAAAAATTAAAAATGAAAAATAGAAAATGAAAAATGGAAAAAAATTAAAAATGAAAAATGAAAAATAAAAAATGAAAAATGAAAAATAAGAAATGAAAATTTAAAAATTAAAAATTAAAAATAAAAAATTAAAAATAAAAAAATGAAAAAAGAAAATGGAGAGTAAAAAATGAAAAATTAAAAATAAAAAATGAAAAATGAATAATAAAAAATGAAAAATAAAAAAATGGAAAATGAAAATTAAAAAATTTAAATTGAAAAATTAAAAACGAATAATTTAAAATGAAAAATTTAAAATGAAAAATAAAAAGTGAAAAATAAAAAATGAAAAATTAAAAATAAAAAATGAAAAATGAGAAATAAAAAATCAAAAACGAAAAATTAAAAATAAAAAACGAGAAATTAAAAATTAGCCGTTTGAAATAGTATATAATAATAAATATTTTTACATTAGCGGAGTCCCTGCACTTGATTGCTATAAGAGATACATAGATGACGCTTTCTGTTTGATTTTAAAAAAGTGCCATATAAAAATCTTTAATTACTGGATGTTTACACATCTCCCCTGTGATCGGACTCACATGATTTGTTTTTATATATGATCTAGGTCAAAAATGGACCGATCATGACCTCATTTAGAAATGTCACTTCCTTCTCTCAAAAACATTTATAAAACAAATTAAAAAAAAATTTTTTTTAACATTTTTGGTCTTTGATAGATTTAAATAAAGATCGGGAATCAGCTTTATATGGGGTCTGTAGCTAGAAGTGGTCGTACTCGGTTTAGTTTTGGACTACTAATTAGTGGATATGATAGATACACATATACCATATTTTATCGATAATCTTATCCTTACTCCACTTTAGTCGGTCTGATAAGGGTTATTTGTATGGGCGATTAGTCTCACCAATTTTCATAAATTTCAACAGCGTTCGGTCTATGATAGATAAAAGCTTTTATTCTAGATTTGATTAAAATATATTCTTATTTGCAATCCGTAGTTTGAATACAAGGTTAACATTGACACCACACGGAAGGACAGACAGACAAGCAGACAGACAGACAGACGGACATCGTTAAATTGGCTCTGATCGGTATAACACAAGGTGAGTCTAGGTCAAATATTTCTGATAGTCACAAACATCAGCACAAATGCATTATGCCATCACCCCATGAAAAAAAAAACAGTGCTGGAATATATAAAGGGTGATTTGTTAAGAGCTATAGGAAAGTTTTCAAAAAAAAAAAAGCACATAAACTTCAGAAAAATGCATGAAATCTTTATTTGAATCGATAGTACGGTCCATATAATTTAATATTTGAAGATTATTTCATGCAAATGTTGACCGTGACTGCGCCTCAAATGGGCCATCCGCTTAGTCCAATTTTCTTTCAAACATTTCGGCCGGTATCTCACGAATAAATGCTTCAATGTTGTCTTCCAATGCGTCAATTGAAGCGGGATTGTCTCTATAGACATTAGCTTTAACATAGCCCCACAAAAAATAGTCTAAAGGCGTTAAATCGCACGATCTAGGCGGCCAATTGACCGGTCCCGAACGTGAAATAATATGTTCACCGAACTCGCCTCTCAATAAGTCAATTGCTGCGCATGCTGTGTGGCATGTGGCACCGTCTTGTTGAATCCACATGTCATGCAAGTCAAGCTCTTGCATTTTGGGCAAAAAAAAGTTGGAGTAACAGAGGCCCAATTGCTGCGAACGGCGACGAATCGATAATTGATGGTCATCATTTACACTGGCCGATACAGCTGCGATATTTTCTTCAGTTTGCACTCTCCGTAAGCGTGTTGGTGGTTTATTGTCAAACAATGTAAATTTGGTGCAAAATTTAGTCACAATCGCCCAAATAGCCGCTTCAGTGGGTCGATTAAACTGACCATAAAATGGAAGAAGCGAGCGATGAACTTTCTTAACAGAGCACGCATTTTGATAATAAAATTCAATAACCTGCAAGCGTTGTTCGTTTGTAAGACGATTCATTGTTAAATTATAGACCAAACTGAAGATGTTTGACAATGAAACAAAACACGAAACGTGCGTCAGCTGTTTAAACCAGTGTTGCCAAAAAGATAATACCTAAAAAATCACCCTTTAAAATAAATCAGAAACTAATTTTACAGTGGTTTATTATTGTTGTTTCTTTACTTTAGATTTAAGTTGAAAATATGTAGCACGTTAGGGAATATAGAATATACCGTAGTTATGCTAAGTATTTGTTTATTTCAGAGGTTGACAACCTAAAATGCCCCTTCCAATGAATGCATAAAAGTCGGTCTTTATTTATTACTAAAATATATAACCAAGATATCCCAGATTAAAAATCACGTTTTACCTATGTGGTGAGGGTATATTAAGTTTGCGCTGATTGTTGTAGCTACCAGAACAATTTGACCCAGACCCACCTTTTGTTATGCCACTCGACTCAGAATAATTTTCTGAGTGAATTTAGCGCAATTATGATTAAGTTTTGGTGAAACTTGGTGTATAAGCTTTCGTTGGCCATAGAACGAACGCGATTGAAATTGGTGAAAATAGGTGCATGTTCAGACCTAGTCCCCATCAAAGCACCCCTAAATTACAAATTGGATCTTAACTAACATACAGATCTCGTCGAAAATTTGGTTTGTATATCTTTATTTCACCCATAAATCAGGAGTCACCCATAAAATATGTAGGACAATACCCGATTTTCACATAAGTTTATCAAAAATCAAAAAATATTGCACAGATTTTTCAAAAATTTGTTTTTGTAAAAAATAAATAACCCTAACAAATATGTTGAAGTTCGGTCGATTTTTCCACATACGCACTATATAAATATATATATACTGATTTACATAAGTAAATTATATATATCAGGAAGACCAAGAAAAATTCTCTTTTCAGATTCTATGTTAAACTTTTAGCGGTACGCAATATAAAAATTTGTATGCCACTTGTATTTTTAGAATACTTCCTTAGTAAGTTGAAGTTATAGAGAATGAAAATAAAAGTTTGTTTCTATATATAGATTTTTAAAAAGTATTTTTTTGTTTTGTGCATTTGAAGTTGTATAAATGATAGCGCGTGGAAGATCTAAAAGTGTACGTTGGCTATGCCGCTAAGGAACAGTGTACAATATAAAATACATATGTAGTTGATATTTCAAAATATGGAGAAAAGTGTATTTATAAAAAACAAAAATAAATAGATGTAATAAAAACAAAGTTAACTGAAATGACAACGTCCAGGTGAAAAGGGCATTAAGCGCATAAAAAAAATTTGCGATAACAACTCTGTGTTTTTCTAGAATAACCGCGTATGTCATAAAATCAAAATGTTCAGGGGAGCCGCAAAACGTTATATATGAAATTATGGGCTCGATATAAAGCTTTTAGAGATTTTTATTTAACAGTCTTGTAGATATGGGCAATAAATACTTTATATAAAATTTTGAGTAAAAAATCTTCAGAAGAATAGATCCTAGAGAAGGACGCAAAAAACAATATGTAAATAATACTTAAAGTGTGTGCAGATAAAACAACTTATGTCGACAAACGTCGTTTTCTTTGAAAAAGAAAACTACTAATGCAACCACCCATGTAGACATAAGTTGTTGTTGCTTGAAAACTGATTTTTTTTGTTCGTCAACAAAAAGTTAACGGGACTTAGGATGAGAATATAACAACGTATCAAGAATGATAGTGACAACAAATAACAGAAATAAACACACAAGTTTTTATAAGTGGTTATACACTGAAAACTAATCCAAAATTATTTTGCATTTTTTTTTTCATTAATAACAACGTATGTCGCTATGTGTCGTTAGCTGAGAAAATAATTTGTCAGCGATCAAACTTACGTTGACATACGTCGTTAATGCTGCAAATTAATATAATAAACATTTAAGTTACGTCGTTATTTAAAGAAAAGACTCAGAAATGGCCAATATTAAAAAAAAAAAATTAACACATGTAAAGAGCGTTAAAAATTAATATATTTGGCATCACTAACTCAAAACTGACAAAAATGGACACACGCGGTTATTCCAGAAAACCACAGAACTTACACACAGAAAAAAATATTTCTTAGAAATCGATTGTCGCTAGAAAAATTTATTAAGATGTTAAGAGTTTTTATTAGCAACCGTAATTATTTAAAAGGAAAATCGATTTTCTTCATTTACTATAATTTAAATATAAGTCCTATAAAATATTAGATATTGCGAAGTAAAGAATATTGAACTGATTCAGTTGACGCAACCTATTTAGATCCTAAATAACGTACACATGGAAAACAGATTAGTAAGAATACCGTTTACACTATAATAATGTAATCAGGAAATTAGCTTTTTTATTAAACCTAGCAAAGCCCATCCCTCAAAATTCGACATCATATTCTAGGACATTTCATTTTTTCATTCAATTTATTTCTTTAAAAAAAAAAAATAATTCATTATAAATATTTGTTGAATACACAGAAATAAGACCCTAAAAGTATTTGAACTATCTTGTATTCCACTTATTGGTATGTTAATTTTAGGCAATTTACAATTCAACACAGGGCGCTGATTATAATGAAATTCGATTGTTATTCCCGTTATTGATTTATGTCCAAAATTATTTTTCAATTCAACACAGGGCTTTTTATATACAATTTTTGCAGACACATTAACAAATTTAATAAACACATACATCGTTGACGCATTTCTTGCCGAGGCCAAACTTTGAATTTTGTCATATTTAAAAAAATTAATTGTTCTAGTAAACTAGATGAAACCCTTACTATGGGTTGTGAAATAAAATTGTGCTATATTATGGCTTTAATTAATTTCTTAAAGTTGAAAAAAATTCCGTCAAATTTCACGACCTAGTTTTTTTTTGACACAAAAGTGGTCTGGGGCATTTGCTATTTCTTGGCGAGTTTATATTCGATTTTGAAGTTATGTAGCTTTCTAAAGAGATAATTTAGTACTAAGATCGAATCATATAACAACTTTCGAAAAATTAAAATGTAGAATGAAATTTTCGTAAAATCTGAAAAAGTCATATTTTGCCATACAAACGCACTTGAAATTTTCAGCCACGTTGAGGCATCTTAAAATTTTTTTTGAGTTACCCAAAACTTTGTATTTCTGCGAGTTTTTGCTATTTGTATATTTCTACGGAGTGAGAACGAGAGTTTGAACACTTTTCTAAGTAAGGGCCAACCTAGTACCCATATAGGACCTATATAGATTTCATCCAATTTAAGTCAAAAAATTGTTTTTTATATTTGTCCAATCAAAGAGTAAATAAAAAATCGAACTTTTTGACATATTTATGTCAAAAAGTTCGAAAAGTGAATGAAATCAATATAGGTCGTATTTGGATTTCCAATATAATTTTCAGCGCTGAATATTTTGGGCTATTTTAAATATGGGAAAGTCACAGATTCGTCGATTTGTCAAATAATTTCGTCAGTTTTCGCCAAACAGGTGAAAAAAGTTCCACAGAAATTCACCAAAACGCCACCTGGTGGCTGTTAAAATTAAAAATAAATGTGAAAAATGGATTTCCCGACCCGAAAAACACTCGGGTCAATAACTTTTTTACATTTGAAAGAGTATTATGGAATATATCGAAATGATTTTAGAGGTATTGTTACATAGGCAAATATACTTGTTATGGCCCATAAACCAGAACTGCGATGAACCCATGTTTTTTCGGCCCAATACAATTTGACCTACCCTACTACCTGAGATGATATATTAACGTTTTATATCAATTAACACAATGAAAAAAGTGAATCACGGAAATGGGATTCAGAAAATGTTAAACTCTTAATGTAACTTTAAGTGGGAAAAAAATCGTCTCATGTTTCCAGAGCTAAACTTTCCAAAATGCTTTTTTGCCGCAAATGGTAATTTTGGACTTTTATAGACGTCTTACTGCCGTAAGCTAGTCTTCAACTTTATATTCCACATTGCTCTCCAATTATGAAAATAATATTTTTCATACATAACTTTTCGAAATTATAATACAAAACTATTTAATCTTAAATGCAGACAGGCAATGAAGGAAGATGAAGGAAGAGATAAAAACTGAATTCTTAAATTCCCCGTTATTACTTAAATCATGTTCACGGCAGTGAACATGTCAAATTTTAATTACTTAAGTTAATGAAAAAATCCTTACCTGTTTTTCACCTTTTAAGTCTTAAAGTTGCAAACAATTTTGCGATCGGTGCTTATTAATATATTACATTTACTATTAACCAATTATTTCTTATTGATATGAATGAAATATTAATTATGGACATTTGTTTTGTTGCTAAAATGCCAACAATAAAAAACTCATCTTTGTGTATCTTTATTGATTCAAAACCACCACAAAGATACATAAGTATGTAGATGCTAAAAACTATTACTTCACATGTTTGCAACAACAATATCTACATGATAATATGTTATTAAAGATTAATTAGTATTATTTTAAAATTATCCTTATTAATTTTATACACTCGCTATTGTTAAAGCCACTTTCAATAATCAAATATTTAGATTATATAGTTTTATTTTTCTAACACAAATCACTAATAACTTCACATCACTTTTGACGTTTATTAATGGCGTGACAAATGTAAACTGAGTTTGAGTACAACAAAGTAAACAAACGTAGAACTGGAATAGCTGAAAAATAACTGTATGTTTACAATAACAAAACGTTGTTTTGATTTGAAAGCCTAAAGGTATGTGAATTTTTTTTTTCAAGAATATAAAGCACTTACAGGACGTTTCAGAAAAATTTGATTCAAATCAGGAACAATAAGTAAGTGCGTGTACAAAAAAAAACGAAAGTTTTTACATTATGTTAAAAATAATTGGGATGTGAGTTGCCTTAGCAGCCAGCTGTAGAGATTTTTGGTAGCTTGAATGATATTGTAACAAAGCTGAATGAGGTGGGCACCTTTTGTCCGACGTAGACATAATTATTCACACGCGCCTTTTCTTTATGAATGTCAAACTATATTTCCTAAAGAAATAATTTAAACGCCTTATTTTGTTTATATTAAATATTGATTTATTTTTAAAGTTACTACAAATATTAAAAAAATTAAACATAACTAACCTCTTTATAAAGTAATTAACAAAAATTAAATATAACATCCATTTTCATGCTTGTAAATACGATTAAAGTTAAAATTAATATCTTGTTGCCAAGCCTTTTCTTTTTAAAATTTCTTTTAACCTATTTGGCATTGAGTCAACTAACTTTTTTGTTACTTCGCATCCAATTTTTTCCCATTCCTGTTGGAGAATTTCTTTGAGCTGCACCTTACTGGAAATGTTATGTTTTTGAAGTCTTCTGCCCAGTTCATCCCACAGATGCTCAATAGGATTCATGTCCGGGGATTGTGGGGGGTCGGAAGAATATGCGGCACATGGTGAATGATCCACATACGGACGTCATGGGCAGTGTGGTTGGGGTCATTGTCCTGCTGGAAATAAAAATGATCTCCAAGACCAAGTTTTTGAACGCTGTTAAGTAGGTTTTCCTTCAAAATATTGAGATAAACCAACGTATCCATCGTTTCATCAATGAACACCAACCTACCAACACTTGCTGTGACATACAGCCCCACACCATGACCCCCCACCACCATGTTTAACTGTACCGACTGTGTTGTTTTTTTTTTTCAGTTCACAATTCGGCTTTCTCCATATACGTATCCTTCCATCAGATTGGAACTTATTGAACTTGCTTTCATATGAGAATAACACAGTACTCCAGAAGTCCACAGGTTTATTTAGATATGTTTTTGCAAATTCGACTCTCTTTCTTTGATTCGCTTTGCTTATAAGGGGCTTTTTTCGTGCTACTCTAGAGTTGTAACCAGCACGATGCAGTGTTCTGCGAACAGTTTTGGGATGAATTTCTTTTCCAACTTCTTCTAACAATTCTGGTGCCACTTGAGTAGAAGTAATTTTTGGGTTTTTCTTAATTTTTCTTACGACTGTTCTTTATTCCTTTGGAGTAAGCTTTCGAGGTCTACCAGTATGCGGACGACTTTGAAGAATCTGTATCATTTTTAAAACGTTTATTATACTATACACGGTAAATCGGCTTCTCTTAACAATTTCTCCAATTTGTGCACATGACTTTTTCTGTTTATACAGCTCCAATTTTAACGGCTTTTGAAATTTTCACAAAAAATAAAATGATATAAAAGATGAACAGATAAATTTAAAAACCGCCAATTTGTAACGGTTCTTTTGCTAACAAAATTGTGCTGCCATATTATTTAAAAGTTTGAATTTTACAACACTAATGCCGGTTTTCTCAATGTATCGTCAAACTGCCTGTTACTTAACCAGGACATAAATTTATTGGACCGATAAACTGCCGGTTAACAATTTTGGTATTCTCAATGTACCGACAAAAACATTATTTTCAGTTGGCAGTGCCTCTCAAAATGCGTATGAAAGTTGGGAGAACTATTTTCAGTTGGCAATGCCTCTCAAAATTGATATGAAAGTTGGGAGAATTATTTATCTGTACGATAAATAAATAACTGGCAGATGAGTGCCGGTTAGCTTTGCGACAAAATAGAAGCAAACCAGACATTGAGAAAACCAAATTTCTTTAATCGGCAGTTTCTCGTTGGCATAAAAGATAATCGCCTATTGAGAAAACGGGCATAAATATTACATTGTGTGAATAATTTTGTCCTCATTAAAATAGATGTAATGGACAATTTGCATTTTTTATTTTGCAAGGCCAACAGATATGATTATTGATTTTTTATTTTTTAGTACCTTATTAATAAAGAAATAATTGCTGTGAAGAGCATAGATTGCTAAATATATTTGATAGGAAGATATAGCTTGATTTAATAGTTATAAGGTTTTGTGTGAATAATTTTGTCCTCGTGTGTATGTCTTAGAGCAAATACGCTTAGAAAAATTAAATTTCGCAAATGGGGATTTACATATGATATCACAACTTAAGGCGATTTACTTCTGAATTCTATTTGATGAATTTAGTCTACACCGTTTCCAATTGTATTTCAGAAAACATCACTTGAATTTCAGAAAACATCAATTGATTTCCAGCAATAATAAATTGTGTTTCAGAAAACGTCAATTGTATTTCAGAAAATATTAACTGAATTTCAGAAAACATCAATTGATTTTCATAAATAATCAATTGTGTTTCAGAAAGCATCATTTGTATTTCAGAAAGTATCAATTGTATATCAGACAACATCAATTGAATTTCAGAAAACATCGATTGATTTCCAAAAATAATCAATTGTGTTACAGAAAGTATGAATTGTATTTCAGAAATTATCAAATGTATTTCAGAAAGTATCAAATGCATTTCAGAAAACATCAAATGTATCAAATATCAGTAAAAATTAAATGTATTTCAAAAATTATCAAATGCATTTCAGAAAATATCAATTGAAATTCAGAAAATAGTCAGAACGCCATACAAAAACATACTTTTTGAGTATTACACTGGGTTTTTAACATTTCTTGTAAACTACACCTTTTCCAATTGTATTTCAGAAAATACCAATTGATTTTCAGAAAGTATCAATTATATTTCAGAAAGTCTCAATTGTATTTCAGAAAGTATCAATTGTACTTCTGAAAACATCAATTGATTTTCAGAAAGTATCAATCATATTTCAGAAAGTATCAATTGTATTTCAGAAAGTATCAATTTTATTTCAGAAAACATCAATTGAATTTCAGAAAATATCAATATTATTTCAGAAAACATCAATTGAATTTCAGAAAGTATCAATTGTATTCAAGAAAACATCAAATGTATTTCAGAAAACATTAAAATTGTATTTCAGAAATTTTCAAAAGTATTTCAGAAAACTTCAAATGTTTTTCAGAAATGGTCAAATATATTTCAGCAAATATCAAATGAATTTCAGAAACCATCAGATGCTTTTCAGAAATGGTCAAATGTATTTCAGAAAACATCAAATGTATTTCAGAAAGTACTAAATGTAATACATTACATGTTTTCTGAAATACAATTGATCAACGTGAATTCAGCAAAAAAAAAAAAAAAAAAAACGCCCTGACTAAAGCTAAAGCAATTCAAAAATACAAACATTCATTTATTTGACGGTTTTTTTAAACTACAAATTTATGATGAATTTATATCTTTATTAGCTCTAAACGACTCCATCTATAAAATTCGATTGTATATTCTGAGAAAGAATAAAGAACGCAAACTTTTAAATCTTTGTCGTAATACATACTTAACGAAATTAGAATTTATTGATATTGTTGAAAAAGTGGCTGAAATTTTTGTTGAGTATGAAAATACGTACGTCCTTGCAATACAAAACGTTTTTATTTCAGCAAATAACTTAATTTACCTGAGTACTGTACACACGATTTTTAGCTATTATCTTTTTGGCAACACTGGTTTAAACAGCTGACGCACGTTTCGTGTTTTGTTTCATTGTCAAACATCTTCAGTTTGGTCTATAATTTAACCATGAATCGTCTTACAAACGAACAACGCTTGCAAGTTATTCAATTTTATTAGCAAAATGCGTGCTCTGTTAAGAAAGTTCATCGAAAAATTGTTACCGAAAAATTGTGTTCAGCGACGAAGCTCATTTTTAGCTCAGTGGGTACGCAAATAAGCAGAATTGTCGATTTTGGAGTGAATATCAGCCAGAAGCATTGGAAGAGCTACCAATGCATCCAGAAAAAGTCACAGTTTGGTGCGGTTTATGGGCTGGTGGCATCATTGGACCGTACTTCTTCAAAGATGATGCGAATCGTAACGTAACTGTGAATGGTGAGCACTACCGAGAGATGATATCCAACTTTTTTTTGCCCAAAATGAAAGAGCTTGACTTGCATGACATGTGGATTCAACAAGACGGTGCCACATGCCACACAGCACGCGCAACAATGGACTTATTGAGAGGCGAGTTCGGTGAACATTTTATTTCACGTTCGGGACCGGTCAATTGGCCGCCTAGATCGTGCGATTTAACGCCTTTAGACTATTTTTTGTGGGGCTATGTTAAAGCTCATGTCTATACAGACAATCCCGCTTCAATTTACGCATTGGAAGACAACATTGAAGCATTTAGTCGTGAGATACCGGCCGAAATGTTGGAAAGAGTATGCCAAAATTGGACTAAGCGGATGGACCATTTGAGGCGCAGTCACGGTCAACGTTTGCATGAAATAATCTTCAAACATTAAATTATAGGGACCGTACTATCGATTCAAATAAAGATTTCATGCATTTTTCTGAATTTTATGTGTTTTTTTTTTGCAAAACTTTCCTATAGCTCTTAAAAAATCACCCTTTAATTCATTGATTTAACAACAAATAACAAAAAATTAAAAATAGTGTTGCCCACAGATAAATTTGGACTCCTTAACCATAACCATTAAAAAGACGTAAGTGACACGATTTCAAAAAATTGTAAAAGTGTCGTACGAATAAATTCATATTTTCAAAAATGTTAAGCAAAGTCGGAAAAGAGGTACGGTGATGATTCAGTGAGTTAATAGCAAGAGAGTTCAAAAAACATACATTATCAACAATCTGAAACTAAAACAAGTAAAAAAATTATAGTCGGTCTAGACCGACCATGCGGTACCTATACCATGGTTTAGAGACCCAACTAATTAGATATAGAAAATAAGCATAAACCAATTTTGAGTGGCATTGTTATTGATTATTTTGGCTGCAGATATGAAAAAGTTCATATCGGATGATATATTAATATGGATACTAGGTCGAAAAATGAACCGGTCCTGACCATATTTGGTTAAGTCACTTATGTTTTGAAAAAATATATACAAACCACAGTTGAAAAAAATCTCTGCAATATTTTTGCTTTTTTAATAGATTTAAGTGAAGATCGGGAAGTAGCTCTATGTGCGACCTATGAATAGGAATTGTCCTATAGGGTTTATTTTTGGACTACTGATTAATGGATATAATAAACACATACAAACTTAATTCAACTGAGATCTATATGATAAATGGATACTATGGCAATTTAAGTCGATCTCACAGGGGTTATTTGTATGGGGACTAGGTCTGAATAATAACCGATTTTCGCCAATTTCAATAACGTTCATCCTCTAGCCGATGGAAACTTATGCACAAAATTTCATCAAAATATATTCATATTTGCTACCTGTAGTTTGATTACAAGGTTTACATGGACACACAGACGGACAGACGCACGGACATCGATAAATCGAATCAGAAAGTAATTCGGAGGCGAAATAAAGTAATTCTGAAGCGATCGGTGCAATGAAATGATGGGTTTAGACAAAATATTTTTGGTAGTTACAAACACCAGCACAAAATCATCATACAAAGTCATCATCACAAAGGCATCTTTAAAATAACGGATTTAGCACCTTTATATCCCTAGTACCTTCAAATGCTTAAGTTCCTGGAAATAAGTTATGCAAGTTTGTCGATCTTCTTGAGGCTGAAAACATTTATTTAAAAAAATCTTAAAATTACTATTTTCTGTTCATTTCTTAATATCGGTTCAATTTTGTATACAAAAATACAAACTAGGGCTACAACTAAATCGCCACTTACTGCGCAACTTTCCGTTATACTTGAATATATTCGTTGCGGATTATTTTTAAACAAAATGCTCACCCACGAGAACCCTTTGTTAAAGCCTTTCAAAAACTTTATAACGTTAACAAAAAAAAAAAAAACAAAACTTGTAATTTGTCGTCACGGTTTTAATAGTGACAGTGAAATATCCTAGAACCATTTTGTTATTTGACAAAAATTTCAAAAACGTTTTAAGCCTAATATTTGTATGTATGTACATCTAATTATTAGTTTATTTACTTCTTTTATCTCTTGTAGAAAAGTGTATTCTGTTTCAGTGGTAAAATTTTGGTTAATTTTTTCTCAGAAAATACTTAAATGTAGATTTTACTTATTTTGTTTATGAAATGTTGACCAAAGTTCATAAATATGCCAAACAAACATAAATAAATAAAAATAAAAATAAATTCGGGGCAAAATAACAGCGATACTCTATCCAAAGAGCAATAACCAAATAAGTATGAGATTGTCATGCACGAGTTGTTTTTCTCTTTGAGTAAGATATAGTAGTATCATATTTGTATGTCTATTTATAGGTTAAAGTGAATTTGGCGGGTGGCTTCTTTAATTAAATTTATCTTAGTTAAATTTAATTTTAATTTAATTTTAATTTGTATGGGGGCTAGGCTTAAATATTTCGCATGTTTGGACTGATTCCAATAGCGACCGCTCTAGAGCCAATGAAAGTTATCTGTAATTCTCCCTGACCTGCTTAGAAATGAAACAAATAAATAATTAGATTTCGTTAACTAGAAAATATGTCTATCGGAGAACGCATGTGTATACTAGGGTGACAGTCAATTTTTTTTTGGAATTTCAAGACGTGCGGGTCGGATTATAGTGACATTGGATCTAAAACTTTAGTGCGCAAAATTTGAGCCAAATCGGACAATGCTTTCTGAGAGTGCATTGAGTTCAAAGTTCAAATATACATTTATATGTAAAAATTATCAAAAAAAAAAAATCGTTTTCACAAAAGTTTTGATATTAATAATTCCGTTTCAATTAAACTAATTAATAAACCAAAGTCTGGAATAAGTTATCTTTTTAATAAAACAACAAAATCTATTATCGGTTGGAAACCAGTCAAGTTATGTCAAGTTATCTAGGCTAAATGTGCCGCAGACCACTTGATTAAGAAAATCGTGCTCACATTTTTAAATACATTAAACTAATTTACAACACAACATGTTTGCATTCTTCTGATACCAGAATGATCTCTTGTAAAGTATTTTTCATCTGGTCTATTATTATGCCATACTAAATTAATGTCAAAACGGTACGTATTTTTTTTAGCACTATTTCAAAATCTCCAATTTTAATTTTTCAAAAATTTTGTGCAAGAAATTTACCGAAATCAATGATCGGACTTTACCGTCTTATTAACGATATATATGTTATTAAAAATGCCAAATATTGTAGGTATCCCGTTCGTAGTTTGGCTAGGGCAACGTTTTTATTTCAGCGGATTTGAAGAAAAATTTGATTTCTAATTTTTTTATTTTTTAGGCTACATCTTTTTGGTGGTTTCAAGTACATTTTGTCCAAATATTATACTTCTTGAAATGGGTTCTCAATCTTATAAATTAAGGTTAAATTTAAAACTATAAACTGTCCCCATTTAAGGTCAAATATCAAATTTAAGGAGATTTACATTTTTTTATCTATTTGTGGAAGGATTTCAATAAAAATTGTTGGTAATATTTAAATAATTCTGAAAAAAAAATATTCTGGACTTATTTTCGTAAATAAACTCCTCTTGAAAATGAAAATCTACAAATATTTGCTTCATTAGAATTTTTTTTAAATAAAACAAATTTAATGTATTCATAAAATTTCGAGGACTTATATTGAAAAAAAAGCTATCTACATTTGACAGCAACATTTATTTTTGATTTCAAACTGTTATCTGCAATAACTGTCAAATATATTATTAATTTTGATATCATACATGAGTAGTATGACTATTTCTTAATAGATATTGTAGTAAATCGATCGACAAATACTTTCAGATTTTATTAATAAATTGGTTTTACATGCTCTCTTTAAAATAATTATTAATGCAGATAGCACTTTTTGAATATAAGCCCTCGATATACAAATTTGTTTATCTAATATATATAAAAATGAGTTGGCGTGTGTTTGTGACAGCATAACTAAAGAACGGAGTGACGGATTTGGCTGATTCGTTTTTAATTTTGTTCACTGTTGTCCCCGAATGGTTTATAGACAAAAAAATTTCCATAATTTTACATATATTTTTTACATATATTTTTGAAAACAAAATCGCAATACTGATTGCCTGCTCATACTACCTGACCCCGAACGGTTTGTAGATAAAAAAATTTCCATAATTTTACATATATTTTGCAAACAAAATCGCAATATTGATTACCTGCTCATACTACACGAGGTTATGATACGTTTTGTGCAAAAAAAAACATATTTTGCTAAGAATTTTTAAAATTCTCATTTTTAAAAAAAGATTTTTTAACATCAACTCTTATCTGAATATGAGTTGTTATTAGCAACTATAAGATCGCAAAATCACACTGCACTTGCCCTCGCATCCTCAGGTATTGCTGCAACTTTATTGGATGACGGTCGAACTGCGAATTCGGCACTTAAACTGCCATTGAACATGCAGATTAACGACCAACCAACATGCAACATATCGAAGACATCCGGAATGGCAAAAGTCTTGCAACAATGCAAACTGATTGTGTGGGACGAGTGTACAATGGCACACAAAAAATCATTGCAAGCTTTGCAAATAACACTACAAGATCTGCGAGATAATCGAAATCTTTGTGGTGGTGCCCTGATACTGTTGGCAGGCGATTTTCGCCAAACATTACCGGTAATTCCACGGTCAACTGCAGCTGATCAAATTAATGCATGTCTAAAATCTTCCAATTTGTGGAGACATGTTACAACGCTGAAACTTACAACAAATATGCGAATGCAACTGCAAAACGATCCCTCAGCAGATGTTTTTTCGGTGCAATTATTGGATATTGGAAATGGAAAAATTCCCATCAACGTTACGACTGCTTTAATAAAGTTACCTAATGACTTCTGCCATTTCACTGAATCAAAAGAAGAGCTAATTCATTGTGTGTTCCCCAACATTTCGCAGCATTACAGGAATCACGATTGGCTAGGAGAACGAGCAATATTAGCCGCTAAAAACAAAGACGTCGATGAGATAAATGCAACGATTCAAATGGCCATTGAAGGACTAATAGTGTCTTACAAATCAATTGACACTATCATGAATCAGGAGGATGTTGTGAATTATCCAACAGAATTTTTAAATTCAATCGAGTTGTCAGGTTTGCCGCTACATGCTCTACAGTTGAAGGTTGGATCCGTAGTTATAATGATGCGTAATATCAATCAGCCTCGAATTTGCAATGGCACAAGACTTATTGTCAAAAAACTTATGACAAACGTCATTGAAGGAACAATTCTGAAGGGAAAGTACAAGGGGGAAGACGTACTGATCCCACGAATACCAATAATTCCGAATGATTTGGCATTCGATTTCAAACGCCTTCAATTTCCAGTTAGACTTGCATTTGCAATGACCATTAATAAGGCGCAGGGACAGTCTTTAAAAATTTGTGGCATCAATTTGGAGTATCCATGCTTTTCTCATGGCCAGCTCTATGTGGCATGTTCTCGAGTAGGCAAACCATCGGCGTTATTTGTTTACGCTCCCGACAGACAAACAAAGAACGTTGTACATCTGAAAGCGTTGCAGTAATTTAAAATCTCAATTAAATTGACTTTATTACAATAATCATTAAAAACTTAACATAAATAATATTTAAAGCATTCTTTTAAATAAACATACTTTTGCAACACAATTATTTTCTCAATTTAAATATTTAAATACAGAACCATCTATCCCGAAAATTATAAATTTTTAATTTACTACCTTTAAAGACAGGACGAAATTTGCCGGTCAGCTATTGTATATATTACAGCACTTGAATAAAATGAAAAAAAAAATTCTGTCTCATTACAACTACAATTCAGGGGTAGCGAAGCGCACCGGGTCAACTAGTACTGTATTAAATATAAAAACTAATTAATCTAAATATTTTCATAAAATAACGAATAAATTTGAGGAATTTTACGAATACATTAAATTTGGTTTATTCAATTTTATTTTACAAGATTGAGAACTTATATCAAGTAGTATAATATTTTGATAAAAGATATTTGAAATATGAAAACACCAAAAAAATAACATAAAAGCTGAAAAAGTATGAAAAATCACATTTTTCTTCCAATCCGCTGAAATAAAAGCGCTGCCCTCGCCTAATTAAGAGCAGGATACCTACAATATTTGGTATTTTTAATCACACATATTTTGTTATTAAGACCTTAAAGTCGAGTCGTTCATTTCGGAAAATTTCTTGAACAAAATTTTTGAAAAAGTAAAATTGGAGATTGTGAAATAGTGCTAAAAAATACGTACCGTTTTGACATTAATTTAGAATAGAATAACAATAGACGAGATGCAAAATATTTTACATAAGATCATTCTGGGATCAGGAGAATGCAAAAATTGTATTGTAGTAAATTATTTCAATGTCTTTAAAATGTCTTCTTAATCAAGTGGTCTGCGACTCATTTATTGCCTGGGGAACTTGATATAACTTGGCTGTTTTTCAACCGATAATAGATTTTGTTGTTTTATTGGAGAGATAATTTACTCTAGATTATGGTTTATTAACTAATTTAATTGAAGCGCTATTAATTATATCAAAATTTTTATGGAAAATGTTTTCTTTTTTGATAGTTTTTAATATAAATTCATACTTGAACTTTGAACCCAATGCGGGTCCAGAAAGCATTGTCCGATTTGGCCCAAATTTTGTGCACTAGAGTTTTAAATCCAGTGTCATAATAATCCGATCCGCACACCTCGAAATTTGACCAAACATTTTTTTTTACAGACCGCTGTCACCCTGGTGTATACAGACCTGTTCAAGTAAAATTGTCGCATGATGTAATCAGTGCAATGAGTTAATAATAATAGTTGAAATATTCATTTGAAGCAACTCCAGGTCACGGTGAAAATACTAGGCCAGTAAAGTCAAACCTCCAAAGGGTTTGGCGTTCTCAGGCCAAACTTTATTTTTCTGGCCTTTATATTTTTTCCTTATCTGCTTGATTGTTCAGCTATAACTCAACAACCACTGATGATTTCTCATTTCATTCTTCAGCAAATCAAGTTGAACTAATTTTATTGAATAAAATCTTTAAAATATCCAAATTATTCCCCCCTTTTTGTAAAATTTTTTTTAAACATATCATACTCAGGGCGTCTGATTATTATTAATTAGTAAAAGAGATGCATCTAGGCATATACATAAGCTTTTACAATTTTTCAAAATAGGAAAAATGGCTCTATTCGAGTATCGTAGAATAGAGCACAAAACAGTATGAAGGTCTATTGACCTATTTTATATAATTAATAATCGTACGAATGTTCAAAAACCCTTTTAATGGAGCCAATTATTAGAACGCCTCAAATTATTAGAAAGCTCGAAAAGTGAAATAATAATAAGATCGTATAGCCATTTGTTTTATCATTCAATTTAGAAATTGAAATAAATATTGTTTGTGTAAAAATGTTCAAGAAAAGTGAAAAAAATTTTAATACATGGAAAAAAAATTTAGCTAACAATAACAATGTAAGAAAAATGTGGACACTCTATTGTTCAAACTACGTAAAAGCCTTGCAAAAGAAATAAAGTGTAAATAATCACATATTTTAAACCTAAAATTTAATTCATATAATAATCGCAAAAATAATCAAAATAAGAATATTGAAGTAAAAGGACTTTTTTAGAAATGGCGTTTGGTGCGGAACATATTTGAACCGAAATCACCTAAAAAAGTGATATTCATTGCATATACAATAGTTTCCAGCACGTGGTAGTATGCCAAATTTTTCGTAAAAATATGCCAAATGCATACGTATGAGTGATATATTTAATAATAATATTAAATCAAAACAAGTAAGAAAATTATAGTCGGTCTAGACCGACTATACGATACCCTATACCACGCGTTTAGAAACCCTATCTCTTAGGCCCAACTAACTGGACATTGAAAATAAGCAAAAACCAAATTTGAGTGGGATTTTTATTAATTTTTTTGGCTGCAGATATGAAAAAGTTCATATCGGATGCTATATCTATAAAGGGACTAGGTCCAAAAATGGACCGATCCTGATCATGTTTGGTAAAGTCTCTTGTATTTTGCAAAAATATGTACAAACAAAATTTGAGAAGAATCAGTGCAATATTTTTGTTTTTTAATAGATTTAAGTGAAGATCGGGAAGCAGCTCTATATGGGGTCAAAGGGATCATTTTTGGACTACTCATTAATGGATATAATGAACGCATACAAACCCAATTTGAGTAAGATCTATATGATAATTTGGATCTTATGGCAATTTATGTCGATTTCATAGGGGCCATTTGTATGGACACTAGGTCTGAACATGGACCGAAGTTCACCAATTTCAACAGCGTTTATCCTATGGCCGGTGAAAGCTTATATACAAAATGTCATTAAAATATATTCATATTTGCGACCTGTAGTTTGATTAAAGGCTTTGCATGGACACACAGACGGACGGACGGACATGGTTAAATCGAATCAGATTGTGATTCCGATTCGATCGATAGAATAAAAGATGGGCCTAGGTCATATATTTTTGGTAGTTATAAACAGCAGCACAAAGTCATTATACCCAAACCACATTGTGGTAAAGGGTATAAATAGAAGATGATCGAAAAGATTGGTCTGAGAACCCCACACGATTTGGATTTTTTTACTGCACTGTCCTAGTACTTTCACCCACACTTAGAAATTCTCAAACCCCCCCCCCCCCCTCATCGACAAAGACCACAAAAATGTTCCACAGTTTAATGAGATTGAAAAGGGCAAGGAAAACCATCAAGTTTGCAATAAATCGAAATGTTTTTTTTTACATATATTATTATTTACATAATTCAAGGACTTTAAAAGGCTAATACCCAAAGTATTTTGAGGTGTGTGACCAATTTAATATTACTATTGTTATTTATATATTAATACGTGAAGGAAATTTTTTGCATCCCTTTTTAAACATAATGCGGGCGAGGTGGAGCGTGAAAATTGACATAGTTATAGTTCATGTGGAGGAAAAGTGCAAAATATTAAAATTGATGTATAATATGTGTTACAAATATATTAAATTAAATAAAATAAAATATTAATAATAAATAATTTTATAAGAACCTAAAGGTATGCTAATCAATTTTAGCCAATTCAGAATCATCGAATTTCATTATCAGTCCTGTTCTTGAAACGTTATTTTTTGAATAAGAATGAATTTAAAATAACATGAAATTGAAATTTTGGGTTATGAAAACACAAATTTTATATTTTCGAAGTATTTTTCGAAATCAGTTTTTTTGTTGTCAAACAACAAAAATTAAAATATTTCAGTAAAATATATAAACTTAGAGGGATCACGTTGTATCCTTTGGAGTTATTTACTTAAATAAAAACTTTTGAAAATTCTTAATCTTTTTGTTTGCTTGTTTTATTTGTACTTTTTTATTTATTTCATGTAAACATATCGCACCTGTACCTCTAAAGTGAGTCAACTCAAAATTTTTCAAGTTTCACTTTTTGCAAGAAAACGATTCTAATCTTTCGAAAAAAAAAATACAGTTCTACCACTCTTTGTCTTATAGGAGTAGCTTCTTTAGAAGCCACTAAAAAGACATATTTTAAGTTCCGCCCAAAAAAACTTGTTATTTTTGATGATCACTGAAAAAATCGCAAAAACAACTACTGTTGTATACTTATTATTCGCAATTGTTTACAATGAAACAACTGTTTTTAAATTTTATAGTAAATATTAAAAAACCGTTTTTTGCGTCTACTGAAAATTTGTACATTTTGAGTTGACTCACTTTAGAGGTACAGGTGCAATATGTTTGAGGTAAGAAACATATGTTATCTAGAAACCTAGGTGCCATATGTTTCTTTAGTCAGTTTCACAAAAAAACTTTAAGTAATTTTTGCACGTTTATTATTTGTCATTTATTTGTTTTTGTCCTTCAATTTCACTCAATTAAAAATGACTTTTCTATTTTGAATAAGTTAGGCATTACCAAAAAAAATTCGATATTCAAATAAATTGGATTTGACTGGCATCACTACTGTGAAAAAAAAAATATGTGATTTGAGAGAAATATTTTTTTTTTAAATTCCTTTATTTGTAATAATGAGTGCATAAAGAATCTATCTCATAATTGAAAAAATTATAATGGAAAATAGATTGTGTTAATAAAATGGTTTTTATTATAGTTAAAGAACAACATCATCTCCGAAAGTGTATTTTATTAACATCGACCACTGATTACGAGTTTTTTTTTAAATAAGCGCGTTTAGACGTTTTATAAAAATGGTTTTTTTTTTCATATAATCAATGACTAATTTTTTAAAATAATGACAAGGTTCATTAAAATAAAATAAAATTAAATAAAATATGTTAGAATTTAAATATCAATTGCTTTTTTATCTCTTAAGACTCTTATTACTGATTTCACAAAGCCTTTTCTATGTGAATTAAAACAAGAAAAAAAATTCTTATTGAAATCAAAGAACAACAAAAAATTCCTAAATTTAAGAATTATTCATTTACGAGTTTTTTTTGTTGTGATATTGATCTCAAGAACAGGGTTGTATATGTATATTACACGCCCTCTGTTGAATTGTGAATTACCTAAAATTGATTAGCATACCTCTATATCTACTCTTATAAAATAATTTACTATCATAAATTCTTTAATGCTTGTGACCACAGATATATTGATGAAAAAAACATTGAAAGAAAAAAATTTTTAGAAAAAAATAAAGTTTTCTAGAATTTCGAGTGCTGTGTTATGCTACGTATTATTATTATTTATTTATTTTTTGTAGAAAAATGTTTGGTAAACTCAAGTTAAGTAAAAAAAGCAAAACTCCGACTATACTATTCACCAGTCAAAAATGAACATAGACGAGACGAGTGAACTTGGAGTAGTGGTGGTCGTTGCTTCTCAATACGCGGTCTTTTTTCTCAGTTATGTCAAGATCTTATTTATTGATAAAAAAATTTAAATTAAAGAAAGAAGAAAAAATTAATGATTAGTTTTTACATAAAAATATTAATTTTTAAAAAAATAAGCTTCGATTTTCTTTTTACTTTTAACTTTTCTTTCAATATTTTTTTTCCTAACTAATTATATACATATACAGCTGCCGATAACTAATTAGCAACGCTCTTAATATATTAGTGCTTCATGAGCATAATTGCAATATTTGCAAATTTTCTATTATGTTTTTCCTCTAAAACACTTGTATTGTACTAATTAATCTATTTGTTATTAAATGCAGTCAATTTTGTTGTTGTGTATACGTTGTACTTAGTACTATTCAAACTAATTAAAAACGCGCAATTATTAATTAAAATCTTTTTACTAAAGTGATATATTGTTATTGTTTTTCGGTAAGTATACTTTAAATTTAACGTATAAATAAAGCTATTATTTTTAAGAATTACACTGGGAAAAGTCTTGCACAAAATAGCTTAATTTTTTACTATCTTAAGGCTTCAAAAAATCTTATAAACAAATGGCAATGGTTTTTTCATGGCATATAAATAAATTTCAAGGAATAGCCACATCGACCGAATAATAAGGTGAATCTCCAAAGGCGACCCAAAAAGTCATCCACAGCCATCCAACAAGATATTAAAAATATTTCGAATATCGGAATATCCAAGCGGATTATTGCACGCAAGAAGACTTCGCAAAAGCTCATTGGAGTTGAAGTACAACTCAGTGTGTTTTGGTGCGATGAAACAAAAATATATCGCCTTATTGCTGATGGTCAGAGGTATGTTAGACGGTCCATCTATCACGAATTTAACCCCCTCCTGGAATTGTGTTGGAACAATACGCAAAATTTATGGAATTTTTAAAAATTAAAAAAGTCTCCACATATTAAATAACGTAACACAAGTATTTAAAAAAAAAAAAAAAAAAAATATATAAATTGCGGAACAAACCTACCCGAAAAAATCGCAAATATACCAATTTCCCCCCATTTTTCCCCATTCTCAACTTTTTTGCTAAATAACTGGAATATCTCTTTTGTGTCTGAAACAAAGTTGTAGATATTGAAAAGAAGAAAAAAAAGAGGAAAAAACCTACCCGAAAAAAATGCATCCAGTGCCTTAAAAATGGCAAAAATGCCCATTTTTTCCCTCATTAAAATGTATGTAATCATCAATTTTGTATTTTTATAAATTACTAGCTGTATTTACCCGGTCTTGCCCGGAACAAAAAGGCCTTTGACTTGAAAAATGATTCATTATGATTACCAGGCGCTGAGTACTTAGTCCCCAATTAAAAAATTCCCCAATAAAATGAACTTTCTCCCCAAAAATTTGTATGGGCAGTAAATAAATTTTTTATTTCAATTAAAAATTTTTGATTTTTTAATTTAGAAGTTTTTTATAAGATGCTGCAGCAAAAATGCTTCAAAAATAAGCGGCGAAACCGCTTTAAGTTTTTTTTCAGTTTATTTATAAACATCAAATATAACGGAATGGTTCGCAAATTAAAGGAATCGGAACTTTTAAAAATTGAATTACTTCATTCAATAAGTGATCATCATTGAGCAGAGACATCAAATTCAAGTTTCAGAAATGAAAGACTAATGCGACGTTTAATATTGTGTCGCAAGGTTTCTTTTTAAGCAACTGCTTATAGTATATGTGTGGCCTCTTTTGATCAACAGGTAATTATTTCACATACGTAGATAAAATTTATCATACGACATTTCACTAAGCTGTGTTCCGCGAGCGAGTCGCGTCCGCTTCCGCGCGTTTGGCAGCCACACCCGTGCTGCCGCGCAGTTGTTGTCAACTTATTTTAATCGCCAAAATATATTATTCAGATCATTGCAATATTTTAGCTGTGCTGTGTTCCGCGAGCGCGTCGCGTCCGCATCCGTCGCGTCCGCGTCCGCGCGCCTCGCGCCGCTTCCTCGCAGCTACTACCCGTGCTGCCGCTTAGTTCTCGTTAACTTATTTTAAGTCCTAAAACATATTTTTTAAAGCATTGCGATATTTTAGCTGAGCTGCGTTCCGAGAGCGCGTCGCGTCCGAGTCCGCGGTCGCGCGCCGCTTCCTCGCAGCTACTACCCGTGCTGCCGCTTAGTTCTCGTTAACTTATTTTAATTCCTAAAACATATTTTTTAGAGCATTGCGATATTTTAGCTGAGCTGTGTTCCAAGAGCGCGTCGCGTCCGCATCCGTCGCGTCCGAGTCCGCGGTCGCGCACCGCGCGCCGCTTCCGCGCGTTTGGCAACCACACCTGTGCTGCCGCGCAGCTGTTGCCAACTTATTTTAATTGTCAAAATATATTTTTCAGATCATTCCGATATTCTACCTAAGCTGTATTCCCCGTGCACATAGCTTCCGCGCAACGAAATGATGCTATTGAAAAGAATACTCATTTTAAATGCATCTATTGTAGGACATATAATGAGAGCAGTATGCAAACGTTTACTAAAATAAATATTTAACAAAATTCATTAAATAAAAATATGTAAAAATTTAAGAATGAATTTGGGGATAAGTTCATTTTTTCTTTCGATTAAAAAAAAAAATGGGGAATTTGTTCATTTCTTTTGGGTGCCTTTTTTTAAGTTTGGGGAATTTGTTCACCGTGTAGTTATTTCCGTGTAAACCAAATTTCAGAGAAATCCGTTGAAAAGTACAAATTTGTATAGGGAAGAAATATACCACACAAAAAAATGTGAATTTTATATGAAAATTGGGCGAAAAGTAAACGTGGTCGGTAAAATTCATATGGCGGCCTTCCCTGGAATATGTACTCAATTTCGGAGAAAACCATTGAAAAATAAAAGTTTGTATAGCAATCAAATAAAGAAACAAATAAAAGGAAAAAAATAAGTTTTATATACATAGAAGTTGGCGCATAGTAGGCGTGGCCTGTAAGAAGCGTATGGTGACCTTCCCTGTAGTATAGAGATCGTGTGACCAAATTTTAGACATCCCTCGAAAAATAAAAATTTCTATAGTGAACAAATATACCAAAAAACAGAAAATTAATTTTGTATAAAAAGTGGGCGTAGAAGTAGGCGTGGCCGGCTAGAATCATATGGCTATCTCTCTGGAGTACAGAGATCGTGTGTGGAAAATTTCAGAGAAATCGGTTGAAAAATAAAAATTTGTATAGGGAACAAATATACCAAAAAACGAAATGAATTGTATACAAAAAGTGGGCGTTAAAGTAGGCGTGGCCGGTACGAAGCATATGGCGAGCTTTTCTGGAGTACAGAGATAGTGTGTACCAAATTTCAGAGAATTCCGTTGAAAAATAAAAATTTGTATAGCAAACAAATATACCAAAAAACAGAAAACGAATTATATACAAAAAGTGGGCGTAAAAGTAGGTGTGGCCGACAGAATCACCCGGTGACCTGGCCTGGGATACAAAGATCGTGTATACCAAAATTCAGAGAAATCCGTTGAAAAATAATAATTTTACTAGCGAACATATATACCAAAAAGCAGAAAATGAATTGTATATAAAAAGTGGGCGTAAAAGTAGGCGTGGTCGATAAAAAGTATATGGTGACCTTAGGTGGAGTACAGGGATAGTGTGTACCGAATTTCAGAGAAATCTGTTAACAAATAAAAATTTGTATAGTGAACAAATATGAATAAAACAGAAAATGAATTTTACATAAAAAGTGGGCGTGAAAGTAGGCGTGGCCGGTAAAAAGTATATGGCGACCTTTCCTGGGGTATACAGATCGCGTGTACAAAATTTCAGGGAAATCGGTTGAAAAATAAAAATTTGTATAGCGGTCAAACAAACAAACAAACAAACAAACAAACAAACAGAAAGTGAATTTTATATATATAGATAAATCATTATATTTGAGATTTTTAAAATTCTGTAATTGTATTGTTTTGTAGTTTGTCCTGAAGATGAAAAGATAATACATATTTAAAAACAAAACATTAAAATTTGAATTTTATTTTTAATTGATGACCTTGAGCCAAACCAAGAAAACCCCAACATTTATTGATAATTTTAAAAAATAAATGTTTTCTCATTTCAGTGTCCTTAAAAAATGATTAAATCTTACATTTGGTACATTACAATATATTGGCTACACAAAGATTACAGAAAAAAATAAATAAATTATGGTATTCTTCTGCTCAGAATTATATTAAAAATTTATATTGACCATACTTTACAATTTTAAACTTAATTGCTTTTGAAATATTATTTAAAACAAAAAAAAAATCATCCCTACATTATATACATACTTTACAAAAAATTAATTTCACAAATGTTTTGGTATTTGTTTGTTACGTAGCAGAAAAAGCAATAAAAGTTCAAGATTCTTGTTCTTATGTTCTTGTTTATTTTTTCGTACAAAGTATGTTTTTATATTTAAGTGCTCAAGGCATTAAAAATTAAAGTCTCAATATAGTTTTAATTACAGATGATGCAAAACGAAGTGAAACAAACAAAATTTCAATTACTTAAAAGAAAAGAAAATGTTTGTTTTATTTTCAAAAGTTCAGTTTTAAAGGATGAACTTAAAATCAAATGTTCACACATAATTGAATATTAAAATCAATATATTTCTCTTCTTTTCAATAACAAAAAATAAATAATATTTTTCTTTTACACAAAGGATTTTTTTTTTTAATAAATGATTTCTCTTCTAAGTCAGTATATACAAATATTTGTTTCTACACATGAATAAATGCATTTGAAACACAAACATTTGATTTAAGTAATTATGTTACATTTAATATTATAAATTTGTTTTTCTTTTACATGCAAAAATTGTAAGAGCATTACAACATCTTCTTCTTATGGTTAAATCATATTAGTTTTATATCTAACTAATTTATTATTACATTACAAGCAACACATAAATCATATTTTGTACATTCGTTTAAAGTGTAAAAGGCTCCTTCTACTAAACAAACGTTTAAAATTCATATGATAAAATTTAAAAAAAGTTTGAAAAATTTTGAATTTTCTAAAAAATGTTTATCATTTCATTACGTTTCATTTTATAGAATGAGACTCTATGTTAATTTTTAAGGCTAATGAATGTGTGCGTATATTGTCAATTAAAACTTTGTAAAATTTCCATTGCTAGGCTTAAGTACACAGCAAAAAAAGTCATGATCAAAAAGTAGAACAACAGCAACAACTGCTTATGTATTTGTTGCTATTTGCTGGTAAATTGAACATGATGTTGCCATAGCAGAAAAGTACTTATATTTCCTTTGAACTAGTAGTCATAATAATAAAAACCATGAGATTTTCTTCACGTTCCTGCTCAATTTCGAATAGATTGAGGGTAAAGCTAACATCTGTAAAAAAAGGCTAGACATTGGATTTAGAATGATCCTAAAATCCTCAAACATATCTTAGCTTTATTGACCTTTAACTCTTAAATTGGCAGTTTAAGGCGATTGAATACTTAGAATACTTAAAATAAGAAGAATGCCCCAAAGCTAATAAAAGATATTTATTCAAAAGAATATGAAATATAAAGTTAATATAATAATATAAAATTAAAGAAAAGCATTACTTATTGCTAGTAGTAAGTGATTACAGAAATAATTTGGATCGCACACTAAATCATCCTTAAATACACCAAAATAAATAGAATTAATTTTATATTTCATATTCTTTTGAATAAGTTTAATAAATTGCTTTGGGTCATTTGTGGGTCTTCTTATTTTATTTAGAAAAATATAGATAATTTTTATACATAAAATAATTTTATAACAAAATTGGTTAAAAGTTGTTTTAATTTATATTCGCGAGCAATAAGCAGATAATTGCACCAAAGATATATCACAATGGATTATTTTAATCCCAGGAGCGCTGAAGTGTTAAATAAATAAAAATTAACCGAATTATTTTTAAAAAATTCGAAATAGTGGTTTCATCGAGTTTAATAGAAAAACTCGTTTTCGGTAAGTTTTATTTAAAAATATCTTAAAATCCAAAGCTGGCCTTGGCAAATAATGGGTTAACGTTCTCGGATTTATATCAAATTTCAGGAACGGAAGCTCTACACATTTAGTTATTATATTTTAGGTGTCAGATCTAAAAATTCAACAGCACTTACAAAATATTTAATTTTTTTGGAATAAATTGTCTTTCATTAGCTTGGGGTCATATGCGAACCCAAGGTCCAAAAGGATTAATGTGGTCATAATATTTTATTCCGAAACCCTAGGCTATAAAGACAAAATATAACATTTTAAAGTAGTAAAGCTATGAATTTTTGATACAAAGTATTTAGAAATAATACATTTACAGAATATTTTACAAAATTCTCATTTTTCTCGAAATCCGCAAAAATAAAATCCTTGCCAAAAAAATTCTGGAATAGGGATTTACCCAAAAATTCACACAGGTATTCTCTAACATACACTTAACAAGACCTTGAAGAGCTTGATCAATTTTTTTTTGAATTTTGTTTAAGAAAATTTTTCAAAACTTGAAAAAGGTGTTTTCAAAAAAATTTTCAATTTTCGGTCTCAATGCTCAATGTGGTAATAAATCAATACTTCATATCTAAGTACTTATTGGTATAGAGACTAAAATAAAATGTTGCCTTTAATTCTTAAATAAATTCCTTAAAGGTGAAAAAAATGCCATCAAATTTCATGACCTAGTTTTTTTTTTGGCACAAAAGTGGTCTGCGGCATTTGCTATTTCTTGGCGAGTTTTTATTCGATTTTGAACTGTTAGAGCTTTTTGGAGAGATAGTTTAATACTGATACCGAATTATATAACAAGTTGTCGGAAGGATTAAACTACAAAACAAAATTTTCGTAAAATCTGAAAAAAAGTCACATTTTCCCCATATAAGCACACTTGAAATTTTCAATCGCGTTTAGCCACCTCTAAATCTTTTTTGATTGGCCCAAAACTTTGTATTTCTCACCTTTTTGCTATTCGCATATTTCTAGTGGGTGCGACCGAGAGTTTGAACACTTTTTTTATTAAGGGCCACCCTTATATTGACATTATTTGCTAACCACTCCTTTACGATTAGGGCAGAATGTTTTGGGTCGTTATCGTGGGCAAACAAAAAATCATCATTTTAACCCGTTTTTATTGCAGATTGACTTAAGTTATTTTGAAGAATGTTTAAATAACCATTTTCGCTCATGTTTCCCTCTATAAATATCAAGTTTTCCACCCTATTTGACTATAGCGCCCCACACCATAACGCTACCACCACCATGCTTCACGGTGTGCTTTCTTCTCACGTAATGACGATCATCGGAGCCAAATATACTGAAATAATTATTTTTGTTAATAATAACTTTTGTTAATAAATTCGTTGGCGTACAGTAAACAATTTTTATACCTTCCACTCCAGTGTGCAGAGGGTATATATAAGTTTGTCATTCCGTTTGTAATAATTAGAAAAAAATTTTTTGGACCCCATAAAATATATATATTTGTGATCCTTATAACAACCGGAGTTGATACAGCGATGTCCGTCTTTCCGTCTGTGGAAATCACGATGACGGCATCAATCGGGCAGCTAGGGTGCTCGTTGACATAAAAAATGAGTCACTAACATCCTGAAAAGTTTGGTATTTAAAATCGTCCAAGTCGGTCGATTAGGCCCGAGATTTGAATGAAGAACTAAAAAAAGTCTTGAAAAAATATAATTTTCTATGTTGTTCTTGTCACGAGCACGCCCTCAATAGTGCAGCTACATTGATCGTTTTTAGTGAGAATGATTCACCATATTCATGGGAAGATTTCTGTTTCAAAAATCATTAAAATCGGTGGAACAGGTCCAGGGAAATCTCTGAAAAAGTAAAAAAAAAAATGAAAAATATGATGTTTCTATATTGTTCTTGTTGTTATTCTAAATGTTGTGTTGTTATCATAGCTGGACTTGTTGTTTTTGTGGTCGTTGTGGTAATAATATAATAGAAACTAACCCTTTGTACATTTTTTTATTAACTCTGGTAGAAAATTTTAATAGTTTCCATTGTTTTGGCATCACTAAAAAAATTTGTTAGATCATTTCTGTTATTACCACGAGCCTGCCTGCAAAATTTCAGATCGAATGGGTCACGGGCAAGGGGTTAAAATTGATCCAAAATTTTTTCGATAAGCAGACACTACGAGTTAATATAAAGGGAGTAAAAATTCACCAGCATCTAAAGCAAATAATGCTAAAATACCCAGTTGTTAATAAAAAAAAACAATGTAAATTTAGCAAAAAAAAATTTTATGTATTAATTTATTTAAAGAGAAAAACACAAAAATAACGTTGTATTTTTTGTGTGTAATATTTACATACACACACATACACAATTAAATAATACAAATAATTTACATATATTCCATATATTTACATCCATAATAACTGCATGTTAGAAATAAATCGGTATATTATTTTATTTACATAAAATTCTGCAATATTTTGTTGTGGGGAAAATACATTTCTTTTGCATTAACAGAGTGTCACTTAATTTTGCTCAGCGTGACTATGCCACAGTAGATGGCGCCACAATTTTTGTTCTAATTAGCTTTGCAATAGCTATTTCTATTTTAACATGAATGTCAATATTTTCAAATAGATATTATACATAACAATGTTAAGAGTATACACGGGCTGGTCTTTTACTTCACACGTTTTTTCATTATTCTTTTACAAATATGAACATAAGTTTGGCATATTAACTTTTTGTTATCTTTACAAAATTGAGTTACCGAGTTATCAATGAGTTTTTTGCTTTCAAAACAGTTCTACATAGTTATATAGAATTATTATTCTGCTTTACCTACAAAATATCTGATTGCGATTACATCTAATTTTTAGAAATTGTTTATAATTGCTAAAGCATTATTATTCACATAAATACAAAATTGCACTTTTTAAATTTTCCATTCAAATTTAAGAAAATATCAATTTTAAAAACTGGAATTAAAATTTCCAATTATAAATTAGAAAATAATAACTGAATTTCAGAAAATCATATCAAAACGTCGGAATAATAATTTTAAATTTATTTGGCATTCAGGAGAAATTAATAGCTTTTCAGTAACTTCTTTTAACGATTGTCGAATCGTTAAAAAAGAAAAGCAAAATTATCAGTAAAATTTTTAAACGATATTCGCTATTGTTAAAGTCAGCTGTTGTTGTTATCTAAACGACAACCATTTTTGTGTTGTTTATTCAATCGATAAAAACTTAAATTTTTAGGTTGAAATGTCGTCATACATAAATAAAAATCATAAAATAGTGAAAATATTTTGCTTTTATTAAAAAACTTTTTTATATAAATAAAAAAATTAAATATCATATTCAATTCATTATTTCATTTTCAAATAAATAAACAGAAATATTAGTTAAAAAAATAGAGATATTAAACATAAACATAAAATCATCCTGTCAAACACGAAGTAATTTGCTTTTTTCTATTCTTCTTTGTGTTTTTCGCTTATTTTAACAGAGATGCCACTCGTTTACAATTTAAATTAATAGCAAAATAGATTTGTCGACTGTCGTTAAGATGTGTGTACTTAGTGAATCACTTAATCCTCAGTGCAAACAACAATAGCTGTCGATAAATTTTGCGATTGTCGGATTGTTGAAATTCTGTTGGATCGTTGAATTCGCACTACAGAAAACATTAATTTAAATTCAATGAAATTTAGAAAACCTCAAATGATACTTAAGAATTGCGAACAGAAAAATTGTTACATAAATAAACGCAATTTGATCAGAATGTTATTTATACATATATTATTTTTCACAATTTTTTTTTGGATGAATATTTGAAGTTTTTCAGAAAATAAAGATAACAAATTATTTTATGTAAAATGTTTGGGACATTTTGTTTTTTGCGTTTGGCATCCCTAATTTGATTATTTATTATTATAAATTTATTCTCTATGGCAATATTTTAATAAAAAAGTTGAGAGAGCTTTTTTTTGGTTATTATTTTGTTACTCCATCCGATCTATATGGCCGCAATGAAAAATATTTCGCCAGTTAAAAGAAACTATACAGCCATCTCCAATTAGCACGATTTAAGGCATAGAGCCACCCTACACAACCATTACCTTTGCAATGGAGGTTAAGGCGAGCTATTTAGTTAGCAAAAACTAACTTAAACGAGAAGTTATGTCATATAACTGGAAACGCATGCATATAGGAAACGCATGCATATTTTTCCAATATTTCGTTTACATTTATTATCAATATTCAAACCGAGGTGGACGGTATCAAAGATTCGGCAGAGCCGAATTTAACACTCTTATTTGTTAATAGTTATTAACTTTGCTTAAAAGTGGCTTTTTGAGTGATGTAAACCCATGTAAATCCTTCAAATGCAGAAAATTGCTCACTGGTTTGGTGTAGCATCAATTAATTCATAATTTTTAAGTTCATTTGAAATAAATACGGCTGATACTTTGGGATCTTTTCTAACATAATTTAACATCTCTCTTTCGGTTTGCGGTGTCTTGGTCTTTTTTGGGCTACCACTTCCATTTGGTCTTTCAAAAGACTTAGTTTTTTCGTAAATTTTTATAACGTAATGAATGGTGGAGCGTTAGAACACACCAATTCTAACAGAAAATAATTTTACGACTGACCTTCATTTGAAAATATCAATTTTTGTTTCAATTATTTCTAACGGAACTTTTACAAGAACGTAAATGTGTGGTACAACATTTTTTGCTACGGAATTTTAGGTCAAATAAAATGTACCAACATAAAAGACAAAAAAATAAAAAAAGGAAAGAAAATATTAAAGATCACAAAATTACTGTTAATTAAATTAAACTTCATTCAGTTCATTTTATATTATGTCCTACTTATTCGTTGGTTCACTGTAGTCCCTATACCAATGACCCCTATCAGATCGACTTAAATTGCTATAAGATCCAACTTATTATACACATCCCCAAAAATGTTGGTTTGTGTGTGTTTATTACATTCAATTCGCACTAGTCGAAATTGTTTTGTACATGTTTTTGAAAGAAGATAAAAGTCTTAACCAGATGTGGTCAGAATCGGTCCATTTTTCGACCTACTCCCCATATAAATATAGCATCCGATATGATTTTCTTATGTCTCCATGAAAAATCAATAATAAATCTATAAAAATAATTTTAAAAAAGTTTTCCGTCTGAATTAATATTTTGTATAAAACTAACGTGTCGGTAGTTTTACTTATCTCACATGTATCGTATACGGTATCGTTGGTCCTGACCTACTATAATTTTCGTATTTGTTTTATTTTGTTTTTCACATTCTGGTGAATCATTTAAGCAGTGGCGCAAAGAAAATAACTAATTTTTTAAATTATTTCTTTGTGTATGTGTGTTCAGAGAATAATTTCTATTGTCAAAAATTTCTTTCATCATAACAAATTTCTTTTCTGCGAATTTCATTACAAATATATAAAAACAAAATTATTTCGACTATACATCATCAACATTTCTTTCCCATAAAAACTACCTTCTCTTTGCACTTAAAGCAGATACATGTCTATACTCATGCCTCTCAGATGTTATCAAATCTATAAAAAGTAATGATAATTTGTAAGAAGAAAACAAAAGTAAAAAAAAAGTAAATATGATACAAACACAAAGTTGTGTAACTAAGAAACCTGTAGCATCTTGAATTTTTCATTTGTAAATCACAGAAGGCAAATAAAATTAAATTGTATTCAGTATTTACATTCTTCTTTGTCTTTATTGCCTTCATTCTTATATTTTTCAATCAGAATTTTAGCTGTATTAGATGATTCTCTTTTCGTGGCCAGAATCATAACAAAAAGAAATTTTTTTTCAGACATGTTACAACTGAACTTTAATAAATTTTACATATTTCTTTAAGTGTCAAATCATCACTCAACAATAATAATAATTTATGTGATAAATTATTTAACTCAGTCACTCAAGCCATAATGTTGTGAGTTTTTTTCTTTATACATTTGGAAATTGTTGACAAAACTTTGTGGAGAGCTCAATCAAATGTGGATTATGTTTAAATATACCAATAACGATCGTATGGACCAAGAGCAAATAAAAAATTTATATGATATTTTATAGCATGCAAATGCATGTTTCAAGGTAAATAAATAAAAAGGCATAAATTCTATCCTATTATACAATTTGGGCATTTTGTACTAAATTACATCATTTATTTGCAGTATGTCGAATTAATTTTCATGTTGTTGTTGTAGTAATTGTATATATGTATGTGTAAGTCTGTTTACATTTTATTGTTTTCATTTCCGCTTCAATTTCATTATATATCTGAGATTTATTCGTTGTTCTTTTTTTTTTTTTTTTTGATATACAGGCACCAACACACACACAGACAAAATGGCTTTGGGTTAAAATAAATATTTTTTGGTTTATTTCCGTTCACTTACTAGACCCAGATGCCTTTCAATGTTGTTGAATTTATTTTTATGTTTGAGCATTTGTAAAATTCAAACTTTTTTTATATTTCGTATGTTTTCCTTTTTAATGTGCTGCTTAAGGCCAGTTTCAAGTTAACGAATTTTATTTTTTACTATCAACTCGTTAACAAGGAAATTATGTTCAAATGTGAGTGCTCAGATTTTATGAGCGCTCATTTAAAAATACTACCAATTCAAACAAAAAAGAAAAAACGGAAGAAGAACATGTTTGTTTGTGTAGCAAACCAACACTATGGAAAAACTTTCGTGTTAATTTTTTTTTAAATCTCTATTAACTGTCCTGGTTAAGCGAATAACTGCACTCTAATATATTAGCCGACAAATTATTGCGGCTTGTAACAATTCCATGTTAAGCAATTGTAATTACAATATTGTCAAAAAAATTTATTTAAATAATATCAAAATTTAATTCTATAAACACAATTGAATGTAAAGCCAATTACAATATGTAAACGATCATTGGGCCATAGAAGCTTTTTAGAAGAAACATTTATGGAGGAGTTATGATTTATAATCTAACTGAGTTGGGAGTTTAGCATCGGCATAGCTATAAAAATATAGACCAACTAGAAAATAAAATTTTTTGTATATAATACGTTTATTAATAAAAAGGTTCTTTCGGATATTTACGTAAATAAGTCCTCGGGCTAGATGGTATATCAGCACGGACCCTGAAATAGAGCTCTTCGACGCTATCTATTCCACTGGCCAACATTTTCAGCCCTTTCCCTCTTGCTGCAAGGTAGCCAATGCGTAACCAATTCCTACGAAGGGTGAGGCTACTAACCCCAACAATTAACGTGGAATAGTAATCTGCTCTGAGCTCTCAAAGGTAATGTAGAACATGATCAATTACCATTTTGTCAACTGTCTAGAGTATCTTAATTATCGACAGTATAGCTTCCGTATAAATCATTCTACGGGAGACCTGTTAGCACTTCCCTCTGAGCGCTAAAGTCGTTCCATTCACAAATTTGGTGAAAGCAAAGTTTTTCATCTAGTTATCTCCAAAGCATTCGATCGTATGTGGCACAGTAAATTGATACCAAAGCTTATTGAATTTAGGGTCGGTATTGACTTCTCTCAATTTATATCGAGTGTTCTCAGATGGGGTCTCATCCAATGAGTTCCCCGTTAATCCATGGGTACCCCAAGGTTCTGTTCTTTCTCCATCTTCTTTCCTTATGTTTCTTATTTCAATTTTATATTCCCTTTCACAGAGATTACATTTGTCAGTAATTTACCTACAATTTTTGGACTGTTTAAGGTTGAATGAATGACACACTCAATCCAGACCTGTTAATTTTAATGCACAAAAGACTTAATCCTGTTTTTGACAAATAGCGCCTTGGATTCAACAATGTCGTCTGTATATATGGGTGGTATATGTATTGAGGAATCGTATACTCTCGGTTTTCTGGGCATGCGAAGTCAATGGGATGTTCGTTGAAATGAACGTGTCTTAGTCTTCCAAAACGGTCCAAAAATTACTTAGTCTTCCAAAACGGTCCAAAAATTACTTCGCTCCTTCTGATCTCCTTAAAATCTATACCACGTACATCCGACTGATACAACACCCATACATAAGCAGGAGCTTCAAAGTATATTTTGGAGCTACTATTTAAAGGAGGGTGTTAATGCTCATAAATTACAGTAGGGTATCTATGTCTATTGACTTGTTGTAACATTGTCGCAATGTGGTTGTGTAACACTGTTCTCTAAATACTACCATAGGAAGTGTTTCTCTGAGATTAGCAAACTCATTCCAGGTGCCCAACTTTCGGTTCGCTGTACTTGCTTTTCTATTTGATCAGATCCCTTTGCAGATCAGTTTATTTGTTGAAGGTCATTTGCATGTTAACCGTTTTGTTGTCGAACCAGGATACCAAAGACACTTTTTCGATTTTTATTTATGCAACTTTTTTGATCACATCCCCACATCCAATGTTAGGTTTCGGTGAACGCACGTGCAATTAAATATGGTATCCGAAAATTTTTCGAATATTTCTTTAAATGCGTTAGTAGCTATATATGGCTGTTCTAATTGAAAAACAATCACATAAATACTATTCACAAAGCATTCAAAAAATTCCATAAAAAAAATTATGTAAAGTATACCAACCGCGAACCGATAAACAAGACAAACACAAACGCCCAAAAATAATAATTATTTTTTATAACTGTTAATTTCCCTTGAAAATTCGAATTTGGAAATGAAATGCCATGTATGGCTTCTTGTGCAGTAGAGTTATACGCTTACGCATGCTTATTGGAGAAAAATGATGCGAGAACAAGTCAACTTTTTAACACTATCCACCCGTGTCTTAAACTCAATATTATAGCCAATGTTGGGTACGATTATCATTTTAATACAGTTGCCGATATTTCAAATGATGTTTGAATTTAAAGTTAATTGCTTTCCTTTTAGACCAGTATTTCTAGTGTATTGTTTTTTTACATAAAAACAATGATGATAAAAAATTGCATTATCTTAAATATATCTACGCTGATCCCTGACTCACTGACTGCCTGACTGATTCTGTAACGCTGAAATAATACACACACACCACTCCCTACTAAGCCATGCGAAATACACAAACAAAATTTAACCTTTTTCACTATTTACACACACACACACACAATTTTCTCTCTACTTTGTTAACGACCAGTGCTCCTAATAAAATCTTCTGAAAATCGACAATTTTGGAAACTAAATTGCCAAAATCGTCACTTTTAAGACAAGAAATCGCCTAGAAAATTATTTCAAAATTAATTATACTGCTTATAGAACTCGAAAAATATTACCAAAGGAAACAATAAAATTTATTTATGTATATCATTCATATTACGAATATTGTCACAGCATTGGTTATTTCTATATATAAAAATTTATAAGTGATGAAATTTCAACGAAAAAAATTTAACAAAGCAATCAACTAAATAGTTTTATTGATATACTAGCTGTTTTTACCCGGTCTTGCCCGGAATCCAAAGGCCTTTGACTTGAAAAATGGTTCACTATGCTTACCAGGCGTTGAGTACTTAGTCCTCAATGAACAAATTCCTCAAAAAATTAACTTTCTCCCTAAAAAATTGTATGGGATTGGGGAATTTGTTCATGATGAAAAAATTCCCCAATATTTACGTTTTTTGGGAGTAAATTCATTTTTTATTTAAAATTTTTTTATTTTTTAATTTAGAAGTTTTTTTATAAGACGCTACAGCAAAAATGCTTTTATTTAATTATTTTGTAAACATCAAATATAACGGAATCGTTTGCAAATTAAAGGAATCAGAACTTTTAAAAATTGAATTACTTCACTCAATAAGTGATCATCATGGAGCAGAGATGTCAAATTTATGGAAGTTTCAAAAACGGAAAATAAATGTGACGTTTAAAATTGTGCCGCAAGGTTGCTTTAAGCAACGGCTTATAGTATATGTATTAGAGTGGCCCTTAATAAAAAAAGGGCCCTAGAAATATGCGAATAGCAAAAAAACTGAGAAATACAAAGTTTTCGGCCAATCAAAAAACATTTAGAGGTGAGTCAACGCGATTGAAAATTTCAAGTGTGTTTATATGAGGAAAATGTGACTTTTTTTCAGATTTTACGAAAATTTCGTTTTATAGTTTAATCCTTCCGACAACTTCAAGAATTTGGGATCAGTATTAAATTAGCCTTTCAAAAAGCTATAAAACTTCAAAATCGAATTAAACCTCGCCAAGAAATAGCAAATGCCCCCAGACCACTTTTGGGCCAAAAAAAAACTAGGTCATGAAATTTGATGGCATTTTTTTCAACATTGGGAAATTGAATAAAGCCATAATTTTTTTTTGGTCTCTATACTTGAAGGACTCAGATATGAAGTACTTGTTTTATTATCACGTTGTTAACCTATAGCGCATTGAGACCGAAAATGGGAAATTTTTTTGATAAAATTTTGAAAACTTTTTTAAGTTTTGAAAAATTTTCTTAAACAAAATTTAAAAAAATGGATCTGGCACCTTAAGGTTTTATTAAGTATATGCTACAGATTAACTGTGTGAATTTTTGAGTCAATCCCTGTTCCAGAATTTTTTTGACAAGGAGTTTATTTTTGCGGATTTGGAGAAAAATGGGATTTTTGTAAAATATTCTGTAAAAGTACTCTTTGTAAATACTCTGTATCAAAAATTCATCACTTTTCTACTTTTAAATGTTATATTTTATCCCAATGGCCTAGGGTTTCGGAAAAAAATAATATGACCCCATTAAACCTTTTGGAATTAGGGTCACATATGTCCCCAAGCTAATAAAAGACAATTTATTCAAAAAATTCAAATATTTTGTAAGCGCTCTTGAATTTTTAGATGCGATGCTTAAAATATAATAACGAAATGTGTAGAACTTCGGCTCCTAAAATTTGAGATAAATCCGAGAACGTTAACCCATTATTTGCCAAGGCCAGCTTTGGATTTTAAGATATTTTTAAATAAAAATTACCGAAAATCAGTTTTTCTATTTAACTCGGTGAAACCACTATTTCGAATTTAAGAAAAGTAATTCGGTTAATTTTTATTTATTTTACCCTTTAGTGCTCCTGGGATCAAAATAATCCATTGTGATATATCTTTGGTGCCATTATCTGCTTTTTGCTCGCAAATATAAATCAAATCAGTTGCTCAACGTGCTAAACCTGAGGATTTAATTTTTGTTGTTGGAAATTTTAATTTACCATCTATAATATGGAAAAATTCGCCTGATGCTCCGGATTTTATTCCAATTAAATCTAATAACTGTGATGATTTAATATTGAATGAGATAGTTGATCTTAGTCTTTACCAGATGAATGGCGTATTTAATGAATACGGTAAACTGCTAGATCTGGTATTTGCAAATAATCCAGAAGATTGTATAATAACTCGCTCTGATCCTATCACCTTGCCGGAAGATCGCTTTCATCCAACTATTGAAATTAGCTGTGTTTTGCCTACTTCTGGTGGATCCAATATTCGTATTAATAAAGATAAAGTTTTTTGTTTTAAACAAACCAACTATAGCAAATTGATTGATCTAATTTCTAACACTAACTGGAATGATTTGTTGTGCCATACTTCTATTGATTTAATGGTGGAGGTCTTTTATAGAACTATGTATTATTTTATGGATGAGTGCATCCCAAGGCGTTCTGTCTACAAACGAACTGGCCCGCCTTGGAACTCAAAACAACTATCAAGATTAAAAAATTTGTTGATGGGGGACTATTAGGATAGTGTATAAAAAAATTGCTTGATTCCTGTAGACTGTTGAGTGCTATTCCTGCAGTATTAAGAGCAATGTTTGGCATTTAGGTTACCAAAAACTATATATTCTTTGGTGGAAGGTGTTAGGTTCAAGATATCAGCACAGAAGTTATGGGTATATCCTTGTGAATATAACGAAGATACAATAATAGGTCTATTATTTATAATAACTTCAATTGAGATGTTTTCGATTGATGAAGTGTTTGATATAAAGAGGTTTTTATGAGCGATATATTTATGAATTAACAGAGTTACTCCTCCTCCTCTAGCATCTGTTCTGTCACTTCTATATAAATAATAATTTTTAAAAAAGGGTTTATGATTTTCTGAAAAGAATGTTTCATTCAAAGACGCTATTTTAATATTTTCTCTTTCAATTAGTATTTCAAATTGTTTTAATTTAGAAAAATTTGAAATGCCATTAAAATTCAAGTGAAGCATTTTGAATTCGTTTAAATTATTAGTATAATCCATGGGCGTATTTTACCATTGACATTATAACTTTGATTTGTTGTACTTTTGACGTGCACCTATGTAAATCATCCATAGCTGTAGTGAAAATATCAAAAAGCTCATCAATGCTAAATAAATCGTTGTTTGTTTTCAGCTGATTAGCATATGTAGCTTTGCTGTTATTATTGATGTTATTGTTACAATTTGTGTTGTTGTTACTTAAATTTGGGAAATCAACCTTTGATTGAAATGAAATATTTTGTTGTTGCCTGCTGTTGTTATGATTTTTGGAAGTTACTCTTGTTCTAGTTTCCAAATAAAGAGAACGTAACGGACAGTTGATGTCGTTTGCAGAGTGATCAGTTCTCTCTTTTCCATGTTTTTTACAATTAAAGCATGTAAAAGCAGCTGGTCTTTTTTCATTTGTGTTAAACGTACACACACTTGTATGATGTTGTTCTGCACATATCATACACGCAGCACTACGATGACAATGTTCACCGCCATGGCCATACATTAAGCAGTTCCAGCATTGAGTTGGTTTATTTCTGGATCTAGATTTGTATTTTTTCCAAGAAATTATGATATTGGAAATTGTCCTTACATTTTTAAGGCAGTAGGGTTTAAATTTTTACGAACAAATTGAACTTTGTAAACAGCATTGTTGTTCGAACTGAATTTGGTGACTATTTCAGCCACCGAAGAAAGCGATAGGTTGTAGTTTTTTAACTCTTCGGTGATGTCCTCAGAGTTTATACGGGGTAAACCGTGTAGAAAGGTTGTATATAACCTATTATCTTTGGAGCCATATGAATGAAACTCCATTTTACTCTCTTTAAGAATTTGCTTTTAGCATTCGTACAATTCTTTAGTTGGAGCAAATATTTTGGTACCAATTGAAGTACGTTTGAAAATACAATCTTTACCTAGTAGTTTTCGTATTTCTGCAAATGAGGCGTTGGCTTCTACAACTATAGGTGGAGGTTTGCGTTGTTTAATATCACTAATATTTGATGCAGGAGTTACGTCCATATCATTGAGGCCAGCAAGCAGGCTAAAACTGTTGCTGGAAGTTGACGCGATGTTCGGGTTAACAAAACCCGGAGGAAGTTTTGTCATCTTCTTGTTCACAAGCTTTCTTTTTGATGAAGATTTGGCCCCTCGGGCCATCGCTAAATTTTTATTCCTGTTATAAGCTGGATTGTCTACCACGTGAGTTCAAATGAGATCAAGAATAGGCAATTGCAAAAACAAAAATTTACACTTGTTGTTAATTTTAAATAGTTGTACTCTAAGCGCTTTAATTATTTACACGACCGTTCGTAAAGAGAATTAGATTCGAACTGGAAACATAAGAAATATTTACTCTTAACATTATGAAAAACTTGCAAAATGCTGTAAGAATTAATATTTCAAATCATGAAAAATCATAAAGCACAGATCAATGCAGAGACTTATAATTCTCATAATACTCATAAGTATAATGAAACCCAAAAAGTCATTCATATGGTAAAATACCAAGAGAATGAGTAATAGTTTTGTAATTCATTTAAAGTTCAATAAATTGCCAACATAATAAATGAATGAGTAATAGTTTGATGACTTACTTAAAGTACAAGTCGACATAATTATTCATAATATCAGGTGATATAAATTGGCATACCTTTAAGTTTAAACACCTCATATAAAAGGTCTAATCAAATTACCAACAATTGTTTAATACTAATTGTGTATTTTCTCTTACCCTTTTTTTTGCTTAGCTTTAAGATTTAGTATTGTAACCAATTAATATAACTACAATTTGAATTTAAATAAAAGCAGTCTTTGACAAGAAACCAACACGAAAACACCTTTGTTTCCTTTCTAAAGTTCGGCCATGAAGTCCGAACACAACATGGCGACCGTGACAGGACAGTGAATCAAATAAGTACAAATATTTAAAAATTAGTGCAAGTGTTCAAAATAAGTGCAAGTGTTTAAAAAAAAAAAATATATATAACAAACATAAAACTCAGTGAAAAAAAAAAAACACTAAAAGAGTTTCAACAATATACAGACTTAAGATACAATGACGTGGTGGAAAAAGATTTTGCAAACAATTCCGTTACTCGTTGCGGGTTACGAGGTTGGGAAATCTACAGAAGACAAAGATAACAAAGAATTAGTCGAAATAATACGCAGCAGTGTAAAAATGAACAATGAACCAAGTATTGACAAAAATGAAAAAATTAACTTTATTGAAATCCTCACTATAATATTAGTGATTACTCTAGCAGCGATTTATACCATTAAATCAATCTGCAAAACATTAAATAACAGAAATAGATATATCGCACGCGAGCAACAGATATAAAAAAAAAAAAACTAACTAAACTAAATTATTTAACTCGTGCATTAACAACAAACTTTTTATGTTTTAAACGAAACGAAAATATATTTGAAAATTAAAACTTAAAACAAACGTGTATGCACTGCAAATTAAAGAAAAACTGATCATTTATTTTATTTGTACAATTATCAAAATTGAAAAAAAAAAAAAAAAAATTGAAAAAAAAACAGCTATAATCAAGCCTAATCATCAACAGCAGCATGGTCATCTTAAAGAAAAAGCAGCATCATCAACAGCAGCATGGTCATCTTAAAGCAGCATCATCAACATAATATTCAACATGCTGAAGTACATCTGATCCAGAATAAATTAATATATGTAAGGTTAGAGACTAAGTTTTATCTTTAATGAAAATTTTTCTATTATGACTATTATCTTAACGTAATAATTTTTGATTTAATAAAATTTGTTTAATGCGTCAATAAAAAACGGTTATTTTCCAAAATTTTGGAGAGCTTCTTACATCATTCCATTATTTAAATCTGGAAATAGATCGGATGTTTCTAATTACCGTGGTATTGCTAAACTTAGTGCAATCCCTAAGCTTTTCGAGAAATTTATTACAGATTTTTTGTGCTATCACTCATCGTCAATTTTGTCACCATTTCAACACGGATTTCGGAAAGGATGCTCTACCGTTACAAATGTGCTTCATTTTACGACAATAATTAACGATGGTTTTGTCAAGAAACAACAAACAGATGCAGTATACACCGATTTTAGTAAGGCTTTCGATAAAGTAAACCATAACCTTCTATTGATCAAATTGGATTTATTAGGTTTAACACCATTAAGCCTTAAATGGATAAAATCATATCTTTCTGAGAGAACACAACGTGTAATGTATAATAATATGTTATCTAAAGATATTACTGTGACTTCTGGTGTTCCTCAAGGCAGCCATCTTGGACCAATTCTTTTCTCCCTTTTCATCAATGATCTTCCAAAAGTGATAAATTTTTGCAACGTTTTAATGTACGCTGATGATTCTTTTAAGTTACTGTCAACATAATGATCATATTCATCTTCAATCAGATCTCAACAATTTCTTTTCGTGGTGTAACCGTAACCTAATGGAACTAAATTTGAAAAAATGTTAATGTATGCGTTTTTCTAGAAATAATGTTTTTCCTGCTAACTACTTTTTGGGCGGATATCAGCTTGAACTTGTTGATACTTTTCTGGATTTAGGGATTCTACTTGATCCTAAATTAAACTTTGTATCTCACGTCACCATGACAGTTAATAAAGCTAGAGGTACACTCGCCTTTATTAAAAGATGGGCAAAAGAATTTATTGATCCTTACATAACCAAACAACTTTTTACATCGCTTGTAAGACCTATTTTAGAATATGGGTCAATAATATGGGATCCCTTCTATAACATTCATATTCAACGAATCGAGTCTGTACAGAAACAATTTCTACTCTTTTGCTTACGTGGCTTACCTTGGAATTCTGCAATTAATCTACCTTCATACGCTGATCGACTTAAATTAATAAAATTACCTACTTTGGAAAGCCGTAGGACTATGCTAAAAGTAACATTTATGATCAACCTAATTAATGGTGAAATCTGTTCTGACTTTCTTGTCAACAATATAACTTTTAATGTTCCTCAACGAGTACCACGCCAATTCCAACCACTCTTTGTTAAATCTTTTCAAACCAACTATGCTCTAGCTGATCCTTTTAGAAGAATTTGTTGTGTTTATAATAATCTTTATCAATTAATTGATTTTTCGTTGAACACTAATTAATTAAGCATAATATCATTATTTTCTTAAATTCCTAACTATTTGTTTTTATTTTTAAATCATTTAATTGTTTCAATATATGTACATATGTAATTATAACATTTATACAGGTCTGTAAGGATTTATTCCATTGACCTAATAAATAAATAAAAAAAAAAAAAACAACTTTTAACCAATTTTGTTATAAAATTATTTTATGTATAAAAACTATCCATATTTTTCTAAATAAAAAAGTAGACCCACATATGACCCAAATAATCCAGAAAAAACAAGTTAGAAAACAACAGCGAAATTTTCACATATCTTCGCATTCTTTGCATACGAACTTGTTTTCTTAGTATTTATTGCTTTTTACCGTTAGTTTACCGTTAGTTCTTACTGACTAACAGAGCAGAATATTATTTTTGTTGTTACTAAATGACGACTACATTTAATTTATTGTCGTGCATTGAAAGTAATTAGACATGTCATCAATAATTTTGCTTGAAAAAAATTATTTGTTAGGCTATTTTTCTCCTTCCTTAAGGGGGTGTAAGCTACCTTCTAACAAAGAAGTTATGAAGGTATTATCTTTTAATTTACGAGCAGTAAAATTAAATTTACGTGAGAGTGCTAAATTAGTGGTCGAAGAAGTGAATATTTTTTGGGATAAAGCTCGAATCCCCACTAGAACCAACCAACACTGCATAACAAAGCTTGAAAATTTATATAATGCATGGAGGAAAGTGAACAAAAATTCAAAAATTAAATCGGAAACGCAAAGAGAAATAGAAGAGGCGTGGACGTCAAAGTTAGATGACTTATTTGATATAGCAAGTGCAAATGCACTGGACCTAATTAAAAATTCAGAGGACAAATTATTTTTGGAGAATCAAAGAAAGAAAGGTAGACCGGGGTTTATGTACGGCATCGATTACAAAACAGCAGAAAGTGAAGAAAGAATGGAAGAGCGTCAACAAAATCATTTAAAACGGAAAGAACAGAGCGATCGTGCATTAGCTGCTTCTAGTAAGAAGAAATTATATATTATTTTTAATACAGTATTACATATATTTATTTGACATGTCTTAATTCAGATTAAACAGCTGAACTTTCTTCCTGCAGTTCGGAGAGCGATATCAGCGAAATCGCTGCTAGCTATGAGGTAAGTTCAAGGTTATAAATTATAAGTAAAACGTGAGAATGAAAAACTATGTAAAACTTAGATGAGAAATAATTGAAACACACAGGGTTACCTTACAAAAATATAACCAGAACATTTAATTCCTTTTTAGCAGGTCTTGGGAGTAGAAGCTGTAACGCCAACGCCAGCCAAGAAAAATGAGAGGATTTAAAAATATAATGACTCCAAAACTTGCAGCCGCTTTAGATGTTTGCAAGGTCAGTGATCGAAAAGCCGTGCATTTAATTATATCTGTGGTGGAAGCAGTCGCTCTTGAAGTACAAAACTATATTATAAATAAAACGTCTATACATATTGCAAGGGAAAAAATACGAGCAGAAAAGTTCAAAAATATAAAAGAACGTTTCAACAAGAACAAACAAATTGCACCAACAATTCGTTTGCACTGGGACGGAAAGCTGTTACCAGCTCTTACAGGGAATGAAAAAATTGACAGACTTCCAGTCATAATTTCATGCGGGCGTACGGAGCAACTACTTGAAGTGCCCGCACTTAAAAGTGGAACTGGCAGAGAACAGGCGTCTGCTGTTTGTAAAGCTATATTTGAATGGGGACTTCAAGAGCATATAAAAGCCCTGATGTTCGATACAACTGCCGTAAATGCAGGCCGTTTTAATGGAACCTGTACGACTATTGAACACAGTCTTCAAAAGCAGCTTCTTTGGCTACCTTGCCGTCACCACATTTTGGAAGTCGTATTAAAAAGTGCCTCTGAAGTTAAGATGAGCAAAACCGAAAGCCCAAATGTAAAAATATTTGAGCAATTTAGAAATACATGGGAAAATATAAACCAAAATAATTATCAGTCTGGAATGTAAGATAATGATGTCAAAAAATATCTAAAAGCAGATAAAGATAAAATAAATGAATTTGTGAACGATGCGATCAAAACTAAACAGCAAAGAGATGATTACAGGCAGTTTCTTGAGCTAACACTAATATTTCTTGGTGAGGCTCCACCTATTCGCCATGCAGCTTTTCGCGCCCCCTGGGGCTGTCCACCACGCAAGATGGATGGCAAAAGCTATATATTTTTATTTCGACGTGAATTTGATTTGGCAGTAAAAGATAGAAAAGCTTTACGTAATATATGTATTTTCATTGTTTCAATATATGTTGAGATGTGGTTCTCTGCCTCTTCTGCTGCTCAAGCACCATACAAAGATTTCCAGCTTTTGAAAAAACTGGATTCTTTTACAAAAATTGATGCTGATATATCTCAAGTTGCATTACACAAATTTAAAAATCACTTATGGTACTTGAGTCCTGAATGTGTGGCTTTAGCATTTTTTTGATAACAGTGTTTCTTTTGAGTCAAAAAAAGAGAGGGTGAAGGCATTGAGCCGTGAGGCTTTAGATGAAGACGTAAAACGCGCCTCAATTCAAAATTTAAATGTTATACAAGTTATCGAAAGCGGAATGGATCAGTTCATTTCTTCTGAGACAAACAATTTATTTCTTCGCTTTAAAATCAATACAGCATTTTTGAAAAATGATCCAACTTCATGGCCTACGGATAATAATTTTAAAACTGCTCTTCAAATTGTTAATGACATTAACGTGGTAAACGATACAGCTGAACGAGCGGAACAAAAAAAAATATATTTTGCAAGTAGTCAAAAAATATCAAAAACAATTTCCTATCAGCACGAAGGAGATTTTATCACAAAACTTTTGATAATTACACCATTTAATAGAATATTGTGAAAATTTCGCTGTTATTTTTTAATATGGTTTTTTCTGGATTAAATATTAATGTTAAAGAAATCTAATACAGATCAACTTTGTTCTTCAGATATAGCCCTAGAATATTTGTGAATAAGGTTTTTCTTTAAAATAAATATTACTGAGTTATGAACAATTAAAGCGAGCCATAGTGAGAAAAATAGCATTTTTAGCAAACTTTGTGGGCTCAAGGCACGCCCAATAATTATGCAAACGATCTAAAATTTTTTATAAATATTTTTTTTTCTAATTTGGAATCAATCTAAGGGGTTTGCCAAGTGAAAATACGAAAAAAATATTGTCCATATAACTTGCGGTCACACTAATATGTATAGTAATTATTACATAAGACTTTTCACTGAGATGTGTCCCGCGAGCGAGTCGCGTCAGCGTCCGCTCGTTTGGCAGCTACACCCGTCCTGCCGCGCAGTTGTCGTCAAATTATTTTAATCGCCAAAACATATTTTTCAGATCATTCCGATATTTTAGCTGAGCTGTGTTCCGAGAGCGCGTCGCACAGTGGCGCCATTTGAGTTTTTTCGTCGCAAAAATCATATCTTTTGAACCGAATAACATAATTGAACAGTTTAAACAGCATATGATAGACAACTGTACAGCCTATGAAATGAGCGTTTGGAAAGGGTGCTACGCTTTGTAGGGGCCTACTTATGGGTTATCAAAGTTAAAATTCGTAGAAAAATCAATTTTATGGTAACTAAAAAGAATTATTTTTACATTTTTATATTGTTTTTATTTTTTTTCTTTAGGGTTTTATGTTTTAAATTATTACCCAACAAATTAAAAAAAAATTACTTCTTTTTTAAATTTATTTTTTAAATTTTCTGTAAAATATTCATCACAATTCGTAAGAGAAGGTACATATATCTAAAAGACTAATCATTTCTAAACTATAATTATTTTCTAACTCTATTCGTGACTTCACATGCCGCAGGGAAGAAATAAGTGGATCGGAAGATGCTGCCAACATGTTGCAGAGGTCCTCAATTTGCCTTACCCTTGATGCTTTGAATGTGTTCTGCAATCTATATTTTTTATAAAATTTATTAAGAGACTCTTGTGCTTCTTCAGAAAGCTCTCCAATTGGCAAAGACTGGTACTCAATTATATCTTTGCTATGCGCCAATAGTTTATGGACGGTCGGGGTCAACTTCTTCTGTGGATACATTTCTGCTAAAAGAGATGCAGTTTTCGATGCATATTCTCCATATTTTGTACAATTGACATTTCTTTGCAGTTTAAAATATTCAAGATCGTTCCCAATCTTTTCACGATTTGATTGTCAATTCCAGTGATTCTAGTTACTGCCTCATCATTTTCAAAAAATCTCCTAGAAGTGTTTCCATCGTTTGCGTTACCGTATCCGTGCTTGGAACAATCTACTTTTAGTCCAACTTGTTTAAAAAAATCATCCTGTATTTGCTTCTTTCTGATCTTTCCTTATCCTTTATTGATGTATTTTCATCGAAGTTTTCCTCCTCTTGTGGTAGGGTATACGCCAGTTTTAGCAAGAACTCCATACACCTTATCCTTGCGTGCAATGGTGACATTCCATATTCGTAATTCTCCTCGTTTGTAGAATCGTTTAAATTAACAAAGTTCTTCTGACTCTTTTTGCAAATCGGGCATGACAATGTTGAGGTTGTTCCTGTCAGTTCGTTTACGACTTTTCCGTCAACCATGGTCAGGTGGAACTCGCAATTGCATTCAATATAGTGTCCTTCTCCAATTTGCAGCTTTGTAGGCTTAATCTTGCTTATTTGTTCTTCAATGTCCTTCACCGTGGTCCTTATGAGTTCTGCCGATTCCCTTGCAAACTGAAACATTATTGGTCGGCAATAATGCACTGATGACGGACGTGGATTATTCCAGTGTAGGGAAACATCAGATTTTAGCCGCAAAGGAACAACAGATGCCATAAACATATTTCCGTCCGATATTGTAGCGTCATCGGAAGATATCCTTTGCTTATAAACGCTTTGTCCGGATGATCCAACGCAGCCCCATTTGCTGATCAATGTCAGTTTCTCAGGAAGAATTTTCACCTCATTTTCAGGAAGACTCTCCAACAACCATTTTGCTGTATGGCCCATGAGATCCTGCAGATTGGCTTTCACAGAGACTTCCGTAAACTCCGTATGCAGTGGTCGTGAATCTATTTTGGCTTGCGTAATATGCTTGTATCCTGGTAAATCGTCAGCCCCGTGTCGCATCAAGGATGCCCGTTGTATCTCATATTTTTCTTTGGAAAGTTGTAAGTCCATAAACAAGGCCAAGGCTTCTTCGGAACCATACTTTTTAATGTGTGCGTTTGTGGGCGTGGGAATGCTTTCCTTAATCCTTTTTAGTCGCAGTGGGCTTGCACCAGCAACACAGTTTGTAATCTGCGACCTAACTCTTTCACTATCCTTTGTATATTTAATAGACAGCGCGTCCGATAAATGCTTTGTGGTCAAGTCATTGGTGGCATCGGCAAGTTTCCTCTTTCTTGTGAAAATTGAACACTCCTCAATACTTTTTTTTTGGCCTTCCTTTTGCTCTTCTGGTTGATGTGGTGGGTTTATCCTCTGCCAATATATCCAGGATGGTGTCTTCATTAAGCCAGTCCTCGTATTTGGAGTTGAAGTTCTGAATGGTTCGATTAGATTTCACCCATTTTGCCTTAATATTTGCATATATCAGATAAAAATTATTTTTTATAATTTCGCTTCTCTCAATATTTCCGTATAAGCTATCAGTTCTTCTAAAGCAGCTTCCGTGAAAACCTTTGGTGTGGTTGACCTTCTAAACAGTTCAAATAATTTTAAATTGTTTAACGCCATGGTTTCAGTACTTGTTGCGCCAACTTTCAGTCGTAAACTAATCCAGACATTATGCTTATTTTGCAATATATAGGCTTATGCTACCATGCCTAAAAATTTACCTGTTCCCTGCATACATATGGATTTAGGCTGAATTATGCAATGTTGATATTATGCTCGTGTCTAAATAAGATTTGTGCCTACCTGGAGGGACCATAAGTCAATACTGTTCTTGACCATTTGTACTCCAAAGTAATTTTTAAGTGAGGCGCGTGCCTGCGAATTTCAATGAGTAGTTTTTTGTGCATCCTGTGTCTGTAACAGAATATTGGGAGTAGACTTTGGCAGAGGCTCACAGGTAGACAACCGACTTAAAATGCAATTTTCAAACTATTAGATCAAACTACTGTCAGTCAAAACATGTAAGGGATGCACGCCATACAATTTCTGCAGCCATGTCTTTTTAACCTTTTTTACCTCTAGAAGCCAAACGGGTACGTACGGGCAGATAAAACCTTTTGAATTATATAAAGAAATAATCAAAGAACATGTTTTGCAAATATGGCAAATATAGAAGAATATAGATTTTTTTTATTTTCCTTCAAAGTTGAAAAATAGTGAAAAAACGGATAGTTTTTAAATAGTGATTTACCAGGAGAAACACAAAGCAAACAGTTAATTTTTTATCATTATACATTTAATAAATATATCAATCAACACAAACAAAAAATATGGCGAATCGTTACCTATTTTTCGTGATATTACACCTGAAATCGCAATAAATTGACTAAAAATTGTGTGTTTTTTTAAAAACCGAAAGTCGGTCAATTTTGAACGGTTATATCTTCTAAACTAAAAATGTGATATTATTAAGAGTAGCATATTTGAAATCGTGGAAAAGTTTCCTATAACATGGGTTTATTCAAAACTTGGTCGACGCACATGACAATTTTGATTTTTGCAACATCGTTTGCTCTACGGGCGCCACTGTGCGTCGGTTCCACGCGCTTGGCAGCTACACCCGTGCTGCCGCGCAGTTGCCGTCAACTTATTTTAATCGCCAAAATATTTCTTTCAGATCATTACGATATTTTAGCTGAGCTGTGTTCGCGAGTATCGTCAAGGAAAGTATATAAGGTACGTATGTTCATCAGTAAAGTATGCTCATGTAGAAAAAAAAAATAATTTGTATCAGATATAAATTTCAAAATAATAAAAGAATAAAAGTGATATAAGTATGTATATAACATTAAAACAAACCAATTATTTATATTTGATTGTTATTTATTTATAAAGAATATAATATTTGCATATTTTTTTTTTTTTGCTGAGGCACTACAGCATCAAACTGGCATTAGGGAGGCAAGAAGGCAACTAGTGTAAGTTGGCTACATACTAATATTTTTTAGCTATAATAAAATTTTACAAATTTACGTTTACGACAGAAGTGTTTCTAGATTATCAAATGTGCCTTGTAACTAAGTTATTGTCTGTATACAATCCAAATTCAGAGAAAAGATTCTGCAAAAGAATGCTAGTTTTATCTTCTGATAACATGTCATCGTTGAAATCTCCCAGAACAAAAGTTCGTTGAGTATACAGTCTAGTTTATTATAGAATTGTTGAAATGCACATTTTCCATACCAAATATTATAAGCTTTCTATTGAAATTTTGATTTAACCATTTGTTCAAAAAGATAGAAGTGAAATATTTATAAACAAACAAAATTTGGTTTCATTTTAGTGTCTCGTAAATACTTTTTCAAAAGCTTAAAAATATTTTTTCGTGCTCTTTTTGATGTATCTACTTACCACTCAAGCTCACTTCCGACAAAACACGTTTTCACGATGCATATTTCTATTTACTCAAAGGTTAAGTCCCAGTTATCATTTATCTTTGTAAACCGACTTACTTTTTCAATTTTTAATTAAAAAATATTGTTATTTACAATTTGTTTTCCTGCTATATTAAATTCTACGAAAACTTTTATCCCATATGAAAATAAATTCAAATAGTATTCTTTGATAAAAATGAAAAGGAATTAAAGAAAAAACACAACAAACGAAATGGAAGCGAATGAATCCAGAAAAACTCCCACAAAAATAATATATGAAACAAAATAATAAAAAAAATAAATAAAAAATAACAACAAAAACTATAAATCCCTTTAGTATAGTGCCTGGAAAAAATGTTAAATACAAAAAAAAACAATCATAACGCTACAAAAACATAGGCCATCCGAGAAAATATTGGTAACAGAAAAAAAAAACCAGTAAGCCAACAGCAATACGTATGCTATTTTTAAAGCATTAAATCCTCTACTCAGAATTTTAACACAAACATAAAAACAAAACTTTATGATTATGCTATAGGACCAATGTAAAGCAGAGATTCCCACAACGATGAGTTAAGCGGCTATGTTAAAAATTGTTCATTGTGGAGACCACCAAATAAAAACTATTACAATTTTTTATTGATAATTTGTATTAATTATCAATAAAAACTTGGTTCCATTATTAGAGAATCTCTGGGTTAAATAATTCTATGCCCGCCAAGAGCTTACCAGTATAAGTAAATATTTTGGTTTTACCCTTCAACTGGATGGTTTTGCAAATTTGAATTGAATATCGCGTTTGTAAGTTATTTAAATGATATTTCAATTACTACCTCCAGCAAACTAAGAGATAATTAATACAAGGAAAAAGTTAGAAAAATAGATGCCAACATGAGTACTAAAATAACGCATGTGGTAAAAAGGAAAAAGTTAAAAAAATAGAAGCCAACATGAGTACTAAAACAACGCATGTGGTAAAAAGTTGGATAATCATAAATTAATTCGAACGATGATCCTAAATTGAAAAAAAAAAATATTTTTAAAATTTCTTATTCATCATTGAAATTATATTAGCTTTAACAGTTGGTAAGACGTCATGATTAATAGCTTCTGCAATAACCTTGTCGAATGCCTTTCGAAGGCTATTTTCATCTACAAAGTGGGCCAAAAGAAGTCATCCGATGTTGTTTGGCTCTCATTTTTTTTCTAAATGAAAAACTTCGATTCTGTTTTTTGATTATGTTTATTTGAACCTTTAGAATTTTATTGGTCAAGCCGAGAAGATGATATCGGCCAAATGGGCGCCGGCCTCGTTTTATGGCATTTGTCATTACTTCGGCGAGAACTTCAGGCGACAGATTCTCGCACTCGTGTCAAATGTTGTCCTTGAGGTCTTCCTGTGTTTCGGGCTTGTTCACGTAAACACGGGACTTCAAAAAACCCCCACAAAAAAGTCTGGAACGGTTAAATCGGGCGATCTTGTAAATCACCAAAACGAGAGATGAGGCGACCAGGGAACGTCACTTTTAGAATATCGGTTGTGGCTCGCGCAGTGTGTGCCGTTGCTCCATCCTGTTGGAACCACATGTCTCCAGCCCTAATTCGTTCAATTGCGGCAGAAAAATTTCGGTTAACATAGCCCTATAGCGCGCACCGTCCACTCTTTCATTTGACCAGCGGCGTCCTCCAAAAAAAATGGCCCTATGACTCCTCCAGCGTGAACAGCGCACCATGCAGTCACTTTGAGCGGGTGTAAAGGCTCCTCGTGCATCACTCGTGGATTTTTGGTACCTTAAAAGCAACAGTTTTGCTTGTTCACGTAATTCGACGTAATTCGCGCTGCGCCAGCACCACAGACGAATTGTTACGCAAAAAAATAGACACGATTATTCCGCGTTCCTGGGGAGTGTATCGCTCCATGGCTTGTTTACTTGTATTCTACATCTGTCTAGTTCACAAATGTCAAAACAGATTTGACATTGGCCGCCATTTGTAAAAATGAGAGCCAAACAACATCGGATGACTTCTTTTGGCCCACCTTGTACATATATAAAAATTTTATATCTAAACACGATTTTTTCTTTTTTAAATATCAACATTAAATTCCTCATATGATGTAAATTATAAATTTAACATACACAATGGGCAGTTTTAAAGCTTTTTTACAACATATATGTACAGACTGCTACATTCAAATTTACATTTTTGTTACGAAGCCCTTATATAGGCAATTTTTATACCCTCCAAGCCATTGCGCAAAGGGTATAATAGTTCGTCATTCCAATTGTCTGTCCATCTATCAGTGGAATTAATAATAGCTAATAACAATAACTAAACTAAGCCCTTTGTTTTTGCAATGACTTGAAATCATGAAAATCCGTACTATGGGTCACGAGATATCAATGAAAATATAGAAAAACTTTTGAAAAAAATTAGAATGTTCAATGTGTTTGTTGTTATTCGAAAAATATATTTTATAATTGTTCTCATTGTACTTTTTCTTCAAAAGGTACCATTTCATCAAAAAGTACCTTTTCTGCAAAAAGTACCTTTTATTCAAATATTACCTTTTCTACAAAAAGTACATTTTCTACAAAAAGTACCTTTTCTTAATATAGTTAATTTTCGTCAAAGAGTACGTTTTCACCAAAAAGTATATTTTTTTTTAAAATACCTTTTCTTTAAAGAGTACCTTTTCTTCAGAAGGTACATTTTCATCAAAAAGTACCTTTTCTTCAAAAAGTACCTTTTATTCAAACAGTACCTTTCAAGTAAATTTTCTTCTTATAGTATATATTCTTCAAAAAGTCCATTCTCATCAAAAAGTATACTTTCTTAAAAAATACCAATTCTAAAAAAAGTTCCTTTTCTTCAAAAGGTAGCTTTTCATCAAAAAGTACCTTTTCTTCAAAACGTACCTTTGATTCAAAAACTACCTTTGATTCAAATAGTACCTGTTCTGCAAAAAGTACATTTTCTACAAAAAGTACATTTTCTTCAAACAGTAAATTTTTTCAAAAAGTCCCTTTTCATCAAATAGTGTATTTTTTTTTTAAATACATTTTCTTCAATAAGTACATTTTCTTCAAAAAGTCCCTTCTTATCAAAAAGTATATTTTCTTAAAAGAAAAGAAGAAAAAGTTTCTATTCATCAAAAGGTACATTTTCATCAAAAAGTACATTTTCTTTAAAAAGTAAATTTTCTTCAAAAAGTACCTTTTATTCAAAAAGTAATTTTTATTCAAAAAGTACATTTTCTACAAAAAGTACCTTTACTTAATATAGTACATTTTCTTCAAAAAGTACCTTCTCATCAAAAAGTATATTTTCTTTAAAAAATACATTTTCTTTAAAGAGTACATTTTCTTCAAAAGGTACATTTTCATCAAAAAGTACCTTTTCTTCAAAAAGCACCTTTTCTGCAAAAAGTACATTTTCTTCTAATAGTACATTTTCTTCAAAAAGTCCCTTCTCATCAAAAAGTATATTTTCTTAAAAAAATAAAAATTATAAAAAAAGTTCCTTTTCTTCAAAAGGTACCTTTTCATCAAAAAGTACCTATTCTTCAAAAATTACCTTTGATTCAAATAGTACCTGTTCTACAAAAAGCACCTTTTCTACAATAAGTACATTTTCTTCAAATAGTAAATTTTCAAAAGTACATTTTCTTCAAAAAAGTCCCTTCTTATCAAAAAGTATATTTTCTTAAAAGAAAAGAAGAAAAAGTTAATTTTCATCAAAAGGTACCTTTTCATCAAAAAGTACCTTTTCTTCGAAAAGTACCTTTGATTCAAATAGTACCTTTTCTACAAAAATACCTTTTCTTCAAAAAGTACCTTTTCTTCAAAAAGTACCTTTTCTTCAAAAAGTATCTTATCTTCAAAAAGTATCTTTTCTTCAAAAAGTACCTTTTCTTCAAAGAGTACCTTCTCTTTAAAGAGTACATTTTCTTCAAATAGTACATTTTCTTCAAAAAGTCCCTTCTCTTCTTAAAAAAAATATCTTTTCTAAAAAAAAAAACGTTTTCTATAACAATGTTTTCAAAGCTTAGAAGTCAACGCTTAGAGAAAAGTACTGCAATTTTATAGAGAGTAATTAGTTTTTTCTATAGAGGACACAATCTTTTTTTTTTCTTATAATAAGAAACTATAAAAGAAACTGGCCAAAAAGACAAGAAATTAACTTAACATATAACTGGTATTCGAATTTGAAGCTTATGTATCGGACACAACATTTAAGTGGTACCCGCGGCCTACATTGGTTGTGATATTGAATTTAAGACGCACTTACTTTTTTACAAAAATATGCCGTTAAGGGGTAATCAGGATAACAATAAAAAAATGTAGAGTACTCACAGTAAGTTAACGACATATTCCTAAGAAACCTAAAATTCAATGTTAACAAACAAAAACGAGAAATATATATAAAAAAAATAAAAAATTTAAAAATTATTTTATAATAAATATAAAAATAAGAATAAAACCTTAATTTATTTTATGTTTGTTTCTTTTTCAATTTTGTGTTGTTCCAAAGTAGCTACTATATCCTAGTGTTCCTCCTAGATTACAAAAAATTTTTTTTTCTACTAACATAAATTATAAGCATGATCTCAAACCTGACCAAATTAAATTTAAGTTTTTATTATTTTGCGTATTACCATGATACGTAATTTGAGATTTGGTTAATAAAGCTAATTCAATAATAGCCTAATATTAATTAATTAGTTGGTATGTTTACACACACAAACGATCAGCCGCAGGCATAATTACATATATTCAGAATCATAACCAATAAACTACAACAACAACAAATCGAATACAATGGAAAATGTATGGATTTAAGGAGTGATATCGGAGAAATCTAAATATACATAAACTGGAATAATAAGGAAACCATTGAACGTAGAGTTTTTATTTTTTTTTAACTTAATTGATATTTTATTAAAGCTTTTGAGCTTTAATAGTGCTAATCACTACTTTTAAACTTATGGACCTTTTCCGGAAACCCTTCTATTAGGGTTCATCTCCGTTTAAAACCTTCCACTTTTTATGCTCAACTCCCTTTTCACATGAGCCCAATATCGCTGCACTGGACTCACTTGGTACAAAAACCAAGTTATAGTAAGTGTACTACTCAAGACTTTTCTTACCGTAATGACGGGATGTAAAATTGGCCCACACACATGTGCATACATATTGTTGGCTTATGAAAGGAAGTAATATTCTTTGCAAACACTCTTTAAAATTAATTTTGGTATTTATAGATCCCATTGTAACCAATGACTTGCTTCTTTTGTTGCAACTGCATTTTGTTTGCCAATACACGAATAATTTTTCTTCGATTTTTCTTTTGGGTCCTAAACTTATTTTCACCACCCTCTCAATCAATAGCAAAATACAAATGTTGTGCCGGAAGCTGCCAAAAACCTGCCAATACATACGTTTCATCGTCCGTTATGCAGCAGTATTTTTTCATGAAACATGATTTCAATTTCCGTGCTCATTTCTTGGCCTCTAATTTTTTTGCAGCGTTCCTGTCTGGAACTTTTTGGACTTTGCATGTTTTCAAACTTTTATTGGCTTTAAGTTTTCGGATCCGAGCACTGAACCAACTGGGCTGCATTCCTACCCGATGTATTGGGAGCTCATTTCAATATACTTTCCACTATATTCACCCTAAAACATCTTATTCACTTTTCTTTCTTCCTGAATCACGTTTCAAATTCTTCTGATAGTACCTAAACAGTCTGACGACTGACCTTTAATTCTTTGACCAACTTTTTGTTGGACCAAGTTGGGGTTTGTTGAAAATATTTAATAATTTTAGTACGAACGTCTATTTGATGATGTATTTTAAGCAAAATAGCAACAAAATAACAGGATTGTCATAACAAATAATACATAACTGACAAATTTTTAAAAAATAATTTGATCAAGTTATGAAATAAATCTTGCCATAAAATTTTGGACGAAAAATGTGTGTTAAAATTTTTTCGATCTCACTCCTTAAATTACAACTATGTATTTAGGAATATGGATACAAACACTCATCGAAACACGCAATATAAATAAGCAGCGTGTGTAAGTAAGCAAATGAACAGTGTCACCATATTATTTTAGGACACATTTAAGTTATTTTATGATTTATATGATAATTTTGGTATTCCAGCGACCTCGTATTTAAGTTGAATTGAAAACAGGCTTCAGGTCATTTTATAAAATTGTTATTTTATTTATTTAATTTATATTTTTTTTTTTTATCGAATTTTCGATAGGCTTTGGCTATCATCTTCAGGATAAAACTATAAAAACATATAACACAATTATTGCAAAAAGATTATCACAAACATTAAAACTACAAAATTACTTACTAAATAAAAACAAGTAAGAGTGTTAAATTCGGCTGTGCCGAATCTTTGATACCCTCCACCTCGGTTTGAGTATTGATAATAAATGTAAACAAAATATTGGAAAAATATGCATGCGTTTCCTATATGCATGCGCTTCCGGTTATATGACATAACTTCTCGTTTAATTTAGTTATGCTAATTAAATAGCTCGCATTAACCTCCATTGCAAAGGTAATGGTTGTGTAGGGTGGCTACATGCATTAAATCGTGCTAATTGGAGATGGCTGTATAGTTTCTTTTAACTGGCGAAATATTTTTTCATTGCGGCCATATAGGTCGGATGGAGTAACAAAATAATAACCAAAAAAAAGCTCTCTCAACTTTTTTATTAAAATATTGCCATATTTGGAAAACATAGAGAATAAATTTATAATAATAAATAATCAAATTAGGGATGCCAAACGCAAAAAAACAAAATATCCCAAACATTTGAAATAAAATAATTTGTTATCTTTATTTTCTGAAAAACTTCAAATATTCATCCAAAAAAAATTGTGAAAAATAATATATGTATAAATAACATTTTCATCAAATTGCGTTTATTTATGTAACAATTTTTATGTTCGCAATTCCTAAGTATCATTTGAGGTTTTCTAAATTTCATTGAATTTAAATAATTGTTTTCTGTAGTGCGAGTTCAACGATCCGACAGAATTTCAACGATCCGACAATCGCAAAATATATCGACAGCTTTTGTTGTTTGCACTGAGGATTAAGTGATTCACTAAGTACACACATCTTAACGACAGTCGACAAATCTATTTTTCTATTTATTTAAATTGTAAACGAGTGGCATCTCTGTTAAAATAAGCGAAAAACACAAAGAAGAATAGAAAAAAACAAATTACTTCGTGTTTGACAGGATGATTTTATGTTTATGTTCAATATCTCTATTTTTTTTTACTAATATTTCTGTTTATTTATTTGAAAATGAAATAATGAATTGAATATGATATTTAATTTTTTTATTTTTATAAAAAAGTTTTTTAATAGAAGCAAAATATTTTCACTATTTTATAATTTTTATTTATGTATGACGACATTTCAACCTAAAAATTTAAGTTTTTATCGATTGAATAAACAACACAAAAATGGTTGTCGTTTAGATAACAACAACAGCTGACTTTAACAATAGCGAATATCGTTTAAAAATTTTACTGATAATTTTGCTTTTCTTTTTTAACGATTCGACAATCGTTAAAAGAAGTTACTGAAAAGCTATTAATTTCTTCTGAATGCCAATATTTTTTTTTTAATGAAAACATTTTTTAAATGTAAACATATTTGGTGTTTTTTTTTTGGAATTTCAATTTGTGTTTAACGAATAAAAGTTATATGTATATTAAAGATGCAATTGATGTCTTCTAAATTTAAAATTATTATTTCCGACGTTTTGATATGATTTTCTAAAATTCAGTTAATATTTTCTAATTTATAATTGAAAATTTTAATTCCAGTTTTTAGAATTGATATTTTCTTAAATTTGAATGGAAAATTTAAAAAGTGCAATTTTATATTTATGTGAATAATAATGCTTTAGTAATTATAAACAATTTTTAAAAATTAGATGTAATCGCAATCAGATATTTTGTAGGTAAAGCAGAATAATAATTCTATGTAACTATGTAGAACTTTTTTGAAAGCAAAAAAGACAACAAAAAGTTAATATGCCAAACTTATGTTCATATTTGTAAAAGAATAATGAAAAAACGTATAAAATAAAAGACCAGCCCGCGTATACTCTTAACATTGTTATGTTCAATATCTATTTGAAAATATTGACATTCATGTTAAAATAGAAATAACTATTGCAAAGCTAATTAGAACAAAAATTGTGGCGCCATCTACTGTGGCATAGTCACGCTGAGCAAAATGAAGTGACACTCTGTTAATGCAAAATAAATGTATTTTCCCCACAACAAAATATTGCAGAATTTTATGTAAATAAAATAATATACCGATTTATTTCTAACATGCAGTTATTATGGATGTAAATATATGGAATATATGTAAATTATTTGTATTATTTAATATGTGTATGTATGTATATGTAAATATTACACACAAAAAATACAACATCAAACGTTATTTTTGTGTTTTTCTCTTTAAATAAATTAATACATGAAATTTTTTTTTTTTGCTAAATTTACACTGTTTTCTTTTTATTAACAACTAGGCATTTTAGCATTATCTGCTTTAGATGCTGGTGAATTTTTACTCCCTTTACATTAACTCGTAATGTCTGCTTGTCGAAAAAATTTTGGATCGATTTTAACCCCTTTCCCGTGACCCAACCGATCTGAAACTTTGCAGGCAGGCTCGTGGCAATGACAGAAATGATGTAGTAAATTTTTTTACTGATACCAAAACAATGGAAACTTTTAAATTTTTCTACCAGAGTTGATAAAAAAATGTACAAAGGGTTAGTTTTTATTATATTATTACCACAACGACCACAAGAAGAACAAGTCCAGCTATGACAACAATATAACATTTAGAATAACAACAAGAAGACTATAGAAACATCATATTTTCTTTTTTTTTTAATTTTTCAGAGATTTCCCCGGACCTGTTCCACCGATTTTAATGATTTTTGAAATAGAAACCTTCCCATGAATCTGGAGAATCATTCTCACTGAAAATGATCACCTTAGCTATCCTATTGAGGGCGTGATCGTGACAAGAACAACATAGAAAATTATATTTTTTCAAGACTTTTTTTAGTTCTTCATTCAAATCTCGGGCCCTAATCGACCGATTTAGATGATTTTAAACAGCAAACTTTTCAGGATGTTAATGAATCACTTTTTATGTCAGCGAGCACCCTAGCTGCCCGATTGATGCCGCCATCGTGATTTCCACAGACGGACAAACGGACATCGCTATATCAACTCCGGTTGTTATAAGGATCACAAATATATATATTTTATGAGGTCCAAAATTTTTTTTCTAATTATTACAAACGGAATGACAAACTTATATATACCCTCTGCACACTGGAGTGGAGGGTATAAAACACAATCACAACATAGGTATTTTACGTACTTTTTTTTTTTTTTATAAAGCGTGACAAATCTTGTCATCGATACGCTTTGCTTGCTTTTTGTCAACTGCTTATGTCTAATTAAATGTCTATATGCGTTGGCGCTGTTATTAATATCTGCTTTGTATTTAATTATTTTTTCATTAGGTACGTTAATAATATGGAGCATTTCCAGCATCAGTCTGCGTGAGTAGTGTTGTTCTTGTTCAAATATTTGTACTTTGTCAAAATCTGCACAGTGGTGTGATTTTAAACAATATTCGGCTAAAGCAGTTTTGTAGTGTGTTTCGTTTTCCTTTTTTCTTTGGTCTGATTTATGAGCGGATATTCTTGTCTTTAATTTTGCTTTAGTAGTTCCAACATATACCATGTCGCATATGTTGGACCCGTCGTCTTGATATTGAATTTTGTAGATTAGATCCGATTTGTCTTCGTCTTTGATTTCATTTTTAACTTTTCCATAAAGTTATTGTTTTTGTTGCTTCTAACTGCTAGTCTTACTTTGTCCTTGTCAAATATGTTAGATCTCCTTATTGTGTCACTTAGGCCCGCTGAGTTTTATAAATAATCGTAGGTTTTTCATAATTTTTATCGAGTTGGTCATTCCTTTTGTATTCGCTGAAGAGCCATTTTTCGTGGATAGTCGTTCTTAAAAAGTATATCTAAAATCCTTTTTCTATTTTCATTGTCGAAGATCGTGTCGCTGACATCCATAACGCGCGCCACGAAATAATTTACTGTGTTGATCTTCATGACGTGTGGGTGTTGAGAATGATAGCTTATGATCCTTCCAGATGCCGTCGGTTTTTGGTACCAATTTGTTCTTATTTCATTGTTGTGCTTCGTGATAACAGTGTCCAGAAACGGTAATTCTTCTCATTCTATCGTTGATGCTTTTAAAAATGTTCAGTGTGTTTTGAAGGTCATCTCTTTTAACAATCGCAAATAAGTCGTCCAAGTATTTAAAAAAAATCTTGGCTTTTCCCGTAATTTGTCCATTACGTCGTTTAGTAATTTCTGGTGCTCCTTTTCGCTGGTTAAATATATTGATGTAGAATTGCAGAATCTCCGTAAATAATTTCTTGTCTATACTTGTATGCTCTTCTAATTTTTTTGAAATTCTCATCAATAATTTTTAATGCATCATCTACCGGTACGCTGGCGAACAATGCCACAACGTTAAATGATACCACGATTTCGTCGTCGTAAATATGGGTCCTGTTAACTTTTTCTTTAAATTCTTGAGAGCTTCAAATGTTGAAAGCCGAGTCCTTTGTCATATTCTTAAGTATTTCTACCAGGTACTTACATGTGTTGTATGACGGTGAGTTGATGGACGAGCATATTGGTCTTAACGGTGTGTTCTCCTTGTTTATTTTGGGTAAACCATAAATCCTGGGGGTCGTCGCTGTTCTCACGGTGAGCTTCGTTTTTTCGCTGATATTTACGTAGCCTTTATTAAGTAATTTGTTGATATATTCATTGCTACGTTTTTGTAACGTCGCACAGTGGCGCCATTTGAGTTTATTTCGTTGCAAAAATCATATCTTTTGAATCGAATAACATAATTGAACAGTTATGATAGAAAACTGTTCAGCATATGAAATGAGCATTTGGAAAGGGTGCTACGCTTTGTAGGGGCCTACTTATGGGTCATCAAAGTTAAAATTTGTAGAAAAATCAATTTTATGGTAACTAAAAGAAATTATTTTTACATTTTTAGATTGTTTTTATTTTTTTTCTTTAGGGTTTTATGTTTTAAATTATTACCCAACAAATTAAAAAAAAAATTACTTCTTTTTTAAATTTATTTTTTCAATTTTCTGTAAAATATTCATCACAATTCGTAAGAGAAGGTATATCAAAAGGACTAATCATTTCTAAACTATAATTATTTTCTAACTCTATTCGTGACTTCACATGCCGCAGGGAAGAAATAAGTGGATCGGAAGATGCTGCCAACATGTTGAAGAGGTCCTCATTTTGCCTTACCCTTGATGCTTTGAATGTGCTCTGCAATCTATATTTTTTATAAAATTTGTTAAGAGACTCCTGTGCTTCTTCAGAATGCTCTCCAATTGGCAAAGACTGGTACTCAATTATATCTTTGCCATGCGCCAATATTTTATGGACGGTCGGGGTCAACTTTTTCTGTGGATACATTTCTGCTAAAAGAGATGCAGTTTTCGATGCATATTCTCCATATTTTGTAGAATTGACATTTTCTTTGCTGTTTAAAACATTCAAAACGTTCCCAATCTTTTCACGATTTGATTGTCAATTCCAGTGATTCTAGTTACTGCCTCATCATTTTCAAAAAATCTCCTGGAAGTGTCTCCACCATTTGAGTTACCGCATCCGTGCTTGGGACAGTCTACTTTTAGTCCAACTTGTTTAAAAAAAGCATCCTGTATTTGCTTCTTTCTGATCTTTTCCTTATCCTTTATTGATGTATTTTCATCGAAGTTTTCCTCCTCTTGTGGTAGGGTATACGCCAGTTTTAGCACGAACTCCATACACCTTATCCTTGCGTGCAATGGTGACATCCATATTCGTAATTCTCCTCGTTTGTAAAATCGTTTAAATTACCAAAGTTCTTCTGACTCTTTTTGCAAATCGGGCATGACAATGTTGAGGTTGTTCCTGTCAGTTTGTTTACGACTTTTCCGTCAACCATGGTCAGGTGGAACTCGTAATTGCATTCAATATATTTTCCTTCTCCAATTTGCAGCTTTGTAGGCTTAATCTTGCTTATTTGTTCTTCAATGTCCTTCACCGTGGTCCTTATTAGTTCTGCCGATTCCCTTGCAAACTGAAACGTTATTGGTCGGCAATAATGCACTGATGACGGACGTGGATTTTTCCAGTGTAGGGAAACATCAGATTTTAGCCGCAACAGAACAACAGATGCCATAAACATATTTCCGTCCGATATTGTAGCGTCATCGGAAGATATCCTTTGCTTATAAACGCTTTGTCCGGATGATCCATCGCAGCCCCATTTGCTGATCATGTCAGTTTCTCAGGAAGAATTTTCACCTCATTTTCAGGAAGACTCCCCAACAACCGTTTTGCTGTATGGCCCATGAGATCCTACAGATTGGCTTTCACAGAGACTTCCGTAAACTCCGTATGCAGTGGTCGTGAACTTATTTTGGCTTGCGTAATATGCTTGCATCCTGGTAAAACGTCAGCCCCGTGTCGCATCAAGGATGCCCGTAGTATCTCATATTTTTCTTTGGAAAGTTGTAAGTCCATAAACAAGGCCAAGGTTTCTTCGGAATCAAGGCCAAGGCTTCTTCCTCTTTCTTGTGAAAATTGAACACTCCTCAATACTTTTTTTTGGCCTTCCTTTTGCTCCTCTGGTTGATTTGGTGGGTTTATCTACTGCCTCTATATCCAGGATGGTGTCTTCATTAAGCCAGTCCTCGTATTTGGAGTTGAAGTTCTGAATGGTTCGATTAGATTTCACCCATTTTGCCTTAATATTTGCATATATCAGATAAAAATTATTTTTTATAATTTCGCTTCTCTCAATATTTCCGTATAAGCTATCAAGTTCTTCTAAAGCAGCTTCCGTGAAAAACTTTGGTGTGGTTGACCTTCTAAATAGTTCAAATAATTTTAAATTGTTTAACGCCATGGTTTCAGTACTTGTTGCGCCAACTTTGAGTCGTAGACTAATCCAGGCATTATGCTTATTTTGCAATATATAGGCTTATGCTACCATGCCTAAAAATTTACCTGTTCCCTGCATACATATGGATTTAGGCTGAATTATGCAATTTTGATTTTATGCTCGTATCTAAATAAGATTTGTGCCTACCTGGAGGGACCAAAGTCAATATTGTTCTTGACCATTTGTACAAAGTAATTTTTAAGTGAGGTGCGTTCCTGCGAATTTCAATGAGAAGTTTTTGTGCATCCTGTGTCTGTAACAGAATATTGGGAGTAGACTTTGGCAGAGGCTCACAGGTAGACAACCGACTTAAAATGCAATTTTCAAACTATTAGATCAAACTACTGTCAGTCAAAACATGTAAGGGATGCACGCCATACAATTTCTGCAACCATGTCTTTTTAAACTTTTTTACCTCTAGAAGCCAAACGGGCACGTACGGGCAGATAAAACCTTTTGAATTATGTAAAGAAAAAGTCAAAGAACATGTTTTGCAAATATAGCAAATATTGAAAAGTATAGATTTTTTTTATTTTCCGTCAAAGTTGAAAAATAGTGAAAAAACGGATAGTTTTTAAATAGTGATTTACCAGGAGAAACACAAAGCAAACAATTAATTTTTTTTTTATCATTATACGTTTAAAAAATACATCAATCAATACAAACAAAAAATAAGGCGATTCGTTAGCTATTTTTTGTGATATTACACCTGAAATCGCAACAAATTGACTAAAAATTGTGTGTTTTTTTGAAAACCGAAAGTCGGTCAACTTTGAACGGTTATATCGTCTAAACTAAAAATGTGATATTATTAAGAGTAGCATATTTGAAATCGTTGAAAAGTTTCCTATAACATGGGTTTATTCAAAACGTCGTCGGCGCACATGAAAATTTTGATTTTTGCAACCTCGTTTGCTCTACGGGCGCCACTGTGCGTCGTACGTTATATGTGGTTATATTGTTGAGAATGGTTTGCATACGTTTTTCATAATCTTGTCTTTCCATGGCTACGGTTATTTTGTGTCAAAAATTTTTTGTGTTTGTTCTACTGTGCTTGTTATGATCTTTTGTCTGTCGTTTGGATGAATATTGTTTTTTTGTTTTTCTATACAGCGGGTTCCCCGTCTTCTCCTGTTCTTCCTAGTCCGCTATTGTTCGAATTAACTCTTCTCCTTCTGCTATGTTTTGGAACGACGGAAAATTTTCTTTTGTTGTGGGCAGCTCAAATTTCGGACCAAGTGGATGTTGTCGGGTATGTTTATATGAGTTTTGTTTACAAACCAACCTGGCTTGCATTTAGTATTGTACTCTTTATATTGTTGTTGTTGGAATTATGCGAATTTCTTGTTGTGTTTCGAGTTGATTTCTTCCGTCAAGTTTTTGTTTAAAATGTTCTCACTCTGAAATAAAGTTCCTGATCTTCTTCGATCATTTGTTCTTTTAACATTGTTGTTGTTTTAAACATCTGTTTTTTATTTATTTTTAAGGTTTGGTGTTTGTGTCGTATTAAAAGGGTAATAATTTTTGTGTGAAAAACATCGTTGATTTTCTTAAGCTGTTTTTTGGTATTTGTTATGGCGGCTACTTCGTCGGAGAAAATTTTGTTTACATGTTTGGTAGTATTTATTATGAAGTTAGGGTTAATTCCTATTTTCTTACATTTGGTCAAAAAGGTTAGCGTCGATTTTAAGTTGATTTTGTTTTCGTTTGTTGTGCTATACTTAGCCTTTAATTTTGAATATAGCGCCATGATCGGAGATCTATATTTTCTGGGCGTACCTTCCCGATGTATACTTTGCATTGGTAATTTTGGTGTTCAAGCGACCTCGTATTTAAGTTTCAAAAGGGGTGAATTAAAAACAGGCTTCAGGTCGTTTTATAAAATTGTTATTTTATTTTATTTTTATTTTATTTTTTATCGAATTTTCGATAACCTTCGGCTATCATCTTATTTTATGATGATAAAGTAGTAAACTAAAACTAAATTGAACACTAAGTTGTTCGAACTTTTGTGAAATCAATTAAATATATAACAGTATAAACAATACCAAAAAAAAAAAAAAAATTGGACAAAATCCATCTGGGATTTCAATGGTTTTGAACAGCGATCCCAACTTAGCGCTTTTCGTGCTAGATTTAGAGCCATTAAACTATTCAAAAAGCTCCTACTGAAAAATGGGCTAAATGAGGCCTCTTAGTTATTCTTTTTAGTGCTTTTAGCGCTTTTAAGGTATTTCATCTGCTTAAAAAAAAATTTTTTTCGGTTTAGGGGTTTTAGGTTTTTTGTTTGAAAAAATTTGCTTGGTTTTGGGCTTCAGTTCTTTTGGCTTAAAATCCATGCAAATTAGAGAATTACTATATTTAAAAAAAAAAAACATACTTCAGTTCCATTTTTTTTTACAAAAAAAAAAGCAGTCACTGGGATTCACTTTTTTTTATATAGAAAGAGGATTTATTAAATCCAAAAAAATAATGATTTTATTTTCTAGGTAGAGATAGTTTCTGAAAAATTTACAACTATCTTTTTTCATATCCAGAAATAGCTATAGAGGTTTTTTCCAAAGTTTCTAAGTAATTTAAATTTTTTTTCATTTTATGCTCCATCTGTTTGAAATGTATTTGTGTAATTTTTTGCAGGTTTTTTGCATCAATTTAGATAAGCACTATCTGTGTAATGTATTGGTTAAATTTACAGCAGAAAAAAACCGTAACAGAATACTTATTCATTAACGTGTCTATTGAAAACATTTTCCAGGAAAATGAAGAAATCCTATCTAAACATTACAGCGAATGTAATAGTTAAATTATTTAAATAGTTAGATTGTGTATATACATAGTACATATTTACATATCAACATACACGTATAATAACATTGGTCAAATATTTCACATGGTTTTGGTATAGGCATAGAAATACTATTCAATAAGCAAATTATATTAAATATGCATCCATGCATAAGTGGGTGGATATAAACAATAATCGCGTATTCAAACATTGTTTACTAACTAATATCCTATATGTTTATAATATCCGTTTCCGGCTTCAAAATGTCAGATTTATAAAAATAGAAACAGAATGATGGAAAATACTCTCTGCATAATTTATTTGCTTATATATGTACAACACACAACGTAATGTTATATATTTACTTTTGTACAATCGCACTTGTTAGTTTACAATTTGTACAAAAATGTTTTTAGAATATATAATTAAAGTTTAATTATAATATGGCAAAAAGAATCACTCAGAGTGCTTGTGCGAAGCTAATTAGATTGTTTCGTATGAATTGGTGTTGTTGTCTGGTTAAATAGATTTTTTAGTTTTTTGTCATTTCAAACTTGTTTTAGCATGCCAAAGCGTCCATTTTTCTTGGTATTTAATATAAAAATAACAAGAGTTATTATTAATGAAAATTGCGGGGATATTTCAAATGTTATTTTTAATTAGTATCTTTATTATTTGGCATATGGTAAAATAAGCAAATATTTAAGTTATGGTGAAATATGGTGAATATGGTGAAATAAACAAATATTTAAGTTAATTGAAATTAATTTCAATTTAGTTATTCAATGTGTATTTTTAAAATTCTCATTAAGACAATAAAAAACATATTCTATGTTGATTGTGATTATTGGCTCTATTTATTTATTTCATTAGAATCCGAGTATATCATATACCTCATGTATCTTAAGTTTAATATTTTTGCATATTTTGCTTTAAATGTATATGTTGGTATATTTTATTCAAAAGGCTCAATTATTGAACTGTTTTCATACATTTTTTTTTAAATTATTAATCAACACTGAAGGGAAGTCCACTACAAAAGCAGTGCATTGTGTTGATCTTAATTATACATAGGGTAAGTAGAAGGATTAAATTAACTTATTATAAGAGCACTAATTAAATTAGTTAATGATGCAGCTTGTAAAATAAATGAAATGCTGAAGGGGTAAAAACAAACTAAAACAAATATGAAAATTATGTCCATGTTTGAAACCATTTGAAAAAAAAGTATTTTGTTTAACAATCATACAAGTACCAGAAATAGCATTCTTAAATTTCACTTGAATCGGACTATCCTACTGGCGCACAGTGGGTGAAACGGTCGATTTAGAGTCTGCGGGTTGCGATATTTAAACTGAGTTATATACACGATAGGGCGAGTCGATTTTTAGGGAGGCAAAAAAATCGCTCAAGTGACCAGTAAAATCATATTCTTGGGATCAAAATAAGAAACTTTGCCCAAGGAACCATACGTCTAAAACGAAGTCTGATGTCCCGACTCGTTTGACCTGTTTGTCTGTCTGTCTGCCATGGGGCAACCCCATTTCCCCTCAAGCAATTGATCTGAAACTTGGCCCAAAGTCTTGTTGTAACTACAGATTAATTTTGGGGTAGTCACGCATAGTCACGGAGTGATCTAAAAGTTATTTACCCTCATCCAATCGATCTTTTTGAATAACATAACATAGTCATAGTCAGCCCAATTCTAAACAAAAACTGGTGATTTTTTGAAATGTTTGTATGCCACTAGCATTGGTGGGTCGGCCCTCCAAAGTTAGTGGGGATCTATCATACATTTGGATTCGATTGGGGAACTCTAAATGGGTCAAAGTGAGACAGACAGACAGACAGACAGGTCAAAAGTGGAACATCAGAATTCGTGTTAGAGGTATGGTTCCTCGGGCAAAGTCTCTTATCTTGATCCCTAGAATACGATTTTCCTTGTCACTTGGGCGATTTTTAAATCGATCCGCCCTAATACACGATAATGGAAAGTTTTTCTATTTCATATGGAGTTTTATGCTCGGAGCTTATGGAATGTGACAAAGACAGAACAAAATGTAAACGGTTTTTGGCTTAAGCGAAGATAGAAAGTGGCAGCATTCTAAGTGTATGAAGCAGCGATTTGAAAAAAATAATGCAAATTGGCTTGGAGGTAAGTTTAAAATTGAGTACAGTGAGGGTGAATGTTCTACTAGTTCTGTACTTGGTCGGTCACGGAAATCATTTGAGGAGTGTTGTGGTCGCGCCAAACGATAGAAGGGAGATGAATTACGTGCTATATTTAATCTAGTATTTCAATAATTAGGCAAAAAAGTTTTGCAAAAAAACATTGGGTATGTTTACAAAGCTTGAACTTACAAAAGAAAAATACCAAAATCTAATACATTGTACTTATACCATACAAAGCACTTACGAAAGAAAAGCTAACAGTTATCCTTAAGGAATTGCTATCGCTGAAAGTTCAGGTAGTGTACTTCTGCCAAATCTGTTGGACCATACTGCTAAAAGAATCTTAGAAACAAAGTCAGTAGAAGAGATAAACGAAATTGAAAGCGGAAATCTAACAATGTACAGTAAATGGGTTGTGATGGATCATCTGGACAAAGTGAGCATCAACAGAGGTTTTCAGAGGTTATAATATCTGACTCCGATTTATGTATGACATGAGTTGTACCACTAAAATTATCATTCATTGAGGACATAAATAAATCTGTATGGTATGATAACAAAGCTTCTTCCACACGGTATTGTAGAACATTACAGTTTGCACATGCCAAAGAGACACCTGAAATTATAGGAAAAGAAGAGAGAAGGGTCGATGAGGAAATATCGCACATAAGAGAATTTGAGTTGACAATAAGTAATCGTACCTTTAAAGTAAAACATGAATTATATAATACAATAATTGGCGGATAAACAGACAGTAACGGAAACACCAGTTATTTGTGGAGCCACAACCTCGAATATGAATAAAGTCGAAGAAGTTAAAGCTAGACCCGTAAAGGAAGAAGCACTGCAATTTGGTATGTTACCAATTCATGCACGTATTAAGCTGATGGAGTGTCATTCGCATAAAACTTATAATATTGAATTTAAACGTGGGAGAGTCGACTCAAATACTCGTCCGATAAAGAAAACCCGAAAGGAATTGATAAAATGTAAACTTAAATAGAAAATTGGTATACAGGCTGATACTGTCAAGCAAGGCTGTGGTACGACAAATTCAGGATATACGTCACGAAGATTCTTTGCTAATCCAACTTTAATATCCAAAATCTTGGGTCTAGACGAAGACATAATTAAGAGGTTTTCAATTATTCTCGAAGCTGTAACCATCAGCGAGGCAGTGATTCCAAAAAAATTTGGTGATTTTTGTGTGGTGGCGGGAAAAAAGTTTGTTGTACTGTACCAGTGGTACAATATGCCACCTACACTCCACAAAATTCTTATTCATGGAAAAGATATAATGAAAAACTCTATTTTTTCTGTAGGGTTACTGTCCGCAGAGGTTCAAGAAAGTCACAACAAAGACTATAAAAAATATCGTCTCAGACACTCCAGGAAATGTAGTCGAATTGCCACGAACGAAGACATTATGCACCGAATGATGGTAACATCAGACCCGATGATATCACCTTTAACTCTTTCGTTTGGCAAGAAAAAGTTTAGTGATACAAGTAATGAAGTTACGGTTCTAGGATTTTTCGAGGTCCATAAAATAGACATTTGTTTGATTAATAATTTCATCGTTGGAGTTAAATCTCTTTCCACCGAGCCATTTCTTTAGGTTTGAAAATACTCACTAAATCCGGCGGATGAGGTACCAATTCGTAGCACGGTTAAACAACTGCAAACAATCCTTTGAAGTTGTCACACGATTACGTTTATGGTCAACTGCGAGTAAACGCGGCAACCATCTTGCAGACAGCTTAAAATCGAAGCCACACTACCATATGAAATACCTATGGCATCAACAATCTCAAGCTCTTTTACTCTTCGATCGGCCGACACCATATCGTGGATTTTTTCCACATTTTCGGGTGTATTGACCTCAATTGGCCGTCCAGAACGTTCAGCGTCATTTGTATTTGTATGACCATAACGAAAGTCAGTAAACCACTTCTTTACCATTGAAATCGATGGTGCAGAGTCCCCATAGTATTTATCAAGCTTTTCTTAGGTTTGAGTGACGGTTTTTTTTTCGCAAAAAATAATATTTAATGAGCACTCGAAATTCACTTTTCTCCAGTTTAAAAAATAAACCACGAGGTTGTATGTTTTGATCAGCTGTTATCGATTACATAATCACGATAGAATAATAGAATAGTAATCACGATAGAATAATAGATTGTACTAAAGAAATTCGACTGGCAACAAATTCGGTTGCATTTTTTTTTTTTTCAAGTTTATTTATTTACAATAATTATAATTATACTATAATAAACAACTAGTAATAATAACATTTTGAGTATACAATGTCCCCTAACCGGGCTCTCGAGTATTATTAATATAATAAAAATTTAGGTTTTACAATTAATATAATTTTCTTTATTTAAAATGAAAAAATAGATAATTGATTTTTGCAATGAAAGATTTTTTAAAAAACATTGCTTTTATAACAGAGGAAATAGTCAAGGGCTGAAATAAAAAAAAAGCATGGGATATGTTGAATTATGCAGGTAGCCACCAAAATGTCTTGGTATTTAATTTTTTTTATAAATTTTAAATCTTTTTTTGATATGCTGGCATCATATTTTATATTTATATATTCTGTATTGCAATTCACTGCTTTTATATTGGCTCTTCGGTTGCGTCAAAGAAGCCGATGTCAGTGTGTACATGAATTTTAAGTTTTAACTCACCTAGTGAGTTTTTACCCGTATCCACAGAAATTAAATAACAGCTAACCATTTTCTATTCTAATAAAGTAGTTACCGTCCAAGCAATGGATTTGGAATCTTAAATAACCCTCGACATTCGCTTATTAACTTCATTGCGATTCGGTTAGCAATTATTTCGATACCCACAACGAATCTGGTTTCTGTGTGCTTTTATCTTCATTAAAACTTTTAAGTTATGTTAAGTTATAACATCAGCTGATTTTATTTGAAGTTTTGTCAATTGTAACTAAAAGTTTATGCATAAAGAACGAAAGTTATAAACTGAATTTCTTGTTGAGTAGAACTATAAATTTTGATGGTATTAAATAACTGTTATGCAATCGAAAATACAGTGGATCAACTTTATAATCTTAGAACAATGTTTTTTGAATATGGGAATACGTAAAGAAGAACCTTAAAAATATAAATTTTTACGTCGCCCGTGCTGCCTGCTTTTCAAAACGTTTGAAATTTATAAAAAAAAAGGGAAATATTTTATTTTAATCACACATTTTCACGGTCTTTGTCTGCGCGTGGAAAGGGGATAAATTCCAAATCAGGGTGGAAGTACTAGGTCAGTATAGTAAAAACTCCGAAGGTTTTTGCATTATTAGGTTAAACTCTTCTTTTACGACCTTTTATATATTATTATTTTTTCTTATCTTGATATTTGTTTGCTTAGCTTTTCAGCTACAAAAATTCAATTTAAAGCGAATAATTAAAGTGTAAGACCAATGAAAAACCAGAGATATGTAATAAATGTATTGCGCAATATGTAAAATATAAAAAAATGGCTAAATATGTGGCGCACAGTGGACCATTTGACGAGAAGGCGGTCAAAAATCTATAACTTTTGATTGGATTGTAATTTTGATATGCGGTTTTTTTTGTTTGGTAGGTGAGACTTTAGCCTTTAAGTTTTGCTATAAAACGTAATTCTCGACTGAAAATAAAAAAGTTACGGAGGGTTTAAAATACATTTTCATTTTTAGTTGAATTTTAGTACAAAAGTGAAGTGTTAAAAGGTAAAAAAAGGTTTTTTTTACTATAATATCTAATTTTTTCAGTTAATTTTACAACTAATACTTTTTAACAATTTTTAAGTTAATTTTTCAGAAAATATCAAACTTTGGCTCCCGTAAACTTTTTAGTCCTAATGTGCACAAGGGCCAAAGGTTGTTTTTTTTTGAAAGATCCCAAATTAAAATATAACTTATTAAGCAGCGAATGTAAAAGTTACCTTATATTGGGTCAAGATAGAGAAGTTTCAATGAAAAACTCTTATGTTTTTGCTTTAGTTAAATTTTTTTTTATTGTCTTTTTAAATACTTATTTCTATATCAATTTTTATGGTAAATTTATAAAATATATAAATTTTTAAATCAAGAAAATTTTTTAACTATATAAAAATAAGTGTAACTTAATGTTAGGTTAGGTTAGGTTGGAAGTGGTTGCTGATCCAAGGACCAGCACACTTAGACTCTGGGGTCCGTTGTGATACCACGGGACGAATGGGTGTTCCCCTCAGTCCCCACCGAAGAACCAGTTCGAGCTTCTGATGAAGCCCCTAAGATGTGAAATTTCCACGTTTGAGAGGTCAGAGAGATCGTGAAGAAACGGCGATCCCAATGTCCGTAGTCTTGTTCTGGATAGCGCCGGGCAGTGGCAGAGGAAGTGTTCTACGCTCTCTACCTCCTCCACATCCAAGCAGCTACGACAGAAATCATTTGACGAGACCTTAAAGCGCTCAGCGTGTCTCCCTATAAGGCAGTGCCCAGTAACAACAGCAACTACCGTTGAGATCTCCCCACGGGGGAGTGATAATAGCGCATTTGTGCGCTTTCGATTCAGAGCAGGCCATATTTGTCTTGTGATCCTACACGTTAATCCATTAGCCCATCTGTTATTCGTTATGTCAGCGGTGCGAAGCCGAAGTTCAAGCTTGCACGATTCCAGGGGTGTACCAACACATTCCAAATCCGCTGGAACCTGTAAGGTAGTACCCTGTCTTGCCAGCTCATCCGCTTTGCAGTTTCCCGGTATGTTCCTGTGCCCTGGGACCCATATGAGCCTGATGTCGAACTGCTTGGCCATCTCATTTAAGGACATGCGGCAGCTAAGGGCGGTTCCCGTTTTCACGAACATTGATCGCATGGATTTTACCGCGGCTTGACTATCAGAATAGATGTTGACTGCGGTCGTAGACAGAATATTCCGACCCAACCAGTCAGCAACCTCCTTTATTGCCAGTACCTCTGCCTGATATACACTGCAGTGGTCTGGTAACCTTCGAGCCAGATTTAGTCCAAGCTCCCCTGAATGGACTCCAAAACCAACCTGACCGCACAATTTCGATCCGTCAGTATAGATATTTACGGAACGCCTACTGCCTGATGTCCTCCCAGACCAAGATTCCCTGGTCGGTATTAGTGTACAGTAGTGACGTTCAAATATGCTCCTTGGAGTAGTGTAATCCACGTTCAATGGCAAGTTCCTGTCATTCAGGATCATCCCGTGGCCACAATTGTAGCCCCGCCATTGTAATGTGCTTCTTAATCGAATGGCCGATGAGGCCGCCGACTGCTTCCCTAATACGTCCAGTGGTATTAGGTGTAATAGGATGTTCAAGGCATCCGAAGGTGTAGTACGAAGGGCTCCAGTGATGCACATGGAAGCCATTCTCTGTACCCTTGCGAGAAGGTTGTTATTGGTGGCCTTCTCCAAAGCAGGCCACCAGACGATGACTCCGTACAGGAGTATTGGACGGACCACCGCTGTATAGATCCAGTGAGCAATTTTCGGACTAAAGCCCCATCGCTTACCAATGGCCTTCTTACAGGAGTATAAAGCTATAGTCGCCTTCTTCACCCGCTCCTCCAAATTCCGTCTGAAGTTCAGCTTCCTGTCCAGGAATACGCCAAGATACTTGGCTCCATCAGACAAGACGATTTCAGTGCCGTTGAGAGAAATGGGATCGAAGGTAGGGATCTTATACTTCCTAGTGAAAAGAACAAGTTCCGTTTTGGTCGTATTAACCGCCAGACCGCAACCCCTTGCCCAGATAGATAGCTCTGTGAGAGCCCGTTGCGGGATATCTCTAATTGTAGATAGAAACTTCCCATTTACGGCCATGGCCACGTCGTCAGCATATGCGACTACGCTGCAGCCTTGCCCCTCCAACGATACTAGCACTGGGTTTAGCGCCAAGTTCCAGAGAAGTGGTGATAGAACGCCACCTTGTGGCGTTCCCCTGTTCACAAATCGGGATATTTCCGACGTTCCCAGTTGAGACGTTATCCGCCTGTTGACAAGCAGATTTCCAATCAATGAGATGATCACAGAATTCACTCCTAGACTAGATAGTGCCGCTATTATCGAGTCCGGTGTGATGTTGTTAAAAGCCCCTTCTATGTCCAAAAAGGCTGTCATAGTGTATTCTCCTGCCGAGAGCGATTTCTCGATGGTACCTACAAGCTCGTGTAGAGCTGTTTCAGTTGACCTTCCCTTGCTGTAGGCATGGTGCCTCGTTGATAGTAGGAGATTTTCGGAAAATTTTAACCATTTTTAAAATTTTTTTTTTTAATTTCGGAATGACTCAGTGATTTTACATTTTTAACATTAATAGCATGGAAGCCACAAAATTATACAAAATTTATTTCACTTCAAAACCTTTTAAATTAAAAAAGTTACAGTCATTCAAAAATAAAAATTTACAAAGAAATTTTTAATTTTAGCAAAATACTGAGAAAGCCCATTTTCGAAGACCCTGTTCTCTGTGATATAGTTGAGATAGAGTCGCAATTTTTTGGCTCCCGAGGTTTACTAGTATTAACTTTCAAATGAATAACATAACTTTTAAATCGGTAACAAAAAAAAATGATTTTTGGCCGCCTTCTCAAAACATGGCCCACTGTGTGGCGTATACATTTTTTTACTTACAATTCAGAAATATTTTGAGTTTTCTTTGGCTTTATTTATGCAGTCGTTTATGGTCAGAAATTTGGAGTTATTGACGAGATATTGGTGAAATGTGATTTAAAAAATAGGAAAAACGACAATTTTGGAGGATTACATTCGATGGAATTAGTCCAACTTAATTCTTTACAGGGATATATTAATAAAAATTATTTACTTAAGCCTTATGCATGAAACACATAGACGACAGCGGCTACACGAACACACGACTACAAATGCTGCTGGCTGCAATTGTAATCGTGTAGTCAGCTACTTAATTTTTTTGAAAACGACAGCAACATATAACAACTATATAAACAGCTGTTTTTATACAAAAGCATTTTTATTTCAGTAGTGCCAATTATATTTTTTTTCTACTTTATTAAAATAGAAAAACATGCATGATTCTATATAAACTGGACTTAAATATAGAAATACTTATTTATAATGCATTATTATAACGTAAAAACAAATACATAAATTTACTTAACCGCTTTTGATTATTAATAGAATTATTATAGCATTTCATTTTGCGATTAATTTTGACAACAAAATAAAGTATTTCATAGCAGTAATATCTTTTACATATTTTGTTATATTGTCAACACTATTTTTGTTTTGTAGCCAACAAAAATAGAAATTAGCCCAAGTCGACTACAGCAGCAAAAGTGGTCGTGTAGTCGTGTAGCTGTGTTGGTGTCAAAATAATCGTTTTCATATAAACGTGTGTATTTTATTTTTGACAGGCTGTAGTCGTGTAGCCGCTGTCGTCTATGTGTTTCATGCATTAGCTACAATTCTGTTGAAGTACAAAATAAGAAATCATCCATAGTCCTTGAGTTATAGCTGAAAAATGTAAAAATGTATGGCCTGAGAACGCTAAACCCATTGGAGGTTTTACTATAGTGGCCTAGTACTTTCACCTGAATTTAAATTTCTCATCCCCAGAGCGATAGTTGCACTGTGTTATTGATACAATTATTTTAATTTTATTGTTGAATTTAAAAAAAGATTAATTGAACTGTGCTACAGATTAGAACAGCCAATTTACTAAAAGAAAGAAATATTCACAAAAATGTTTAAAAGTTTAACAAAGTAATAGAAAGCTTCATTTTATTAAAAAAGAACAAAATTTAAATGATACTATACACAGCAAATTTGGACAACTACTATTCACAAAACTAAAATTTAACAACTAGTTATTATTTTAAATAAATAAACCCCAATGAATCTCTACAAACCACTAAGTGGTTGAAAATCAATTTGAGAATTTATTGATCATTAAATATACGAAACCAGCCTTAAAGGAATCAGTTATTATATTTTATTTTTCTTCTCAGATAGAAGAAACTTCACAATAAACTTGTGAAAAGAGGGTCATTAAAATCCAATATTTCTTTTCAATTTTCTATTAATGTGAAAATAATATCACATCGAATAATGGAGTAAAGTAAAGGAAACACTTCAGCACACAATAACAATAAATTTCAAATGTTTTAAAAGAAATATTGTCAGGAAAAACTCTTTCCTAAGTACTAAGTAATAGATAGATAAATGGAAACCGGTGGAAACCCTTTGTTGACTGACAAAAAGCAATTATTTATAAATAAATTAAAGAATATCGAATTGAAAATACAAACAAAAAAACCAACACAAAATGAACACAACAAAAAAATTTTGAGAAATTTTTAATGAAATTTCACACAATAAGTTAACACTTGACTAAATGCACATCACATCATCAACATTTCAGAAGTGCAATCAAGACTCATACACTTCACTAGTACGCATTAATAGAGGAGCATCATCAGCTGTGACATTAATAGAAAACCACTTGAGATAAGTACTTCATATTCGAATCATGTAATTGAAAAATATTTAGATTGATTTACAAGATATGTGTAGAAGTTTGTTGTATTGTTGTTGTTGGGTTCCTCAAAGTAGTAGAATGTAAGAAATACATAATCAACTTGAACATTTCTTATAGTACGAGAGCACAACCATCATCACTCATAGTTTGAAAAATTGAAAGGACTTTGTGTTGGATGAAGAAAATGTTCATAATAGATAAAAATAAATCAACTAAAAGTGGTCATATGCATTTTCATGATACCCTATACAATAGATTTGAGTTTTACCTACTTGTTAATATTTTAAAATATTTAACAAAAATTTGAAGAATTCATATAGGGGGTCTTGGATCCAACTTTGCTGAGCCAGTAACTGGATACAGAAAATTAATATAAACCAGATTTCAGTATTCTTAATAATTTGTGGTGTGCAGATATGAAATAGTTCATATCTAATGCTATTTTTATATGGCGACAGCTAAAAAATTTAAATATTGGAACAAGTTGACTTTAGGAGCAACTCTCCAATTTTTTTATTTTTTTAGGGGGGTAGGGGCTTTTGGGGTGATTCTAGGAAAATATCTTTTTTCATCAGTCGGGCCTATTTCCCGAGTTATGGACTTCCGAAGTTTTGGCATGGACTTGTATATAACTTTGTTATATACTATCGGATTTCAGCGATATATATATCATTTGAAAGGTTAGTTGAGTGCCTTTCATTTGGTATTTTTAAATTTAAAATCTTTTAACCCATTATGAACCTATTTCAAATATTGTATTTTTTAATAGGGTTTTTTGTTACAAATGGAATTATCTCGTAAACAGACGTATATCATGTAGGTTTTACGTAAACTGAATAAAAGCTGGGTCCAATAGCTTAATTTTGATATATATTTCGATCTCTTAGCCCTTTCAGGGCCGGATTTACTATCATTTTTTTATGGAAATTAACCCACTAAAAAATTTGTGTCACTGTGAATTAATGGTGTTTCGTATTGTAGCGTCATATTGCAACATGTTGTTCATGAATCAAAACTAATAAACTGAGCATACAAAGAGTTTCATAAAAGTTTAACATGACATTTTTGGTGAAACTTTCTATAAGAAGCATTCATTTCGTTTCATTCATTTAAATTTAATCTGAATTTACTACGGAGCTGCGTTTACTTGATACCTAAGACAATTGGTAATAAAATGTTAAAATCGTTTTCTTAGGTGCCCAAAGTTTAGTGGAAAAGCGCTTAGTTTTTAGAAAAATCGTACGCCATTTTATGTCCGCCATTTTCATTTTTGAAATACCGACAAATACCGTAACACGTTCAAATTTTATTAGCTTTTTGCCTTGCCAAAAAGCGTTTTTTCGAAATCATCGAAAACCATGAAGTGCAAGTTTGTGCAACATGTACCTGCGAAATTTTGTTACAATATATGTCAATATATGTGTTTATATATGTTTATGGCCAAACGGGGCTCATAAACAAAACTTCCAATACACAGGCATATTTTTTGTAACATCTCAATTTTTAGGCGCTCCAAAGAAAACCGGAATTAATCTTAAGTAAGGGTACAAAAAGAAGCGTTTTGTTGACTTAAACTTAACTTATGTATTAGCTAACTAACATAGTAAATATAACTCTTATCTTTAAGCGTTTATTGCACTCTCAAAGAGCGTAAACATTGCCTTTTTCCATTCACCAAAAAATTTCATATCAATTAATTGGAAAACCTCAACTTCAACGGTTTCCTGGCTATGCAAAATTTACTATCCCAGGAAAAAAAACATTACCAAATAATGGGTTTTAGAAGGAGAAGTAACTGGTTGAAGCTTGCCTGATAAGCTCATTATTTTAACACGGGGATGTCATTGGAGGTAACTAGTTGCCTAGGAACTCATTATTTTCACTTTGAAAGTAATGCAGTATGCCAGGAGCTGGCATGAAATATAAGTAGCTGTATAACACATTATTAGGAACGCCTTATTTTCACTTTAGAAGTAATGCAGTGGGCAGGGGTAGGTCATTATTGGTAATGCAAAAATCAATGAGCTGCTCTTACGAAATTTTTCCTGGGATATGGTTATTTTATCGTTAAAACATGATTTAGTGGTCAACTATCTATGCGATTAAAATTATTTCATGGATTAAAACACAATTTAAAGGTTTTCATTTTTTGCCAGCTTTTCAATACGAATACCATTTAGTGTGACCTTAGACGAGTGGAGTGATATTGGGATCTTGTGGAAATGAAAATGTTCCAAAATACGGATGATTTTAAATGGAGATGGGACACCTGTAGTAAAAAAGTGACAGAAACCACTATAAAATCCATAATGGAAGAGTTTCCTGAAAGGGTCCATAAGTTCATAAGTAGTAATTAGAATTGAAAAAGTTTTCTTTTTTTTTTTGTAAGCTTTAATACAATTTCAATTAAATAAGAAAAATCAGACTCTACGTTCAATAATTTCCTTATTATCACATTTTATTTATGATAAGATTTTTACGATCTCACTCCCTATAAATGGTTACCATGGAGAAACTGATAAATTCAAAAATAGAAACGATTTATGGTTTTTCGATAAACCTTATCCGCAAAAAGTAGTATGTATACAAATATGATAAAAAAAATTAAAAGTTTTATTACAAGCTTTGGTTTCATTTCAATACTTTCATTCAAATACTTCTAAATTTACGATCTGTAGCCTCCGCACAAGGTTTACATTTACACACAAATGGCCGGAAATAGCAAAAGTGATCGGCGGGTTTAGGTCAAGTACACACCCTGTCTAATGGTTTTAACTTTGATCGTTACGAATCTTGTTAAATTTTATCAAAACCATTCTTTAAAATAACTATATAAAAAACAAGTAAGAAAATTATAGTCGGTCTAGACCGACTATACGATACCCTATACCATGCGTTTAGAAACCCTATCTCTTAGGCCCAACTAACTGGACATAGAAAATAAGCAAAAACCAAATTTGAGTGGTATTTTTATTAATTTTTTTGGCTGCAGATATGAAAAAGTTCATATCGGATGCTATATCTATATGGGGACTAGGTCCAAAAATGGACCGATCCTGATCATGTTTGGTAAAGTCTCTTGTATTTTGCAAAAATATATACAAACAAAATTTGAGAAGAATCAGTGCAATATTTTTGTTTTTTAATAGATTTAAGTGAAGATCGGGAAGCAGCTCTATATGGGGCCAAAGGGATCATTTTTGGACTACTCAATAGTGGATGTAATGAACGCATAGAAACCCAATTTGAGTAAGATCTATATGCCAATCTGGATCTTATGGCAATTTATGTCGATTTCATAGGGGTAATTTGTATGGGGGCTAGGTCTGAACATGGACCGATTCTCACCAATTTCAATAGCGTTCATCCCATGGCCGATAAAAGCTTATATACCAAATTTCATCAAAATATATTCATATTTGCGACCTGCAGTTTGATTACAAGCTTTACATGGACACACAGACGGACGGACGGACGGACATCGTTAAATCGAATCAGATAGTGATTCTGATTCGATCGGTATAATTAAAGATGGGTGTAGGTCAAATATTTTTGGTTGTTACAAACAGCAGCACAAAGTCATTATACCCAAACCACATAGTGGTATAGGGTATTTATACATATACATATATACATATAAGTATTGAGTGATGTAGCAAACATTACTGTGAACTTATTATATCCAACCATAGAGTAGGGCTTGCTGATGCTCAATTTGTATATGAAATAATTTTATAATATTGATTTGAAATCAATGACTCTATTTAATGTCAAACGATCATTGTGAGCAGACAAGCAGACTGTCGAAGTAGTGTCAACACTTTGAAGTATTTACAAATTATAATAGCACGTATAGAATTGACTAGCCTATTCTTCTTCTTATTTTTCCTTCATGTACACTCAAGTACACACTTTAAATATTCAAGTGTATTGTAGTTTTTGTATTGCATATTAGCGAGAAAAATGAACATAAATATTGCTTTGCCTTTTATTGCATGTTGACAGCCGAATTAGCCCCGTAAGTGGTTGCATTTAAAATAGAATGTTTCTTTTCTTTGGCGCCGCCATTTCCTTCTCCAAACACATTACAAAAACATTACAAAACTCTCCATCCCTCATCACCAACGTATTGAAAACATTAGACATGTTCTACAATGGTATTTGTGTACGGCTTAATAGGCGACGTGTTACAGTGAATTTGTTCATTATTTCCGTTTGTTGTCCTTGTGGTTATTAGATGTTGTCTTGTGTCTCATCTTCTTTCATTACTGTTCATGTATTGAGATTTGAAATAGGTTCTTAAAGCCCGATTACATTAGCACTAATCTTGCGCTTAGTGGCAGTACTAGTAAGTAATTGAAGTAGTGCAGTAGTGCAATGTACATACCACAGTGTATAACTTTTGTTCGGTGTGTGTGTGTATCGCTTACAAGGCAATGTTGTTGTTATCTCTGTTTAATTGCTTAAACTTGTAACAACAGCAACATAGACAGCTATAATATCATTGTCATTAGAACTTTGCACGACATAAGAAGCATTATAAATTGCAAAACAAGTATAGTAGATTCGAGGTTGGTTTCCTGACTTAACATATGGTTCCTACATTATGAATTTTGGTATTTCACAAATTATAGATAGCAGAGTTAAGAACAGTTAACAATTATTATTACTTGCAAGGAAAGTATATCTCTACAAAATATCGCCAAATGTGCCGAAACTTAGACATATTTATTTTTTTATGCAATATCATATTTACGAGAAAAATGGGGTAGAACATTTTTTCATACTTTTCATTATAACCTATTGGACAGAAATACGTAAGACGTGCATACAAAAGACATGCGCCAACTTGCTTTTGTTTTTATGTTATAGTCTTAAACATTTAACTATAATTTTAGGTGTCAAATTTATAATATTACAATTAACTATGTCTTCAAAACGTAGTTAATTTAATGAAGCAATAATTTAAAAATTATCTACACTTACTACCATAAGTCGCCGTACAGTTGTAAAGGTTTTTTTTTTGTTTAGATAGAACTTACAAAAGGCTTAGATTTCAAACGACTTGTCAACGCTAACAAATTATCCCAATTTAATTTGTTTTAATGGTGCGTGGTAGAGAAGAAGAAAGCATATATTTCTAAAATGTATAAATACTCTGTATTTTTGTACATTCTACATATTGCACTTTTTACTATATTAGATATGTTGCTATGAAGCAAAGTTTTTAATAGATTGCTAGATTTGACGTAATTTTTGCAGACATATTGGAATTAATATTGTAATTAATATGCTAATTTTTTTGTTTTACTCTGAAAATCAGTCATCGATTCGCGCAACTTGATTTTTATGACACAGATAATAATCCATCTCAGCATACATTCTCTAAATGATGCAATAAAAGAAAGTGTGGAAGAAGATTCAAATTTATTTATCGTAGGTAGCAGGGATTGGGGTCTGTCCGTCCACTACATGGCATATATCCATAAAAGAACTGGCTGGTGCAGGCACTAAAACCACGAGCCCATTATATGCGTATTCTTTAGGCGCACAGTGGACCATATTTTGAGAAGGCGGCCAAAAACCATTTTTTTTTCGTTACCGATTTTAAACTTATGTTATTCATTTGAAAGCAAATACTAGTAAACCTCGGGAGCCAAAAAATTGCGACTCTATCTAAACTATATCACAGCGAACAGGGTCTTCGAAAATGGGCATTCTCAGTAATTTGCTAAAATTAAAAATTTCTTTGTAAATTTTTATTTTTGAATGACTGTAACTTTTTTGATTTAAAAGACTTTGAAGTGAAATAAATTTTGTATAATTTTGTGGCTTCTATGCTAATAATGTTAAAAATGTAAAATCACTGAGTCATTCTGAAATTTAAAAAAAAAATTTTTAAAAAAGGTCCAAATTTTCCGAAAATCTCCTACTTAATAGAGCATAACTCCTGGCAGTCAGAAGCAGTCAGAAAAAATCTTGCACTCTTCTATAGTCCGAACCCTCCCCTATACTCCTATACCACATTATATGCCCGCCAGTTTCCGCCCGTGTGCACCAGAACAATTTTTCGTACCCAAGGTTAGATATTTTCTGCAAAATTTATGAATACAAAAGTTGTCCACTATGTGGTTAGGATATATTAAGTTTGAGGTGATGTTTGTAACTGCCAAAAATATTGGACCTTTATCCATCTTTTATTATACGAATCGACTCAAAAACACTTTCTGAGTCGATTAAACGATGTCCGTCCGTACGTCTGAGTGTTATGAATACAAAAGTTGGTCGTACCGGTGCTCCGCGGTGTATTTTTTTGCGTGTCGGTAGAGTTGTCAGGAGTTGTTATATACTTATAAAAAAGGGTTGAGATATAATGCGCTTAATTGTTACAGGTACATTTACATAGGTATCTTTCAAAAACATTAATATTCTGAATTAGAGTTATATAGTTTAAATACCTGACAAAATGGGAAACAATTTAAATAAGAGGTAAATGGTAAAAAAAAAACTATGCTTCACCTTTTAAAAGGGGTAAGGGTGTGGGTTTTTATGCTTCTAAAAGTGGTAATAAAAGACAAAAATTTTTATTTTACATAATTGCAAGAAAGAGTATTTATAACACAATTATTATTCATTACAATTTGTGCAATGGCTAAGTACTGTTACAGAGATCTGGCAGATATTTATTTTCAACGAAATGATGTAGACGATGTAATTTTGCACATAGTGAGCAACGACATCTTTAAGAATTGTAACCTAGAAAACATTGAAATGCAGATGTAGATCATGAAGGTGTAGATTATGAATTAATAAGACGATTCAAAATCATATTACAAGTTCTAGCATGCAGCAGAAAGATAAATGCAAAAAAATTTGGAGAGTACGCCAATAAAACAGCTATACTTTATAATGAAAATACTCTTGGAGATATATGCCATCCACAGTTCATAAAATTTTATACCATGTGGAACAAATAATTCAAAATAATATGCTACCAATAGGAGATCTATCTGAAGAAGCGCAAGAAAAAGGAACAAAGACTACAGATTCTTTCGCGAGCACAACACAAGGAAAATGTCCAGATGTTGTACTAATGAACCCTTTATCACTATTTTGTTGTGCACTTCAGATCCATATATGTCCAACATTCGTCAAAAATGGAAAACTACCTCTATTGAATTAGACGAAGAAGCTAAACAACTTCTAGAAGATAGAAAATCAACCCTATTTAGAAGAAATTTTTAATAAAATTGGTTGATTTAAAGTACTTTTTCATTACACTAACAATAAGCTACTTTTTTTTATATAGTTAAAAAATTTTCTTGATTTAAAAATTTATATATTTTGTAAATTTACAATAAAAATTGTTATATTTCATAAATTTACCATAAAAATTGATATAGAAATATTTAAAAAGACAATAAAAAAAAATTTAACTAAAGCAAAAACATATGAGTTTTTCATTGAAACTTCTCTTTCTTGAACCAATATAAGGTAACTTTTTCGTTCGCTGCTTAATAAAAAAAAAAAACAACCTTAGGACTAAAAAGTTTATGGGGGCCAAAGTTTGGCATTTTCTGAAAAATTAACTTAAAAAATTGTTAAAAAGTATTAGTTGTAAAATTAACATAAAAAATAAGATATTATATTAAAAAAAAAAAACCTTTTTTTACCTTTTAACACTTCACTTTTGTACTAAAATTCAAATACAAATGAAAATGTATTTTAAACCCTCCGTACCTTTTTTTATTTTCGGTCGAGAATTACGTTTTATAGCAAAACTTAAAGGCTAAAGTCTCACCTAGCAAACAAAAAAAACCGCATATCAAAATTCCAATCCAATCAAAAGTTATAAATCTTTGACCGCCTTCTCGTCAAATGGTCCACTGTGCGGCGACCCCATATATTCTCGGAAAATTGTGTTCAGAAATGAGGCTCATTTTTGGTTTAACGGGTTTGCTAATAAACAAAATTGCTACATATGGAGTGAGACCAATTCACAACATTGGTTGGAAATCAGTTGCCACCAAACAAATTCATTAGGGGTAAGATCTTTAGTGGTTCTTCTTATACCCATATAAAGTGATTTTTCAATGCATAGTATTTGGAGTACTATGACAGAGTCGCGAAGTAAATATTTAATATCATCTAGAGTACTGGAATAGATAAAGCCTCGCACTTTGTGGAATTTCATATACTATTAATGTAAGTAGTCAAAAAAAATGGGGGGGGGGGGATAGGACCAATGGCCGTGGGACGTCTTATACAAAAAAAGTATGAAGTACTGTGAAAATGACGGTTTGACAAGTACATTAATTATCAATGTGATGGAAAGTGGTGGAAAATGTGGGCAGAATCCCCAAAATCAAAAATCGCCAAAAAACCGAAAATCGCAAATAACAAAAATCGCCAATATAAAGAATCGCCGAAATCAGAAATCGAAAAAAGCAAAAATCACCAAAATCAAATATCACAAAAAAACAAAAATCGTCAAAGTCAAAAATCGTCAAGAACAAATAACGCCAACAACAAATATTGCCAGAACCGAAAATCGCGAATAACGAAAATCGCAAAAAACAAAAATCGCCAAAATCAAAAATCGGCAAAACTGAAAATCGCGAATAACAAAAATCGCCAAAATCAAGAATCGCTCTAAGCAAAAGTTGAAAAAACCGAAAATAGCGAAAAACAAAAATAGCAAAAAACAAAAAACGCAAAAATCAAAAAATGTCAAAACCGAAAATCGCGGCAAACAAAAATCGCCAAATCAGAAATCGCAAAAACCAGTTATTTTTCATTATTGTTATAATTCACCTAGATGCTTTGTGGAATGCAGGTCTTAACGTGAAAGAAGTGCTTAACATGGTACCGCGACTAGCTATAATTGGGGGCAATGTTCAAGTCAATGGCTAGTAGAGACCGCTAATGTTCATGTCATGACTTAAAAGTCCAACTTCTTTGCCATGACAGGAATTCTGCCTAAACACTGCCATTAATTTGAAGCTTCATTCGATTTTGACGTTTACGTATTTGAAAATGGCCCAACTCAAATTAATAAAAGCTAAATTATTAATTTCATTAATATATATCGCGAATATGAGTGCTTATGGAACTACATAAGTGAAAACTATAAAAAAAGGATGTAAAAAAATAAGCGTGGCAGTAAATTTTACACAAATTCAGGTGTTTACGGTTCAAAGATATTTTGGAAATGAAATGGCTAGACATAATTGCTATGTTTCTCTGACTTGAACATGAACATTGCTATGAATTGTAGCTAGTCGAGACACCGTGTAAAGTCATTTTATCTGTCGCAAATTTTATACGTTCCGCAGCAGTCCATCATAGACAATTTCAAGACTTTCTAAAATCCGCAGATGATTTAATACAAAAGTATGATGGTTAAGTGCTGGGAACATATTCGAAAGGGTTTGGAGCTTCAAAAATGAAATTACTTTATATGTTGCAAAACTTAATAAGAAAGATTATTTTTTTAAATGTTTGAAGGTTTTGACTACATTTCTGATTTAGTTGTGTTTCCTGTTTTCTTTAGTCATTTAAATAAATTAAATACAAAACTTCATGGAAAAACCCAATTTATTGATGTGCCGTGGAGTAATATAAGCTCCATTAAAGTCCAGCTAGTACTTTTCAAAAATCAGTTCCTAAGAAAGCTTCGACATACTTTACGAAACTTCTCATAAGAAATCCAATTTATACCAAATTACAACTATATGGGAAACATCTTACAAATTTACACGTTGAATTTGAAAAACGTTTCGAAGATTTCAAACAAATACAGAGTGATATTAATATTTTTTAACCCCATTTATCCTAAATGCTAATGAAGTCGAACGTAAATATCAAATCTATAATATTAATAGGCTAGGCGATTTTTTGTTACCGATATTTTGTTCTACCATTTTATTCCGATTTTGACCAGGCGTATATTATTTGAAAGGTATTTCTTTTTAGCTGTTCACCAGATTTACAGATTTTTTAGTTTTTTCCTTTATTTTGAGTAAATTGCATTTAAAGTTGCTACAAACACATACATAATTTTATACAATGCTATGTGTGTGTTTATTAAATTGGTAAATGTGTTTGTAATAAAAATTAATTTGTTTTTTGTGTTGATTTGTGAATTGGCTATATATAATTGATTAGCATATTTTTATTTAATGAAAAACTAAAATTTCCTAGAATTTGCACTGAATTTCGTGGGCTGGAATCTGATAGTCAAAATAATTGGACTTCAAAATAACATCGAATTGTGTTCCCAACAATGAGGTTGAGACAATCTTCAGTAAGAAGTAGACTTACTGGTCGTCACCTAGGTTCAGTATTAGGGTTAAGTTCTTTCAAAATGGAGCCTAACTTTGATGAAATTATAAAACATCAATCGCAATATTATTTTTCAACCTCTTTTAAAAAATAGGAGTTTCATTTCTGAAATAAAAAAATAATTATATGTATTATTTTCAGATCTTTAAGACCATCCAGAGGATTTATAAAACCTTCGTTGTGATACATATAGGTATATAAGCTTTTATCGGCCATATGATGAACGCTATTGAGAATCGGTCCATGTTCAGACCTAGCCCCCATACAAATGTCCCCTATGAAATCGACATAAATTGCCATAAGATCCAAATTATCATATAAATCTTAGTCAAATTGGGTTTTCTATGTGCTTATTACATCCACTAATCAGTAGTACAAAAATGATCCCTATGGGACAACTCTTAGTCATAGGCCCCATATAGAGATGCTTTCCGATATTCACCTAAATCTATAAAAAAAAACAAAAATATTGCACTGATTCTTCTCAAATTTTGTTTGCATATATTTTTGCAAAATACAGAAACTTTACCAAGCATGATCAGGATCGGTCCATTTTGGGTCTAGTCCCCATATAGATATATCATCCGATATGAACTTTTTGATATCTGCAGCCAAAAAAATTAATAAAAATCCCACTCAAATTTGACTTATGCTTATTTTCTATATCCAGTTAGTTGGGCCTGAGAGATAGGGTCTCTAAACGCATGGTATAGGGTATCGTATAGTCGGTCTAGAGTCTAGACCGACTACAATTTTCTTACTTGTTTATTTTTTTTAATTGCTTATATCCAGCAAACCTATGAAAGAATGGTAAATGTTGGTCTTTTTAAATTCTTATACAAATCACCGCTATCAGATTAACTCAAATTGCCCTTAGATCCAAATTATTATATAGAACTCGATCAAATTTGATTCACGTGTGTTATTTTCACCCAATAAGTAGTAGTGGTTTAGCCTAGAGAACATTACTTCATAACAGCTTGTGACGAATGGGCAGCGCTACGGAATATACTAGTCTATGCGGGATCTGAAACCAACCTGTATAGCCTAACCATGTGATTTCAATGAAAAATGATTTAGCAAGCCTACGATATTTTATAAGTAAATTCTTTTAATCTCATTAAAAAAAAACAAACAACCGTAAAATATAATTTGGGTTTAAAAAAAAAGGAATTACTCTTAAAATTATCTTTTTTTAAAACAAATTCTATCACGTCGTTCAAATTTTAGCTCTTGTTTAAATGTTATAATTAGATGTATTAAAAATAATGTAATTTTGTACTTACCATTACAGGCCATTATAAGAAGTATTAATCCAACAATAAGTAAATTACAATGACTGTATGATGAAGTTGAGGTACTTAAGAATTTGTTGTATGAAGGTGAGGCGCATATTTTTGTTGAGAATGCTGATGATTTTCTTTTGACGTTAGATAGCATGTTGTTTTCACCGGGGCAGATTAAACACTGGTAGTTATACGTAGATTTTTTCATCGAAGATTTTATGTTAAGGAAATTTTGGCGAAACATGTTTATTTGTTTTAAACAATATTGTTGAAGTTTTTTTTTGTTTTTTTTTTTTTTTTTTTTTGGTTTTTCCTTTAATGCGATAAGTAAGATTAATTTGATTCTCGGAGAGAAAGTACACGTTTTGTTTTTATTATACTTAATTTAGATTTATACATCAAACAAAAACAACAACAAAAAACTTATTACACTTGTTATAGGATCATAATGTTTGCACTTTATAAAAACATTCATTCATTCCAAATGTTCAGATAAATTGAAAAATTGCAAATTGATATTTTATGACAGCAACAGCAACGGCAGCATCATCATAACAATACTCGTGTATACATACGAGTATATGGAAGTTTGAGGGATGAGTTTGTATATAGTAGTTGTCTGTAGTTTTTGTTGTTGTTATTCAATGGATATATAAACGTATAAAGATTCCAAATGTTTTGCTTTAGTTCACACTTTCTTATGATTTTTCTCTTAAATGTGCGTATGCTTTTCCTATAAAATCCATTATTTTTTACACTGTTTCAAATAGGACACTCATCTACATCTACATCTACTGCTATACCATAGTCCCAGATATAGAAATCATGTAGCCGCATAACACCGAACATAAAGATGCGTAAATTTGGGTTATTTTCTGCTCTTGATTTTAACTTTTGAAAATCAGTTTAAACCAATTGGTTTTGAATGACTTTTGAAGGCTAGTACTTAACCTTTACCTATATCAACTTGCCGAAGAGTCAGTTAATATTTTGTTTTAGATGTTTAAATCAGAGCTCAGAAAAAAAAAACACACACTGAATAAAAAACTCGTACACATATGTATACAAACATAGCCCAGACTAACAAAAACATATTTTTGTTTTAATAACAATTATGTGTGTTTCTAAATTTTTTACGGTGCCGAACACATCATGAGTGTCTTTTGTTTTAATATTTCGTTATTTACATGAACATTTTTCTGTCACGTATTTTTTGTTTTGAACACACATAAACCACACAGATTCGAGTGAAGCTTTATTTTAAATTCGTTTTCTTGCACGTGTACAGCTAAAAAACAGAACATGTTCTTCAACGCGTATATTCAAAAATAAAACATTATCCACTAGCAATCGGAAAACTCTGACCCACCACTATAATAACGAAAACAATTGTTTCAACCATTAGCAGTTATAAAAAATAAAAATAAAAAATAATAATAAAAATAGACAAAAAAAAAATAAAAAGAAAAAGATAGTAATAAAATAGAAAACAGAGAAATTTGTGTTGTTTATGACTTAATTTCGTCTTTTTTTCGATCGCGAGTGGATAATGTTTTAATTTTTAGATGTACGCGTTGAAGAACATGTTCTGTTTTTTTTTTTAGCAGTACACGTACCAGAACACGAACTTAAACTAAAGCTACATTCGAATCTGTGTGGTTTATGTGTGTTCGAAACATAAAATACGTGATAGAAAAATGTTCATGTATATAACGAAATATTAAAAGAAAACACAGTCATGTTTGTGTTTGGCACCGTACAAAATTTAGAAACACATATAATTGATATGAAAATAAAAATATGTGTTGGCTGCTTTAGTACAGCAGCCAACACATATTTTAAGTTGTTAAAAATTTAAAAAGAAAACTTAAGACTTTTTGATAGACCATATTTCGGTTCCTCTTGACCAGTCTTGTGATATTTTAGTAAAGGAAGTAGAGAAAAAATTTGGAAAATAAATGCTAGTGTATTTAAAGAAATTTGAAATTTCGCTAAAGGTTTCATAAAATATTATTTTAACTAAAGTTTTTATATATAATTTTTAGATTTTTGTTTCCTGAAAAAAATATTTGCTAATAACGTCTGGTGCAAAAAATTTGTTTTCTTTTTCATCAGTGTTTCTAAGTTTGAAAAGTATTAAAATTTATTATGTTAAGTTTAACTTTCAATTTGGGATCATTTGAGAACATTTTTCTAACCCCTTTAGAGAAACAAAGGAAAGTTAATAAGTTAGAAATACTTTCAGTTTTGCATCAGAAAAACAGATTTAATTAATTGTTTTTTTATTTAAGAGTTATTTTAAAACTTACGAAACTTAACAACCGCGGTCATTATAGACCCCATCCGAGAATTAAATGTATATTTTATGACAAAAAGAACGATAAAAAAAACACAATTACACTTTTAAAAATAGATCTATACCATGCGTTTCGAAACAAGGTCTTGGATCCAACTTTGCTGAGGCAGTAACTGGATATAGAAATTGAGCATAAGCGAAATTTTATTGCTATTGGCATTTATTTGTGGCGTGTAGATATATGAAAGTTGACAACTGATGTAATTTTTATATGGGCACTAAATCAAAAAATGGACCGCTCATGATGATATTTATTAAAGTCACCTACTTTTCTCAAAAACATATATAAATCCAATTTCAAAAAAATAAAATTGATGCAAATTTTTTTGTTTTTGATAGATTTAAATGAAGATCTGCACTCCGCTTGATACGGGGAATGGACTAAACAATTTTTTATTATACTGATCGACCCAGAAAGTGCTTCTAATGTACGTCCGTCCATGTGTCCGTCTGTCCATCCATCAATGTCCATGAAAACTTTCTGATCACACTACAGGACGCAAATATCAATATATATTGATGAAATTTCGTATATAGGATTTTATCAGCTATAGGGCGAATGAAATTGAAATTTGTAAAAATCAGTGTATATCAGACCTAGTCCACTTAAAAATGACCCCTATGAGATCGACTTAAGCTGTCATAAGACCCAAGTTGTCATATGGATCTTCGTCAAATATGGTTTGCTTATGTTTATTACACCCATTAATCAGTAGTCCAAGAACAGACCCTGTTGGATATTTCTTTGTCATAACCCCCAAATACCGGTCTTTACTTAAATCTACCAAAAAACCAAAATTATTGCACAGATTTTTCTCATAAATATTTGGGCTGTATATACTTTTCAAAAAATAAATAACTTAATCAAATATGGTCAGCGACGCACAGTGGCGCCATTTGTGTTTTTTCGTTGCAAAAATCATATCTTTTGAACCGAATAACATAATAGAACAGTTTAGACAGCATATGATAGATAACTGTTCAGCCTATGAAATGAGCGTTTGGAAAGGGTGCTACGCTTTGTAGGGGCCTACTTATGGATTATCAAAGTTAAAATTTGTAGAAAAATCAATTTTATGGTAACTAAAAAAAAATTACATTTTTAAATTGTTTTTATTTTTTTTCTTTAGGGTTTTATGTTTTAAACTATTACCCAACAAATTAAAAAAAATTACTTCTTTTTTAAATTTATTTTTTCAATTTTCTGCAAAATATTCATCACAATTCGTAAGAGAAGGTATATCTAAAAGACTAATCATTTCTAAACTATAATTATTTTCTAACTCTATTCGTGACTTCACATGCCGCAGGGAAGAAATAAGTGGATCGGAAGATGCTGCCAACATGTTGAAGAGGTCCTCATTTTGCCTTACCCTTGATACTTTGAATGTGTTCTGCAATCTATATTTTTTATAAAAATTGTTAAGAGACTCCTGTGCTTCTTCAGAAAGCTCTCCAATTGGCAAAGACTGGTACTCAATTATATCTTTGCCATGCGCCAATATTTTATGGACGGTCGGGGTCAACTTCTTCTGTGGATACATTTCTGCTAAAAGAGATGCATATTTTGTAGAATTGACATATTCTTTGCAGTTTAAAACATTCAAGATCGTTCCCAATCTTTTCACGATTTGATTGTCAATTCCAGTGATTCTAGTTACTGCTTTATCATTTTCAAAAAATCTCCTAGACGTGTTTCCATCGTTTGAGTTACCGTATCCATGCTTGGGACAGTCTACTTTTAGTCCTCCTTGTTTAAAAAAAACATCCTGTATTTGCTTCTTTCTGATCTTTTCCTTATCCTTTATTGATGTATTTTCATCGAAGTTTTCCTCCTCTTGTGGTAGGGTATACACCAGTATTAGCAAGAACTCCATACACCTTATCCTTGCGTGCAATGGTGACATTCCATATTCGTAATTCTCCTCGTTTGTAGAATCGTTTAAATTAACAAAGTTCTTCTGACTCTTTTTGCAAATCGGGCATGACAATGTTGAGGTTGTTCCTGTCAGTTCGTTTATGACTTTTCCGTCAACCATGGTCAGGTGGAGCTCGTAATTGCATTCAATATATTTTCCTTCTCCAATTTGCAGCTTTGTAGGCTTAATCTTGCTTATTTGTTCTTCAATGTCCTTCACCGTGATCCTTATGAGTTCTGCCGATTCCCTTGCAAACTGAAACATTATTGGTCGGCAATAATGCACTGATGACGGACGTGGATTTTTCCAGTGTAGGGAAACATCAGATTTTAGCCGCAAAGGAACAACAGATGCCATAAACAGATTTCCGTCTGATATTGTAGCGTCATCGGAAGATATCCTTTGCTTATAAACGCTTTGTCCGGACGATCCATCGCAGCCCCCTTTGCTGATCAGTGTCAGTTTTTCAGGAAGAATTTTCATCTCATTTTCAGGAAGACTCTCCAACAACCGTTTTGCTGTATGGCCCATGAGATCCTGCAGATTGGCTTTCACAGAGACTTCCGTAAACTCCGTATACAGCGGTCGTGAATTTATTTTGGCTTGCGTAATATGCTTGTATCCTGGTAAAACGTCAGCCCCGTATCGCATCAAGGATGCCCGTAGTATCTCATATTTTTCTTTGGAAGGTTGTAAGTCCATAAACAAGGCCAAGGCTTCTTCGGAACCATACTTTTTAATGTTGCGTTTGTGGGCGTGGTAATGCTATCCTTAATCCTTTTTAGTCGCAGTGGGCTTGCATCAGCAACAGATTTTGTAATCTGCGACCTAACTCTTTCACTATCCTCTATATACTTAATAGACAGCGCGTCCGATAAATGCTTCGTGGTCAAGTCATTGGTGGCATCGGCAAGTTTCCTCTTTCTTGTGAAAATTGAACACTCCTCAATACTTTTTTTGCCTTCCTTTTGCTCCTCTGGTTGATGTGGTGGGTTTATCTTCTGCCAATATACCCAGGATGGTGTCTTCATTAAGCCAGTCCTCGTATTTGGAGTTGAAGTTCTGAATGGTTCGATTAGATTTCACCCATTTTGCCTTAATATTTGCTTATATCAGATAACAATTATTTTTTATAATTTCGCTTCTCTCAATATTTCCGTATAAGCTATCAAGTTCTTCTAAAGCAGCTTCCGTGAAAAACTTTGGTGTGGTTGACCTTCTAAACAGTTAAGATAATTATAAATTGTTTAACGCCATGGTTTCAGTACTTAAATTGTTTAACGCCATGGTTTCAGTACCTGTTGCACCAACTTTCAGTCGTAGACTAATCCAGGCATTATGCTTATTTTGCAATATATAGGCTTATGCTACCATGCCTAAAAATTTACCTGCTCCCTGCATATATATGGATTTAGGCTGAATTATGCAATTTTGATATTATGCTCGTGTCTAAATAAGATTTGTGCCTACCTGGAGGGACCATAAATCAATATTGTTCTTGGCCATTTGTATTCCAAAGTAATTTTTAAGTGTGGTGCGTACCTGCGAATTTCAATGAGTAGTTTTTTGTGCATCCTGTGCCTGTAACAGAATATTGGGAGTAGACTTTGGCAGAGGCTCACAGGTAGACAACCGACTTAAAATGCAATTTTCAAACTATTAGATCAAACTACTGTCAGTCAAAACTTGTAAGGGATGCACGCCATACAATTTCTGCAACCATGTCTTTTTAACCTCTTTAACCTCTAGAAGCGAAACGGGCACGTACGGGCAGATAAAACCTTTTGAATTATGTAAAGAAATAATCAAAGAACATGTTTTGCAAATATGGCAAATACAGAAAAATATATATTTTTTATTTTCCGTCAAAGTTGAAAAATAGTGAAAAAAACGGATGGCTTTAAATAGTGATTTACCAGGAGAAACACAAAGCAAACAGTTAATTTTATTTATCATTATACATTTAATAAATACATCAATCAACACAAACAAAAAATAAGGCGAATCGTTACCTATTTTTCGTGATATTACACCTCAAATCGCAACAAATTGATTAAAAATTGTGTGTTTTTTTGAAAACCGAAAGTCGGTCAACTTTGAACGGTTATATCTTCTAAACTAAAAATGTCATATTATTAAGAGTAGCATATTTAAAATCGTTGAAAAGTTTCCTATAGCATGGGTTTATTCAAAACTTCGTCGGCGCGCACGAAAATTTTGATTTTTGCAACCTCGTTTGCTCTACGGGCGCCAGTGTCCGACGGTACATTTTTTGACTTAGTCCCAGTAAATATAACATATCTACAGGCAAAAAAATTAATGACAATGCCACTCAAATTTTGTTTATGCTTATTTTCTCTATCCAACTGGTTTGATCGTATAGTTGATCGTGTTCTTTTTAACTTTATTCATAAGCATTATTTTGACTTGTTTCGTCAAGTTATCGTTCAAAAATATATCAGTTATTATGTTTTGATTAAAATCAGTGATGAAATAGAAGTACGTGGTAAAAATGTTAAATATTTTCAACAAAATCCAATCTAGTTCTACAAAGCTTTGGGCAAAGAATCAAAGATCTGCCTTCAAACTGTCTCCAATATTATTAGAAAGTACCAGAGATATCTGATCATTTGTAGAAACAGTGGTTCGGGAAGAAAGAAAGGTCTAGATGATGTTTGTACGACCAAGAAAATGGAAATCATATTGAAAAAAGCTCCCAACACAATCGTTAAGAAAGTAGCCAGGTAAGCTAATTGATATGACTTTTTAGTTGAAAAGTTAAAGCCAATGCAGGTTTGAAAACAAATCTATTTTATAAAAAAATGTTTCTGCTGCATAATGGACGAAGAAACGAATGTAGTACAGATTTTTGACAGCTTCTGCATCCAAATTTTTATGTTGCTTTTGCTCGAGAAAATGTCGAAGATAAGTTCGTAACAGAAAAGCAGACGAAATTTCCAAAAAAAAAAAAAAAAAATGTCCCTGATATGGCCAGCAATGTACTGCTACGCCATAAGAAGTCGTTTGATACAATGGGCTTTAAAAATACCGAAATTTATATTAAGGAGTATTTGGAAAAAAAAAGAAAAAAATTCCTTACTTCCATAAGGCAGCACAATGTGTCCCATATTTTTAGCCTGATTTGGTACAAATGCTGCTTTATTGTTTTTGTACCAAGGGAGCCAAATCCTTCAAAGTGTCTGCAGCTTAGGCCAGTGTAAAGATATTGTGATATTGTGAAAGAAGAGTTAAATAGCGCTCCCAACATGTAGAAAATTTAAAACGTTCCAGAGAAGTCTCAGGAATCACTTTAAATGTTTAATGGAAGATTTTCTGTAGTTTAAAGTAGTTTTTTTTTGTAAGTTTCAATATAATTTCAATTAAACAATAAAAATCAAAACTCTACGGTCCCTGGTTTTCTTATTATTACATTTTATGTACGTTAAGATTTTTCGATCTCACTCCTTAGTGGTATATGGTATAAAAATATAAAAGAATTATCAACGTTTTGTTCACAGTAGTTTACACAGACATTTCGATTATTTTTTTTTTTTACAAAATTTTTAAATTCTGTAAAATTTAATATTTATCTTACTATTTTTATCTTTTTAAAATATAAACGTTTTTCTTGTAGGTCAATAAATTCTTAATTAAAATACAGAATTGAAGTTTTTTTACAGGAAAAAAATTGCTCAATTTCCAACACTGCCAACAAAACACTTTTAGTACTTTTTTACAAAAAAAAAAAGATCATAGAAACAGAACCCTTCGCGTATAAGTACAAGAGAACTATTTAAAATTTTCTAAATTGTATGCTCTCATTGGAAAACTCAAGGAAAAATACGAAAATAACATTAGATTATTTTTAAATTAACATTAGAAATGGTATAGTAGTAGATGATGTAGTAAAATGCCGCCCATTCAGTAGAGATTGATTTTAAAAACCAAACACTTGCACACTTACGTTTACTGAAGCTGACAAAAAGTGTTCAACTTTTACACACTGATACTTCTGGTTGACTTGGTTGGGCTGGCTGTTGTTTAGTTTTTTCTATTCCATACAATTCATTCGTTGTTGATAAAGTTGCGCCAGTAGAGGATGTTATTCTAAAGTAGCTTAAGCGCAATTTTCCGTTACATAAAATATATATCATCAAATGTATCATTTGTTAGAGAGACAAGCACAAAAAGTGTTTTTCCCGCTTGTATGCATAAACATTTAAATCTTTTCTTTTTACCAGTTGTGTAAAATGTTTGATGATATTTTAGTTTTTTTGTGTTTTTTAAGCGTATTTTGTAAAACAATTTATTCGAGGGTACATATCTACTTTAATTTACAACACACAAATTAATTAGTTGTTGTCATAATTAATAATTTCCTGCCTAAATGTTGACTACTTGGTAGGGCGGGCTGCTGATTTGGCTTATGATTATGATGACCAAATATAATTAAAAAGCTGACTAACAGTGTTTTTTTATGCTGATTTAAATGTTGAGTAGAATTTATTAAGCCATTTATTTTCACTCACTCTTATTTTAAGCATTTTCTTTTATAAAAAAGCTGTGATTAAAAATTTTATTTCTTTTTTCACAACTTTATTTTATATGTATGTATTTGTATTATTTTATTTTATTTTTTTTTTTGTTAAAATTTCACTTTTGTTTATTTTGATTTGTTTATTTTGTTTGTGATGTTTTAATTTTTTTTTCTTGGTATTTTTTAGTATATTTTTCAACAAAACGTTTTATATCATTCCATTTTGGCTTGTCATAACAATATAGCAAATGTTTTTGGTTTTAATATTCTAGCATTTGCTGCTGCATAATTGTGAATTTTTTGTCTGGTTTCTTTCCAGTAGATTTTCTAAACAATAAACGAAGTTGCTTTGTAATTTAGTTTTTATTAGTGATCGTAGTTTTAGTTTTTTGTTGTTTTTTTAATAAAATTTGTATGTTCCTCATAATAGTTTAGATTTGCTGCAAATAGAGAAATAAAAAACAAACAGTTAGAATGAATTATAATGTTGCATATAGACATTATTAAAATTATATAATATCTCTATAATGGACCATAAAAAACATTGTGGATATAAGTTATTAATACATTTTAACAATGCTGACACAATCTACTTAGTTTTAAGCTCGGTAACAATTTTAAATTACATTGACCTCAACCTTAGCATGAAGATTATATATTACTCATTTAATATGTTAAGCCTATTTATGCTTAATCATCGATCAATATCGATTTTTGCAATTTAACTCCTTTTCTGCCACTATTTGAAAACGTTGGAACACGTATGAATTGGAAAGTTCAACAAAAACGAACAATGGTGAAAGAAAGTAGACGAAGAAGAAAATCCATAAATATATTGATTAAAAAAAAATATATATATACTACTAACTATCGATGTGTATTACACTGACATTTGCTACATTTTTCGAACACTTAACAGTCAGACAGGAACAAAGTTTCCATTTTGTAAAATTACAGAAAAACTAGAAAACAAAAAAATAAGAAATAACAAGTAAGAAAATTATAGTCGGTCTAGACCCCTATACCATGCGTTTAGAGACCCTATCTCTTAGGTCCAACTAATTGGATATAGAAAATAACATTAACCAAATTTGAGTGACATTGTTATTAATTTTTTGGCTGCAGATATGAAAAAATTCATATCGGATGCTATATTTATATGGGGACTAGGTCGAAAAATGGACCGATCCTGACCATATTTAGTAAGGTAACTTATATTTTCAAAAAATATATACAAACCAAATTTGAGAAAGATCTGTGGAATAGTTTTTGTTTTTTGATAGATTTAAGTGAAGATTTAAGTAAAGATCGGATCGGACTAAGAATTGTCCTATACGGATTATTTTTGGACTACTGATTAATGGATGTAATAAACACATATAATCCCAATTTGACTGAGATCTATGTATATGATAATTTGGATCTTATGGCAATTTAAGTCGATTTCATAGGGGTCATTTGTTTGGGGACTAGGCCTGAACATGGACCGATTCTCACGAATTTCAATAGCCGATAAAGGCTTATATACCAAATTTCATTAAAATATATTCATATTTGCGACGTGTAATTTGATCACTAGCTTTACATGGGCACAGAGACGGACGGACGGACATCACTAAATCGACTCAGAAAGTGATTCTGAGTCGATCGGTATAATAAAATATAGGTCTATGTGATATATTTTTGGTAGTTACAAACAGCAGCACAGAGTCGTTATACCCAAACCACATAGTGGTATAGGGTTTAAAAATACTACGTCTGGAGCGACTAACTATACGATACGCTATACTATGCGCTTAGAGAATGGGTCTTATTTCCAACTAATTGGATATATAAAATAAGCATAAACCCAATTTGAGTGGCATTGTTATTTATTGCTTTGCCTGCAGATAGGAAATATTCATATCGTATGCTATATTTATATACTTGATAAAAAAAAACACTTATTTGAGAGAAATTTTTACAATATTTTTGTGTTTTTTTTTTATAGATTTAAAAGAAGTCCGGAATCAGCTTTGTATGAGTGCTATGACTAGGAAGTATCCTACAGCGTTTATTTTTAGACTACTGATTAGCGGGTGTAGTAAACATACACAATTGGATCTGATAAATTTAGGTAAGGTTCAGTCTATGACCGATGAAAGCTTATATAGCAAATTTAGTCAAAATGTATTAATATTTGCGGCTTGTAGTTAACATGGACACACAGAGGGACGGACAGACGGACATCGCTTAATCGACTCATAGAGTGATTCTGAGTAGATCGATATAATAAATAACACAAGGGAACAAAATTGAACTTTTTTTGTGTTGATTTGAAATTTATAGCAAATTTTTACTAATTTGAGGTCGCTGATTTCAAATCTGCACTTGGTTTTTTCTATCAGCTCGACTTTTCGAGATATACCGTTATGTTCAAAATTAAGGCACTTCCGCTACATATATTGGAATAACTTGAAAACGGTTCACCATATTAAATTAAAAAAAAAATCCGAAACTCGCAAACAATATTCTCTTAAAGCCGTGCTTACTTTGTTTTTAAATTTTCCAAGTAGTTTTAGAGATATCGTTCAAGTTTTGGAAAAAAAATTAAAATTTTTTAAAAAAAACATTTTTTTTGTTCTTTAAAAATTCCTAAAAAAATAAAAATGGGACAAAAATCACAGTTTTGGTCTACAAACAGTTAGTTAAATATATTTCGAATAAAATGAGCTCTATTTCATTGCAATCGGTGCACAACTTTTGATTTTGTTCACGATTTACTGAATTGATATAAATCGCGATTTCCATACAAAAATAACATTTTCTAATGTGTAAGTGTTTGTATGTAATAAGTTAGTTTTTTATGATTCTAAGAATTAAAAAAATTAAGTAATAAAAAAAGATTATTTCATTTTTATGGTCAGCTATACTTTTTAATTTAACACAAAAAGAGAATTTTAAAGAAAAATAAAAAATCTTAATACACAAATATTACAATGTAATTACAACTCATCGAAAAATTTTCTTTTATAAGATTTTCTTAAATAACCTTGTTTAGAGGGATTTGTTTTAATGCTCCAGCAATAGTCCGCCATCATATGCTTATCCCAGTGACCCTGGTACCGCTCCTCTATAGTGCGGATATCTTGATGGAAACGTTCACCTTGTTCTTCACTGAAGTCTCCAAGATTTTCAGGGAAACAATCCAAATGACTGTGTAGGTAGTGCACCTTAATGCTCATATTACAACCAAGCTGCTTGAAATGTGACAACATGTTATCCACGTGGTCCGAATAGTGCTCACCCTTTTTGTTTCCCAGGAAATTGCGCACTATCCAAACAAATTCATTCCAAGCATTTCTTTCAATATCTGTCATGGAATTACTAAAATTTTCATCATTGATTAATTTTTTGATTTGAGGGCCATCAAAAATGCCAGCTTTCAGTTTCTCCGAACTCAAATTGTTGAACTTTTTACTGATATATCTAAAACAATCACCGTCCTTGTTGAGAGCTTTGACAAATTGTTTCATAAGTCCTAGCTTGATATGGAGAGGTGGCAGTATTATGCGATCCCTGGGCACAAGTGGTTGATTAACTATATTGTGGTTTCCTGGAACCATAGCTTCCCTCGAAGGCCAGTCTTTCTTACTCCAGTGTTCAGATCTGGCTCTGCTATCCCATAAACAAATGAAACACGGATATTTTGTGTAGCCACCTTGTTGGCCTAGTAGAAAATTCACCATTTTTAGATCCACACAAATTAGCCAGCGGTGTTCGTTGTACTTTATTTTATTTATAACTGAGGCAATTGTAGAATATTCTTCTTTAGCTTTAGTTGAATGTGCAATGGGCAACGAACCCAATTTATTACCGTTATGCACACATTTTAGGCTGCGTTTAGAAGAATCTATAAATAGTCGCCAGTCATTTGGATCATACTCCTCTAATCCCATCGCTGTTACTAAACCAGGAACATCTGAACAATAAACAAATTCATCGTCTTCGGAAAAGAATGGAAGTAAGTTTTTTTCTCTGTTACGGTAGTATGAAATTGTTGTTCCTTGGGTTAACAGATTTTTTTGCTTTAATCGAGAAGCAAGAATTTCAGATGCTTTTTTAGAAAGTCCAAGGTCTCTCACTAAATCACTAAGCTCCTCCTGATTAAATTGCTCGCGTTCAGAAGAAATATCTAAATGCAAGTCATCTGATCCAAATTCAGAAATTGGTGAAGGAACATTTTGTCGTAAGTCGTGGAAATTGTGTGTAGATGTAGATGGTTGTGGTTCTGAATCCTCACTAGAGTACAGGACTGGTTGGGTAATAGACAACACGTTAGGATAAATCCATTTAGACCGGTTTGTTTTATTAATGCCTGTTATGTTGACAGCGCAAAAATAACAATCATCATAATGATTCGAAGGTGCCCGCCAGATCATTGGTGTTTTATACTTGAAGTGGGTCCGTTGCTTTATTGACAGTCACTTATGAATGAACACATGTGTTCAGGGGAATTCCTTTAAAAAATCATCCGTTACCAACGGTAAACCACACATCAATAAAAACAAGTGGACTTTTCTTTTTTCTCTTTAATTGACTGTGAACTGACTAGGTGTCATAAAGGGACAATAAAATTTATAGGCGTTATGAGTTTGCTACCGCAACCATAAAAATGAAATAATCTTTTTTTATTACTTAATTTTTTTAATTCTTAGAATCATAAAAAACTAACTTATTACATACAAACACTTACACATTAGAAAATGTTATTTTTGTATGGAAATCGCGATTTATATCAATTCAGTAAATCGTGAACAAAATCAAAAGTTGTGCACCGATTGCAATGAAATAAAGCTCATTTTATTCGAAATATATTTAACTAACTGCTTGTAGACCAAAACTGTGATTTTTGTCCCATTTTTATTTTTTAGGAATTTTTAAAGAACAAAAAAAATGTTTTTTTTTAAAAAAATTTAATTTTTTTTTCAAAACTTGAACGATATCTCTAAAACTACTTGGAAAATTTAAAAACAAAGTAAGCACGGCTTTAAGAGAATATTGTTTGCGAGTTTCGGATTTTTTTTTTAATTTAATATGGTGAACCGTTTTCAAGTTATTCCAATATATGTAGCGGAAGTGCCTTAATTTTGAACATAACGGTATATCTCGAAAAGTCGAGCTGATAGAAAAAAACCAAGGGCAGATTTGGATTCAGCGTCCCAAATAACCTTAAAAACAAAATTCAGTTCTTAATCAACAGAACCATTGTTCCCTTGTGTAATCTAACCAATAAAAACAAAGTTTTTATTTAAACTCTTTCTTTGCTTATGCATATATATTTTGAATCACTCCGTGACTGTGCGTGACTATGCGTGACTATGTCGAAGTTAATCTTTCTTTACAGCAAGTACATCGACCAAATTTCAGATTGATTGGATGAGGGGAAATCCGTTTTAAATCTATCCGTGACTGTGCGTGACCATGCGTGACTGGGCGTGACTAAGTCAAAGTTAATGTTTTTTTCCCAGTAAGTGTATGGACCAAGTTTCAGATCGATCGGATGAGGGAAATGACATTTAGATCACTCCGTGACTGTGCGTGACTATGCGTGACTGTGCGTGACTACCCCAAAATTAATCTGTAGTCACAATAAGACTATGGGTGAAGTTTCAGATTAATTGGATAAGGGGGAATGGGGTTGAGCCACGACAGACAGACAGACAGACAGACAGACAGACAAAGAGTACGAGTTAAAAGAAAGAGTTTAAAAATGGAACTAGATCAAATAATTTTGGTAGTCATAAAGATCAGCACAAACTCACAAAATATTTTTTTAATTTTTCATAACCTTAATACAAAGTTGCTGTTCAAAAAATCGAATATTGGAAAGAAACGGGTTAATTCGATGAAAATTCAGATATATATCTTATTTTGAGCATTATAAGTTTGTTGATGTTTGTAATACTGACACTGATCAAACTTTTATTACATCGATGGTATTCCATAAATTTGTTGACATTATCACTGTTTATCTTTGGGTAGATATCAACAAAATAAATTATTTATTAAACTTTAACAGCACCATGCACTACCCAATGTGTGTGAGAGTGGCAGTGAGAAATTCCAAGTCAGCGTGAAAGTATTAGGCCAGTATAGAAAAATATCCGAAGGAAGTCGAGTTCTAAGCCCAAACTTTTTTATGACCTTTTACATTTATTTAGTTTTTCAGCTATAACTCAAGAACCATTGCTACTTTATCATTTCATTCTTCAGAAATTGTAAATTGTAAATTGTAATTTTTATTAGTCTATATATCGCACCTGTACCTCTAAAGTGAGTTAACTCAATATTTACAAATTTTCAGTAGAGGCAAAAAACGGTTTTTTTAATATTTACTATAAAATTTAAAAACAGTTGTTTCATTGTAAAGAATTGCGAATAATGAGTATACAACAGCAGTTGTTCTTGCGATTTTTTTCAGTGATCATCAAAAATAATAAGTTTTTTGGGTGGAACTCAAAATATGTCTTTTTAGTGGATTCTAAAGAAGCTACTCTTATAACACAAAGAGGGTTACAAATGTATTTTTTTTTTTTTTTTTTGTGAAAGACTAGAAAAATCTATGTAAAATTTTTACAGTGGATAGATATGATCAATGTGTATCGCTTTCTTGCAAAAAGTGAAAATTGAATACAGGTGCGATATATATAAAATGCATTTTCTGTTTGTTTGTTTGTTTATTTGACCGCTATACAAATTTTTATTTTTCAACAGATTTCTCTGAAATTTGGAACACACGATCTCTGTATTCCAGGTAAGGTCACCATATGATTCCTATCATATGTATATTTGTTCGCTACACAAATTTTAACTTTTTAACGGATTTCTCTGAAATTTGGTACACACGATCTGTATACTCCAGTGCTGGTCGCCATATGCTTCCTACGGGCCACGCCTACTTTTTTCTAAATTTTTTACGGATTTCGCTCAAATTTACCGCATATTATTCTCATATCCCAGGCAAGGTCGTCATATATTTTTATTGGCCACGCCTACTTTTTTTTAATTTTCTATATACACTTTTAGAGTTTGTTATCATATTTTAATTTTTCAATGGGTTTACCTAAAACTTAATGCATAAATCTCTCTACTTACTACTCTTGAGTTTACACAGCTATAAAATAAATATTGTAAATCAACCTATTACAAATATTCCCGTCTTGCCTCTTTTACTATATGAGTTGTAACACCCCAAAATTTGTGCAGATTTACATCATGGCTGAACAGATACAGGTTGACTACCGCTGTAGCATTACTCCGATGAAGTTAATTCATAAAAATATTTCCATCTCGCCTTTTAACTACATTGGAAAACAAAATATTACGTTTATTTCCATCTTGCCTTTTGGCCACATTAGAAAGCAACCTATTATAAATATTTCCATTTCATCTTTTTCACTACATAAATGAGTTGTAAAGGTGGAAAAAGAAACATTTGCAATTGTGACTTGCATATGAAAGGATACAGCGCATACATCCACGAAACAGTTTTGATAAATTTAGTTATTTTAATTGAACCATGCCTCCTTAAAAGCGTAGTTGTATAGGCCGTGCTACCTCAAATGCAAAAAGGCTTAGGATAAACAGAACTATAGAGACCCCCGATCAGATCCAAATTCGTATCGAGTCTCAACGCGTTAGACAATCAGAGTCGAGAAATGCTAAAACACCTGAGCAAACCCAATTACATCTTGAAGCCCAAAGATCAAGACAAGCTTTCTTAAGAAGAGCGGAAATGCCTGAACCTACTCAAGCGCGTCTAGAAATCGGCTAAGACAAGCTGAGTCGAGGTAATGTGAAACTCCTGAAATGAAACAACGTGTTGAGGCCCAACGGATAAAAGAAGCTGACTCCAGGGAATGCGAAACTCCTGAAAAAAACCCTACCAGAAAACTTTTGTAAGTTGGTCACTTCATTGCAAGAGATGGTACAAAAAGTTTTTCCTAACATCAGAGGATAATCTCTTACGGTAGCAGGTGTCAACTTAGAATCTTCCTCTGTTTTTCTCATAGACAATTATTTGTCGCCTGCTCCTGAGTTGGGAGCCAGCACAATATTTTCATATATGCACCAGAAGCAAAAACCAGAAATGTTGTATATCCCAAAGCTCTAGAATAACTAAAATTCATAATTTCTAAACATATACACTCAAAATCATTAATGCATAAACATAGTTTGTTGTAATGGTAAGCAGGCACTGAGTCCTAAGTCCCCAATGAACAAATTCCCCAAAAAAAAATTAACTTATTCCCCGAAAAATTGGGAATAACTTCATATGAACAAATTCCGCAAATGTTTAAAAAAAGGTCCCCAAAATAAATTAACAAATTCCCCATACACCTCTCAATATCTGTCCTGCAATAAAAGTATTTAAAATCTGTATACTTTTCAATAGCATCATTTCTGTGCGCCGACGCGGACGCGACGCGCTCGTGGCTCACAGCTTAGCTAAAATATTGGAATGATCTGAAAAATATAATTTGACAATTAAAATAAGTTGACAACAACTGCGCGGCAGAACTGATGTGGCTGCCAAACGCGCGGAGGCGGCGCGCGGACGCGGATGCGACGCGCTCGCGAACACAGCTCAGTGTAAAGTCTTTTGATAAATTTTATCTACGGATGTATAATAATTACTATACATATACTATAAGCATTCGCTTAGAGCAACTTTGTGGTAAAATTTTCAACGTCGTATTCATTTTCCATTTTTGAAACTTCTATATATTTGACGTCTCTGCTCAGTGATGATCACTTATTGAATGAAGTAATTCAATTTTCAACCGTTCAGATTCCTTCAATTTGCAATCGATTCCGTTATATTATAAGCAAACTTAAAAAAAAATTAAAGCGGTTTCGCAGCTTATTTTTGGACCATTTTTGCTATGGCAAAAAATTTAAAAATCAAAAATTTTAAATTGAAATAAAAAATGAATTTATTCGCCAAAAAATGTAAGCATTTGGGAATTTTTTCATCATGAACAAATCCCCCAATCCCATACAGAAGAGAAATCCCATACAGAGGAGAAAATCAATATTTTAGGAATTTAGCCATTGGGGACTAAGTACTCAGCGCCCGGTGCATAGTGAACCATTTTTCAATTCAAAGACCTTTGAATGGTGGGCAAGGACGGGTAAAAGCAGCTAGTATGCACATAAAAAAATCAAGTTGGGGTTATTTTATCGAATGAAATCTTAAAAAAAAAATTTGTTTGACCACAAGCGACTGAAAAAATAAGGGATAAGATAATTAAAAATATCTTTCGAAAATACGATTTCTCTTTGAAAAATAATGTCTTCAATCGAGTTCTACTAATTGTAAATGTAAAAAATTATACGCAACTTATGTTTAGCATAGTTAACCATTTTTTAAATATTTCCTAGTGCACTTTGTATATCGTTCTTTCGCTTCTGTACTATAAGCGATTTCAACCTAGGATTGTTCATTGGTCTTATGCAGCAAAACCGCTTTAAATTGACTGTTGATAGCTGAAGAACTATGCAAACAAATATCAAGATAAGGAAAAAACCTAATAGGTCATAACTTTTTGGTCATAACACTATACTAAGCAAGAACTTTCTTTAACCTTACTTGGAATTCCTCAACCACACACGCAAAGACCCCGAAAATGTCCCACAGTTTAATAAAAGCAGATTACTTAAATGAGATTTTTTTGGAATAATAACAGTCTTTTACAAAATGGAGATTTTATCAAGTATATCTGAAATGAACATGCTTATTGTTTGATATTTTTTTTTTTTTCTAATATTCTTAAAGCCAAATATTATCAGGAACTTCTATTACTACTTTCTTTAAATAAGGAAATTCTAATTTGGGATTTATTTGAAATACTTTTGAATTTGTAAAGGTCGTGAAATCGCCCTTGGCAGAAATAAATTTTTAATCTTCTAATATATTTAAATGTGAATAGTATATATTATGTATGAACCGTAGCGCCTATACCACACATGAGCACAATTATGTTGTACATCATATATAATCGCCTAAAGACATTTCTTATTGCAGAGACACATAAAGAGCAGAGCTGCTTTATTCCAGGCAAAGGTACAAAAAGAACAAATACTAAATGTACTTGAGGTATATAGAGGTTATAGAAAAATTACAAGAATTCAACATAAAAGCTTATATCTACTTCGTTGACTATACAAAATCTTTCGATTCAGTAGAGCGGAATCTCATTTGGGATGTGTTACACGAACATAATACCGCCACAGTAAAGTCAATAATATATATAAACGGACCCGTTGCTAACCAAGCCTGGTACTAGACTGGGCTGTATTTTATCTCCCACACTGTTTAGTGTGTATAATGAGATAATAATGAGGTGGTATTGGAAGAGTGTGATGAAGGTATCGCAATTTGGGGAAGAAAAATAAACAACGTAAGATACGAACATGACAGGATCATATGATCTTCTTATCCTGATGACCTTGAAGATATTATGAGGAGACTTCATGTGTGTAGCTATAAACATAAAACTAAAGTCATAATTATTATACGTCGAGCTGAGAACAACCATCACGAAATAAAAACTTTAGCTAAGTTTGATGTTGTCTATAATTTTTTATTATTTGGGATCGTTAATAAGAAACGATGACGACTGTTCTACAGAAATCCGAAAACGTTTTTCCTTAGCCATGTCCGCTGCAACAAAATGATACAAATTGTGGAGAGACACGGACAATCGCCACATCGCTGTCGTAATATGCACTATTAAGCAGGCAGGCAGAAGAAGAATTGAAAGCTTTGAACTGTGGGTATACAATAAGGCGCAAATATTTCATTCTTGGAAGAGTTAAATATAAAACACAGCTTATTGAAATGAATTAGCTGCTTTTATTTAAAATACATTGCTAGAAAAGAGGACTCTCTGGAATGACATATTGTTTTTTTTAAGTCTTGTTCCGCGAAGCCGAGTGGCTTGTCTGCAGATTCTAATTTTTAGGTCCGGGGATAAGCCGGATTTGGCTAGTTTTTTTTTGCAACATCAGACCAAAGCCTCTCGTGGGAATCGAACCCACGACCCTCGCATAATAGGCGAGCATGCCTACTCACCTACCGGGGCGCAAAGTAGATGAATTCAAAAGACGAGGCAGATTGGACCAACTGAAACAACTTGTAGGATCAACTTTGAGTGAAGCCCTACGTATTGAAAAATAATATACAAGAATGGAGAACAGCTTGCAGTCTTCCCAGCATATATGTGTAATCAAGACTATTATGTCTTTCAATAATATTTTTATTATAAAATTTATTATCTGTATTTAAACCACATGTAGGAATAAAGAAGAAAATATTAATTTGAGTCTCTTACGTTTATAACACAAATCGCCAAATTCTGTTTTAGTGACAAGCAGAAATTTGCTTGAAGGTCCTATTCTGATATATATTCGAGGAATCGTTGTATTCTGAGAATACATACTTCAAATCAGTACGTATCTGGAAAACGTATCACAGAATGCATTAACATTGTTTTAAACTTTCACAGAATATACAGCATAAACATGTACATAATTTTATGTTAATTGAGCTGCCTTTGTTGGACTAGCAGTGCAAAAAATATTCACAATGAAACCTTCCAGAAAACAGTATATAATGTATATTAGAATAATGATTGATTGATTGTCATTGCTCATATACATATACATATATAATAATATATGTATATACGATATAAGAGAAATAATGAAATGATGAATGAATTTCTACAACGTCAATTTCTGAACCTTTAATTAGAAAAAAGTACAGCTGACTTAAATTAATAAAAGCTCGTTTTAGTCCCTATAAAATTCATTATTTGAAGAAAGCTGCTACAAATCTCATTAAAGTATAAGTTTTTTTAATTAAAAAAATTCAGAGATTCTTGATATAATCTCCTCACATATTAGACTATATATATCATGTGTTTACTCTCAGAATAGCATTTTAAGATATTTTCCAATTTGTTAAAGTTGATCAAGACGCCATTCTGGCAGTAAGCCTTCGATATACATATCGTCTGTGCGCCGACCAAAACTCCTATGTGTATTTTTTAGATTTTTTTTTATTGTTGCATTAGAAAGCCTTATTGGTCATACGATTACCCACCAAAGCGTTTCGCGTTATCTTCATTGGTTCCAAAGTTAGCTAATACTCCTATGTGTAGCCCATAGTACAAATACTCCAATAAAAACTCCTATGTGTTTTTGTACACATAGGATTTTTTGATATAAAATTAAATTGCATGCATTTGCGTTTGATTTTCTGTCAAAAAAAAAAAATTATACGAATTTTCCCAAAAAGTTTTCCCTGATAAAGTTGAAGAAAAGGAAAAAAGGAGAAAAGGTCAAATAAATACAGGTAAAATTGGAATTCTAAAAATTTTTCGCATCTCTTAAATATTAGCGACTCTTAGATGAATACAGCTATCCAAAATACGATGGAAGGCGAAATTAATCTTAATCTTTATTTGAACGAGGAAACGGGAGTTTTTGAAGCAATTGATAAATGTGAAAATGATTTGGAAGAAAATGTGGAAGAATTGTTAAAGACGGAAAGGAAGAAGAAAAACAAAGAGTTACGTATTTTTGGGAAAAAAGATGTAACAAAAGGAGCTAGAAAGATGAAAGGCAATTGTTGTGCGCATCTCGCTGAGAAGAAAACAGAAAGAAGCTTTCTTTGTGGAGCTATTGATGAAAGTAATCGTAAAGATACTTTCAAATTTTTTTGGATTTTACCCACATGGGATGCCAAAAAAGCGTATGTTATGGGTTTGGTTGAATTTCGCAAACAAGCCGTTAGAAGGAGACCAAATTCAAAACACGTAAGGAAAACATCCCATTTTGATTGTTATTTGCCATCTTTAGGGGGAAACAAAATTCGCGTGTGTAAGAAATTCTTTTTGGGAACATTTGATTTAGAAAACCGTACATTCCAATTATGGATAAAATCCGGAGATAAAAAAGGAGCAAATAAGAAAGCCAAACCTCTAAAAACAGAATCTCTTCTCAAGTGGTTGGATCTAATACCGAGAGTTCCGAGCCACTATTGCAGAGCAAAAACTATGAGAACATACGTAGAAGAGATATTTAGGACTAAAACCGAAATGCACAGATTATATATTGAATGGTGTGAGAACCACAACGAAATTCCGGTTATGCGAAAAAAAGTTCAGTGAAGATTTGAAAGAGAAACAAATATCAATATTTAAACCCCGCAAGGACCAGTGTGATGTTTGTGTTGGTTATAATGAAGGTAATATTGATCAAGAGGAGTATGAGATTCATGTTTAAAAAAAAGACGAAGCCAGGGCCGCAAAAAAATGGCTGTTGACAACATGTCATCTGACATGTTAGTAGTGACCATGGATATGCAAAGTGTTTTATTATGCCCAAAACTACTTGTATCCGAACAGTACTACATGCAAAAATGAGCCATTCATAACTATACATTTTATGTAAAAAAACAGTAAAGATGTGTACCTGTACGTATGGCATGAAGGAGAACATGTGTTCTTCATTTCTTACAACAATATAGTATTTCGTATAAAAAGGTGGTGCTGATATCTGATGGGTTCACTTATCAAAATGGAAACAAAGTATTGTGCAGTGCTTTAGCAAATTTTTATACCCTATACCACTATGTGGTTTGGGTATAATGACTTTGTGCTGCTGTTTGTAACAACCAAAAATATTTGACCTAGACCCATCTTTAATTATACCGATCGAATCAGAATCACTTTCTGAGTTGATTTAACAATGTCCGTCCGTCTGTGTGTCCATGTAAAGCTTGTAATCAAACTGCAGGTCGCAAATATGAACATATTTTGATGAAATTTGGTATATAAGCTTTTGTCAGCCATGGGATGAACGCTGTTGAAATTGGTGAGAATCGGTCCATGTTCAGACCTAGCCCCCATACAAATTACCCCTATGAAATCGACATAAATTGCCATAAGATCCAAATTGTCATATAGATCTTACTCAAATTGGGTTTGTATGCGTTCATTACATCCATTAATGAGTTGTCCAAAAATGATCCCTTTGACCCAATATAGAGCTGCTTCCCGATCTTCACTTAAATCTATTAAAAAACAAAAATATTGCACTGATTCTTCTCAAATTTTGTTTGTATATATTTTTGCAAAATACAAGAGACTTTACCAAACATGATCAGGATCGGTCCATTTTTGGACCTAGTCCCTATATAGATATAGCATCCGATATGAACTTTTTCATATCTGCAGCCAAAAAAATTTATAAAAATCCCACTCAAATTTGGTTTTTGCTTATTTTCTATGTCCAGTTAGTTGGGCCTAAGAGATAGGGTTTCTAAACGCATGGCATAGGGTATCGTATAGTCGGTCTAGACCGACTATAATTTTCTTACTTGTTCATCTTCAAGAGGCGTAGAAATACAGCAAATAATACTAGAAAAAGGTCATACGATGATGGAAGTTGATAGTGTGCATTCTACCCTAGAACAACTATTTAGTCCACCAATATACTCCCCTGCTGACTACATAAATCTGATGCGTCATGCAAGACCATCTCAACCATATATAATTAAATATTTGGATTATACATTTTTCGAAGATTATGAACATCTTCCAGACAACTACGGTTCTATTAGGCCAGGACGAAAAACTGGAGATCCAACAGTCTGTGATATTCGTGCACTACTTTATATAAATAATGCAGTTATGTACAAATTGCGGCATACTGAAGAATGGAAACCTTTACCTCAGCAAAGAAATCAAGAAGTGCAAGCCGACTTTAAAGCTTTATATAAGATGCCATTAACAATTGATAGAAACAAATATAACAGCTTACAATCCCTAAAACAATTTATGCACAGAGATTATCTCACTTTTACGATAATTTATACCACTATGTTCATTTATTTAAAATACTTGTTTGCTTGATTGACTTTTGTTACTTAATTCTGTTATTTAATAAAAAAAAAATCTCATGTTCTACTATTATCTGTCATATTCGCCATTGGTTGGGTCAGAAAAAATCATTTATATCTTCTATATGAATTCACAAACAAATACTCCTATGTGTATTATAATTTAACTATTCTTTTAAAAAATGTCCGAAACAAAAACTCCCATGTGTAGTTTTTCTTTAAATACCTTTACCACTCAAAGGCGCCAAAAGATATCTGATTTTTTTTTTTTTTTGATATAATGATGACAAATGGGCTTTGAAAAAAAAAAAAAAAAAAAAATTGTTATGCTAAAAATTTCGCAAATTGGCAAAATAAATCAGTTTTTATGCTCTCCTGAAAACTAGGTAAAATACACATGGGAGTTTTGGTCGGCGCACAGACGATATATAGTTTTGCAGATTTTTTCGAAAATATTTGAAATTTTAGAATGCGTTTAGAAATCTCAATTAATCATTAATTGATTAGTTAAACAATTTTAAAATGAGAGAAGTAACCCAAGAATGGTATTTTGGCAATAATTAAAAAATGGTATGAAATTTCACTAGGTTATGTGACAAAATCACTATAATTAGTAAACCTTATTTTATAGGTTTTACTTTTTCTGAAAGATATTTTTGTAGTCATGAATTTTTAACTTCAGATCTACTTTATAGCATTGTTTTGTCTCTCCAGTTGAGATGAAATTTTAAAACCATAACTAACGTATTAATATTCGACAACGAAATTATTTAAATATGATTTTAATTACCTGAAAAATTTAAATTAGTTCCAGGTAATTAGAAATTATTTTATGGCACATAAATATACATATTTTCACTTTTAGTTTTAATTATTAGGCACAATTATTTCTGTATATTCATATTCCATCAATTCACACTCATAAATTTCTATAACACCTTTCTAAAAATATTTTTCTAATAAATTCTTTACACAAAAAAAAAAAAATGTTTACGATAAAGAAAACACGCACGTCAATACAATATCACGGATTCATAGAATGTTTTGACAAAACGGACACGCGTTATGCGACTTTAGCGGATAGCAGACGAATGAATTTGATGGAACTCATAAAATAATAACAAACTCTAAAAATGATTATGAGACAAAACCAAAAGAAACACCCCCAATTAAAATTATACCCAAAACCACAAAACACGATTTTGTTTTGAAACTCTAAACGAACATTGTTTATATTCTTATTGGAATGTTGAAGACTCAAACAACACTACATGTTGTTAAAGAATATTCGGTTACATGTTGACATGGAATGGAGTGGATGTAGCTAAACATTAAATTAGCATCTTCTTGTTTATAAGGGTTGTTTTCATTGTTGTCATGTGTTTTTTGTATATTACAAAAAAGGAACTCATCATTAGAATCAACAATGGTTGTAAACAATGAACTCTTTTTTTCTTTTGTGTTCGATCTTTTGTTATTCTTAAGGTTTGTTTATATATTATTTTGATAAGCATCTTCCTGTTGGAAGCTTTACCAAATGTTTCAAAAAAGCCAGAATAAAAGAAACAAACTAGAGTTTCAATGACACTTCTTTCTCTACAAAAGCAAGTGTCAACAGTGTTTTATTTAGACTAAAAAAAAAACAAAACAAAATCTTTTTACACATTTGTTTGCATGCTTCTAAAAAAAAAACAACAACAACAGCCTAGAATACAAATCATGAAAGTATTAATGTTAAATAAACAATCATTTTCATTTATACTCAACTCAACAACATAAGGCGTTTGTGTTTTTTTAGGGAAATTAAAAAAAAAGTTGATATATTTGTATGGCTTTGTTCTTGTTTTGTTGTCATTGGAGCATGAGTTCTTATAAATTCTAATAGGCTACATTTATATTTGACCGTTAACAAAAAATACGACAATGAAAAGAAAAGCAACGGACTCATTTTTAAAATTAAATAATTATTATGGTCGGTTGTTTAAGCAACCTGTTCATACTGAATTAAAAAATACACTTAAAAAAATTAAATCTTTATTATTTATAAATTTTATATACAGCTGTTGCCACCTAATTAGAAACGCTCTTTATATGTAAATGCTTCATGAGCATACTTCAAATATTTGCGAATTTACCGTTAAATTTTCACTCTAAAACACTTGTACTCTATTAATTAATCTATTTGTCATTAAACGCACTTAATTCTATTGTTCTGCATTTCAAGTGTCGTTTTAATATTTGAAACTTGTTTATGTCGTACCTAAATACTATTCACAAAAAGCGTGACAACTAATTAGAAACGCGCAATTAATAATTAAAATCTTCTTAGTAAAGTGATATTTTGTTAAAGTAAGTATTTTACTAATTTATTGTTTAATAAAATTTAGAATAAATAGTGTAAATAAATTTGAGAATTACAATGGAAAATGGCAAAAACAATAAGGTGACAGCGGTTTGTATGAAAAAAATTTTGGTCGAATTTTGAGGTGTGCGGATCGGATTATTGTGACACTGAATCCAAAACCATAGTGCGCAAAATTTGAGCCAAATCGGACAATGCTTTCTGGACGCGCATTGAGCTCAAATTTCAAATATGAATTTATATGTAAAAAATTATCAAAAAAAAATAATTTTTCATAAAAATTTTGATATTAATAATTGCGTTTCGATTAAATTAATTAATAAACCATAATCTAGAGTAAATTATCTTTCCAATAAAACAACAAAATCTATTATCAGTTGAAAAACAGCCAAGTTATATCAAGTTCCCCAGGCAATAAATGCGTCGCAGACCACTTGATTAAGAAATTCGAGCTCACATTTTTAAAGACATTGAGATAATTTACAACAACAATATTTTTGCATTCTCCTGATCCCAAAATGATCTTATGTAAAGTAGTTTGCATCTCGCCTATTGTTATGCCGTTCTAAATTAATGTCAAAAGGGTACATATTTTTTAGCACTATTTCAAAATCTCCAATTTTTACTTTTTTAAAAATTTTGTTCAAGAAATTTACCGAAATCAACGATTGGACTTCAAGGTCTTATTAACAAAATATGTGTGATTAAAAATGCCTAATATTGTAGGTATCATGTTCTTAATTTTGCGAGGGCAGCGTTTTTAATTCACCGGCTTTGAAGAAAAATGGTATTTTTCATACTTTTTAAACAGTAGGCTATATGTTTTAGGTGTTTTCATATTTCAAATATATTTTGTCAAAATTTTATTCTACTTAATATAAATTCTCAATCCTGTAAATTAAGGTTAAATTGAAACACTATAAATTTTTCCCCTTTAAGGTCAAAGGTCAAATTTAAGGATATTAACATTTTTTTAAAATAAAATATATGTGGAAGAGTTTCGGTAAAACTTTTTGTTGCAAATAATTCCAAAAATAATATTCTGAACTTATTTTCTGAAATTAACCCGTGGGGTACTCAAAATGTGTCCTAGTTTTAATTTTTTGTTTTCATAATTATTTTATTCATATAAAGATATATCGAGGGCTTATATTCAAAAAGTTTTATCTAATTTGACAGTAATATTAATTTTTGATTTCAAACTGTTCTCTGATATAACTGTCAAATATAATATTAATTTAATATCATACATGACTAGTACAACAATTCGATCTACAAATACTTTCAGATCTTATTAATACATTTTTTTACACGCTCTCTTTAAAACAATTATTGATGCACATAGGACTTTTTGAACATAAGCCCTCGATATACAAATTTTTTTATACTGTATTAAATACAAAAACTAATTAATCTACATACTTTCATAAAATAACGAATAAATTATGAATTTTATGAAAACATTAAATTTGTCTCACTCAATATGTTTTTATTTTGACCTTTTAATTTTTAAATAAATTTGTTTTATTTAAAAAAAAAACCTGATGACGAAAATATTTATAGATTTTCATAAAGAGTAAATTTGACACCAAGAGTACCCCTCTGGTGAATTTCAGAAAATTAAAAAAAAATTTTATTAATTTTTTGGAATTATTAAAATACTATCAACACGTTTTATCAAAATCCTTCCACAAATATATATTATTTCGATATTTTGTTTTAAAAAAATTTAAATATCCTTAAATTTGACCTTTGACCTTAAATAGGGACAATTTATAGTATTTAAATATGACCTTAATTACCAGGAAAAAGATACTCCACAAAATGTGAGTGTGTAAAGTTGAGTGTATGCGGGGTAAAGTCCATTACCAACATATGCCTATTACCTACCTCCAAGTGGTACAACTGGGCAACGCTAGGCAATGCTAGTTAATTCTAGTGATTATTCCTACCGGTTAAAGGTTAAGGCTAAAGTCTACCAGTGCTAGCCTGTCTGGGAGATAACTGGCAGCAAGCAAACCGGCCAGTTTGGAAACGAAGCCTCACTAAAGGCTATAAATTGGTACCACAGGTGAGCCATATGCCCGAAAATGATTCGTTGAATCGTCCATATCACAAACAGTATGAACAGAAACATAAAACTCTATGTGTTAAAACCTGCCAGAGTCACATAGTGTCACAAAGCTGTCCCAATGTATAAAGGATGGTTCATGAGCGGTAAACGAGGTGAGTCAGTGCTCCTGACATAGGTGACTACTACGGAGAAGTTGGAAGCAAGAGTGTGGGTTGAAGACGAGTCGAAGGTGTTTGAGGCAACTGCAGATGCAGCGTCCAAACGTTGTTGATATTAGACTGGTCGCCTGAGAGATACAATCAGTAAGAATAAATGTAGCAGACAAAAGAAGGAATGGACGGTTTTTGATGGATACGTATATTTTCAAGTACTGCTAATGATCCACAAGAAAGTGGTGAACCCTTAAATGGCTTTTTTGGGAAAGGAACCTTGGGGAGTTTCGTGGTGGATCTGGTAGACCAAACTTGCGGGAAGAACACAGTTCGACGTGGAGTTGAGTTTGACCGGGTGGTGCGACCCTCAAAGCAACAGGTTTTAGATAGGCCCGACCCAAGTACATCTCACCAAGTTTGTAATCCGTCTTATGGCGGGGCGCCGGTGGATGCATAGTATCCCACTGAGTGCTAACACCACCGTGTGGTTGCGTCAACATGACTTCTACAAAAAGTGAGTTAAGGGTTTGGTTGCACTATATCACCGCGATCAAAGAAAAAAATTGCTGAGGAAATTTTCGAGATATGGCAATTTGAGCATTGTATTGTATTGTATTGTATAAAAGAGGTGACGAAAGTACTGCGACCAAATGATCTATTGTACTGCCCTCTGCTAATAGTTGTTCCTATAAAATCTCACCCAATCCTGAAGCCCTCAGAAATTCGAGGATGTGGGTTGGTTCCAGTGATTTTATTTCGCTCCCTGGTATTTGGAAAGAACCCAGGTACTTTTTCCTCTTATGCATTAAAGGTCCACAATCCCCCAGTATGTGCTCCGCTGATTCTCCCTTCTCTTTGCAAAATCTGCACATGGGGTTCGCTTCAATTCCTAACCTGCTCAGATGCTCCCTGAGCCTACAGTGACCGGTTAGAATCCCGGTTAATATTCTCAGTCCGTTCTTCGATAGTCCGATACATGACTCAAATCTCTTACCGTTGTAGTTACCTAGCAGTAGTTTTGATTGCCTTAAGCCCAAGTGGCTCGAGAAAAGCTCCTGTCTGATATGATTCCTATTCCACAAAACGGTTCCGGCCCCATTAGTTTTGTGGTAGCTCCCTTTCTGGCAAGCTCATCCGCTTGCTCATTTCCCCGAATCCCAATATGTCCTGGGACCCAACAGAGGCTGACCTTATTGTGTCTGCCTAGCTCATTCAGTCTTTGCAGACAGTCCCATACTAACTTAGAGTTTACTACATAGAAGCCTAGTGCTCGAATAGCAGCTTGACTATCTGATAATATGGTTATGTCCTGTCTTTTGTACTTTCTATTTAAGTTAATCTGTGCACATCTATCGATGGCATAAATTTCCGCCTGAAAAATACTCGTGTGCATTCCCATTGATTCGTAGTATTTGGTTCTAGGCCCAAAGACTCCCGCCCCTGTTCCATTTCCGGTCTTTGACCCGTCCGTGTACCATTTGATCGTATTCTCCTTAAGAGAATATGCTGTGCTCAAACTACTCCATTCCTTTTTGTTACTAAGTTTTGTAACAAAGTTTTTCCTGAAATTGTATTTCTTCTCCATCCTGTCCATTGGACAATCTAGGAGGGAGTAATATTTAACCTAACTTATTTGGTTCCATTGCCCTTCATAAAGCCTGATTGCCATTGCCAGGGCTTTCTTTTGCACCACTATATGCAGTGGGCTCTGATCCAAGAGTACTTCAAGTGATGCCGTTGGGCACGTCCTCATTGCACCCGTTATTCCAATACACGCTAGTCTTTGTATTCTACTTAACTCCATTTGAGTTGATTTTAGCTCCGTCCTTTTGGCCCACGCAATAGCTCCATAGGTCACGATTGGATGGACCATCATGGAGTACATCCAGTGTAGGATGCTGGGTTTACATCCCCAGGTTCTACCCGCTACCCTTCTACATATCATTGTAGCACGCTTGGCTTTCTCTGTAATATAGCAATTTGAGCAACTTTTCGCGAAAACTTAATAGAATTTTTTGGTGCTTTTTTGTGTTCGCGATTTCTTTTTTTTTTCGATAACAAAAAAAAAGAGTAGGGCTTAACGTATTGAAGGAAAAAAAAGAAAAAATCGTTGGAGTGGTGTTTGAGTAGAAAAATCGCAGAAATATATGTCAAAAAGTAAAAAATATATGTCGCCAAAAAATTCTGTTAAGTTTTTGCAAAACATCGCACAAATTGCCTTATCTCCCAAATTCCCTCAACGATTCCTTTTTTTTCTTTGTGAAAGCGGCGGAGTATTTTTTTAACATTCATCAATTTCGACCAGGTGTGCGCCGCTTCTGAGGAGTATTCAAGGGAAACGTCTCATTGAAGTTAGAGTGCAAATCAATGGACATAAATATGTGCTTTAGAGTGATGCAACAAAGGCAAGACACCTTGTTGCTGATGGTCGAAGTTATGTTAGACTGTCCATCTATCAAGAATTTAGTCCTAGCTATGTTTTAAGCATAGTGAATCATGGTGGAGGATGTTACTCTTGGAATGGTGTTCCACCAATCAATAAAAGCGATGGAATTTTTAATAAAGAAAAACACTATCTTCTTATTTTATTTAGAAAAATATAGATAGTTTTTATACATAAAATAATTTTATAACAAAATTGTTTAAAAGTTGTTTTAATTTATATTCGCGACAATAAGCTGATAATTGCACGATAGATATATCACAATGGATTATTTTGATCCCAGGAGCACTGAAGGGTAAAATAAACAAAAATTAATCGAATTATTTTTCTTAAATTCTAAAGTACTACACATTTGGTTATTATATTTTAAGCATCACATCTGAAAATTCAACAACACTTATTTGAATTTTTTGAATAAATTGTCTTTTATTAGTTTGGGGTCAATGTGACCCCAATTACAAAAGGGTTAATGGGGTCATATTATTTTTTTCCGAAACCCTAGGCTATTGAGATAAAATATACCATTTAAAAGTAGAAAAGTGATGAAGTTTTGATAGAAAGTAATTAGAACGAGTACATTTACGGAATATTTTACAAAAATTCCATTTTTCTCGAAATCCGCAAAAATAAAATTCTTGTTAAAAAATTCTGGAACAGTGATTTACTTAAAAATTAACACAGTTATTCTGTATCATGAACCTTAAAGTTTAGGATCCAGTTTTTTAAATTTTGTTTAAGAAAATTTTTTAAAACTTGAAAAAGGAGTTTTCAAAATTTTATCAAAAAAATTTCCCATTTTCGGTCTCAATGCGCAATAGGCTAACAACGTGGTAATAAAACAATACTTCATATCTGAGTACTTATAAGTATAGAGACCAAAAAGAAATTATGGCTTTAATCAATTTTTTAAAGTTGAAACAAATGCCAATAAATTTCATGACCTACTTTTTTAGCACAAAAGTGGTCTGGGGCATTTGCTATTTCTTAGCGAGGTATTAGTGGATTTTGAAGACTTATAGCTTTTTGAAATGATAATTTAATACTGATCCCGAATTATAAAACAACTTGTCGGAAAAATTAAACTGTAGAACGAAATTTTCGTAAAATCAGAAAAAAAAAGTCATATTTTCCCCACTTGAAATTATTGAGGCATGACTTAATGTTTTTTGATAGGCCCAAAACTTTGTATTTCCCAGTTTTTTTTGCTATCACATATTTCTAGGGGGTAAGACCGAGAGTCTGAACACTTTTTTCCCCGTCGTATAATGAAGGGCCACCCTAATATAAACGTTTACCGCTACTCATAAGAAACATTTTGCTATGCCCTTTCTTTTATTGAAATTGCCAATCAGAGAATGCTTAGACTTTGATGCTATACAAATGGACCGTTTCAGTTGGACTTAATTTACTCCACACAATCACATGCATAACGGTCAAGACTCATTCGCATTAAGCTTCAACTTTTCCATATAAAATATAAAATTAAAAATATAGTCCTTACAAATTGAACAGTGTGAACACACTATATTAGAGAAGACCCCTTCAATTTGTTTCAATGTTCTTGTTAAAAAAAGATTTATTTTGTTTATTTACATTTCTCGATTACCTACATGAAGAGCAATGCCTACTTAACAATATGAATGATCATCAACATTATGTCTATATGTTTATGCTCAGCTCATAAATGAATGAATTGCAAGAACGATGACTGCCTGCATGCATTGATTGGCATGCGTTCAAGTGAAAATACTTATTATTTTTTTTTTATAATATTTAATTTTTTTGCAAACACATGTGCATCATTTTTTTCGCATTTAGTTTACTTCCCTTGATTTTCCCATTAACAAGAAGGAGAAAAATTAGCAGAAAAAAAAATTTAAATTAATATCTCATTTTTTGTTGTAAGGCAGTAATATTACCAACCCATACACTTCGTTTCATTTAAATTTTTATTTGTTTACTTGGTGGTTTTTATGTTGATGTTCTTTGAGCTGAAGCAGCATTATTCTTCGTATGTGTTTATAATAAACAATCATAAATGTTTCTCATAAGTGTATATTAATGTGTTGCGGTTGTTACACATCTTCATCGTCATGTACTCGTCTACAAACGAGTACGGATAAATGCGCAATGGATCTGTGATAGTAAGATATATGTAAATATATTTGCATACATATGTGCATTATGTATTGTCTGCTGTCGGTAAAACTTTGGATTTGTAGCAAAAAAAAAGCTCCTTAATGTTTAATTTTTTATATCGGTATTTAAAAATTTGCTTTTATGCTCCAGATCTGCTGCTAAGTGCGAGTTTTGTGATTTTGTGAATATTTATTTCTTATTTATTTATTTCTGTTAATATTGTTTTAACTACATTTCTTAAATTAATTTTTTTTAAGTTGGCTTAGACTAGCTATCCGTTAACCTTTACAAAGAATTTCAGGAAAAGGGTCTTAGATTTAAATATCGTAAAACTTTTGCCTGAAAATAAATGTGAAATTGCGAAAAAAAAATTTAACGAACATAATCACAATATCGGAGATGCTTTGGCTATCGCAAAAACTCTGGAAGGAGAACGAAATGTCATCAAACAGATTTAAATATATAATTTTAAATATATAATGTTAAACATTTCATATTTCATGATGAAACTAAACACATTTCCGAATCGTTGTTTCTACACAAAAATCAGCCCTGGACGTTATTGAAGCATTCCCACTGGAAGGAAAACATGGTCTAATTTTGGTATCCCTAGAGTTAAGGAAAATCCGAGACTATTTTATATCGGTTTTATAATAGAAGATGGCTTCTCCTACTGCATATTTTCCAAGATGAAGTCCATAGATCTCATAAGGGAGAACATTGCTATATTCAATAGAAAATATTTGATATACTTTTAAAATTGTTCCTCAATGATGTTTCAAGCAGCTTTTAATAATACATACTGAATCTGTAGATGAGGTAAATATATTTTTAAGAATTCGAATGATAGCAGGATTTTTTTTTAATCGCGCGATAACATATTTGAGGATGAAGAAGAGAATGGGGATGATATCGAAGAAGATGAAGAAGAAGAAGAAAATCTTACATCAATTCCTAAACACAGCGACTTAATGTTTGTGCGGACATGATTTCCGATATAGTTTTCTTAGCTCGCAAGCATTTATCAGTACGCAGTGAGCGCGAACACATTTTGGAGGTAGATGCCATTGCAAATAACGTGGACAGCTTTAATTGTCCTTATTGGAGATGTAGAGTAGAATATACTTTTAAGATATGTATTTAATTATATATGACACACGACTATTTATCAAATAAAAGCAAAAACTCAATAGCTATTAAACATAATTTCAATTATTTGAAATAATATATTTTTTAAAAATCTTTAAATTTACTTTACTTGAAAGTAGTTTTAATGAATTTTACATTTTATAATTTTTCCCTGTCTGCTATACAGGCTTCTAAATTTTTATTTTTTTTTAATCAAAACCTATGTAATTCATATTGTTTGAAAGTTAAGTATATTAAATATTATTATTATTAATTATATTCGACTTTTTTCATAAATAGAACTTTGCTTCATAAAATCTGGGACCTTCTTTTACCCTCCCTATACCACAATGTGGTTTGGGTATAATGATTTTTTTTCGCTGCTGTTTGTAACTACCAAAAATATTTGACCTCGAAACATCTTTTATTATACCGTTCGACTAAGAATCACTTTCTGAGTCGACTTAGCAATGTCCGTCCGTCTGTCCATCCGTCTGTCCGTCTGTGTGTCCATGTAAACCTTGTAATTAAACTACAGGTCGCAAATATGAATATATATTGTTCAAATTTGGTATATAAGCTTTTGTCGACCATAGGATGAACGCTATTGAAATTCGTCCATGTTCAGACCTAGTCCCCACACAAATGACCCCTATGAAATCGACATAAATTGCCATAAGAACCAAATTATCATATAGATCTCAGTCAAATTGGGTTTTTATGTGTTTATTATATTCATTAATAAGTAGTCCAAAAATAATCCCTATAGGACACTTTTTAGTCATAGGCCCCTTTATAGAGCTGCTTCCCGATCTTCACTTAAATCTATCAAAAAACAAAACAAGTGAGAAAATTATAGTCGGTCGAGACCGACTATATGATACCCTATACCATGCGTTTAGAGACCCTATCTCTTAGGCCCAACTAACTGGATATAGAAAATAAGCATAAACCAAATTTAAGTGGGATTTTTATTAATTTTTTCGGCTGCAGATATGAAAAAGTTCATATCGGATGCTTTATCTATATGGGGACCAGGCCCAAAAATGGACCGATCCGGACCATGTTTGGTAAAGTCTCTTGTATTTTGCAAAAATATATACAAACAAAATTTGAGAAGAATCAGTGAAGTTTTTTTGATTGATTTAAGTGAAGATCGGGAAGCAGCTCTATATGGGGCCTATGACTAAGAGTTATCCAATAGGGATCATTTTTGGACTGCTGATTAACGGATGTAATATATACATACAAACCCAATTTGACGAAGATTTGTATGATAATTTGGAACTTATGGCAATATATGTTGATTTCATAGGGGTCATTTGTACGGGGGCCAGGTCTGAACATGGACCGATTCTCACCAATTTCAATAGCGTTCATCCCATGGCCGATAAAAGATAAAATACCAAATTTCATCAAAATATATTCATATTTGCGACCTGCAGTTTGATTACAAGCTTTACATGGACACACAGACGGACGGACATCGTTAAATCGAATCAGATAGTGATTCTGATTCGATCGGTATAATTAAAGATGGGTGTAGGTCAAATATTTTTGGTTGTTACAAACAGCAGCACAAAGTCATTATACCCAAACCACATAGTGGTATAGGGTATAAATATTGCACAGATTTTTCTCAAAATTGGTTCGTATATATTTTTTCTAATATAAGTGACTTTATCTAATATGGTGAGGATCGGTCTATTTTTCGACCTAGTTCCCTATATAATATAACACCCTATATTAACTTTTTCATATCTGCTGGAAAAAAATTAATAATAATGCCACACAAATTTAGTTTATGTTTATTTTCTATATCCAATTAGTTGGACCCAGAGATAGGGTCTCACTATCAACCAGCCAATCAAATTTGAATTCAAAAAAGAAACTCATGATGCCACTAACAAAGAAGTTGCTGATATCAAGGCCCAAATTGGAACGCTACAGCCATCAGATGGGTCGCAAATTGAAGTAAATTACCAAATAATGCTTAAGTGATAAATGGAAAAGTAGTGTGCACCCAGCTGCATCATATGTCAAGCAACATCGATCCAATTAAATCAAGTCCCGACAAACTCACTAGATAATACTGATGCATATGAATTTGGACTATCACCACTACATGCAAGAATACGACTTATGGAACACATACTAAAAATCAGTAATGATTTGGATTTCGGATTTGTAGGATCAATAAGAAACAACGAAACCAGAAGTTCAAAAAAGAGACATGCTCAAGATGAATATCGCAAATTTGGATTGATTATAGATCAACCAAAGCAAGGGTCAGGCAATACAAATGATGGCAATGCCGCAAGAAGACTCTTCTTCAGACCCAGAAACAGCATCTGAAATAACAGGAGTGGATTTAAACCTTATTTTCAGATTGAAAATAATCCTAGAGGTACTTGCATGCAACGAAGGAATTGACTCCAAAAAATTTGGAGATTATGCCTTTAGCATGCAGTAGTTGTCATTAAATATCATTTGGTGCCACTTGGAGAAATATTAGAGGAGGCTCAGGAAAAACTGAAAAAGGATTACAGATTTTATGTAGATCAGAATATTTGATTCAATTGAATAATAATTATAATTGCCTTTCATTGTTATTTCAGTAAGAAAAACATAGTATTAGTAAAAAAAAAAATAATAATAAAGTGAACCTCCCATTGTAACAAATGCTATTAAAATCTATTGCAGTTTTTTAAGTTTTTTTTTACCCACATGTGTATGAAATGTTTTAAAAAATAAGAAAGATTAAAAAAATAAAAACCCTTAATTTCGTATCAAAATCAGAATCATTGCGCTAATGTTCAGCAGATTTATTTTGCAAAAATTAACAAATTTGACAGCAAAAAATGAGAAATTTTTCTGTAGTAATAGTAATACTGTTAGATCATATTACTAACGATTTTTTTAGTGGAAATATTCCTTGAGTGTAAACAAATTTGCAAATTTGACAGCAAAAATTTTTAATTTTTCAGTAGTAATAGCAAAAATTCCAGCGGATTTTACTTTTTTTTTGAGTGTACAAATTTTTTTGAGTTTAAACATTAAAAAAAATCCCGTTATTTCAATAAATGCGTGTAATTATTATTAAACTACATATATGACCTTTTCTAATAAATAAAAACCCATATTTCACGCTCAGCTTCTTTACGCTTACGCTTCTTATGCATTTGTTACAGTTGAAAACTTAAAAGGAAAAAACATCAAATTCGCTCCGAAAGGCACCAATTTTTGAAAAAGTTTTAAAGAGATGGTATAATCGGTTCGACGATACCCAAAGTGGCGATTAATTCAGGGAAGGCGTAGTTTTAAAATATTTTCATCTTTGTCGATGGATATTCATAAATAAATAAAAAACCAGCATTAAAAAAGGTGGACAAGAGAATTTTTTTAAGCTGTTAGACGCTTTTTTGTATTTTGGGAAAAATGTTCTTATTTTACAACTTTAACCGTAACTGTGAAACGGAAGGCGATAAATAAGTAGATTAAGTTGCAAAGTAAAGCATATTTAATGAGCTTTTTAGATAAGAAAAGAACAAGTAAGAGTGTTAAATTCGGCTGTGCCGAATCTTTGATACACTCCACCTCGGTTTGAGTCTTGATAATAAATGTAAATGAAAAAGTAAACAATTTGTTAAACTTAGTACCAAATTATTTCAGCAAATTCTTTGGGTTGGTTTTCGTCTTTTCTATTATTTCGGATTTATTTCGGTGTTTGCTTTTTGGTCATCGTGGTTGCTGATCGGCATGCATTTAGGTTATATACCTATATGCATGCGTTTCCGGTTATATGACATAACTTCTCGTTTAATTTAGTTTATGCTAATAGCTCGCCCTAACCTCAATTACAGAGGTAATGGTTGTGTAGGGTGGCTATATGCATTAAATCGTACTAATTGGAGATGGCTGTATAGTTTCTTTCAACTGGCCAAATAAATATTGCCATATTTGGAAAACATAGAGAATAAATTTATAATAATAAATATTCAAATTAGGGATGCTAAACGCAAAAAACCAAATGTCCCAAACATTTTAAATAAAATAATTTGTTTTCTTTATTTTCTGAAAACTTCAAATTTTCATCCAAAAAAAATTTTGAAAATTTATATATAAAAAATAACATTCTCATCAAATTGCGTTTATTTATGTAACAGTTTTTATGTTCGCAATTCTTAAATATCATTTGACGTTTTCTAAAATTAATTGAATTTAAATTAATGTTTTCTGTAGTGTGATTCTGAAAATTTCAACGATCCGACAATCGCAAAATATATCGACATCTATTGTTGTTTGCTTTAAGGATTAAGTGATTCACTAAGTACATACATCTTAACGACAGTCGACAAATCTATTTTTCTATTTATTTAAATTGTAAACGAGTGGCATCTCTGTCAAAATAAGTGAAAAACACAAAGAAGAATAGAAAAAAACAAATTACTTCGTGTTTGACAGGATGATTTTATGTTTACGTTTAATATCTTTATTTTTTTTACTAATATTTCTGTGTATTTATTTGAAAATGAAATAATGAATTGAATATGCTATTTAATTTTTTTTATTTATATAAAAAAGTTTTTTAATTAAAGCAAAATATTTTCACAATTTTATGATTTTTATTTATGTATGACGACATTTCAACCTAAAAATGTAAGTTTTTATCGATTGAATAAACAACACAAAAATGGTTGTCGTTTAGATAACAACAACAGCTGACTTTAACAATAGCGAATATCGTTTAAAAATTTTACTGATAATTTTGCAATTTTCTTTTTTAACGATTCGATTATCGTTAAAAGAAGTTACTAAATCGCGGTACTGAAAAGCTATTAATTTCTCCTGAATGTCAATATTTTTTTTAAATGTAAAAATTTTTTAAATGTAAACATAGGTATTTGGTGTTTTTTTTTTTTTTTTTTTTGAATTTCAATTTGTATTTAACCAATAAAATTTATATATTAAAGATGCAATTGATGTCTTCTAAATTCAAAATTATAATTTCCGACGTTTTGATACGATTTTCTGAAATTCAATTAATTGTAATTTATAATTGGAAATTTTTAATTCCAGTTTTTAGAATTGATATTTTCTTAAATTTGAATGGAAAATGTAAAAAGTGCAATTTTGTATTTATGTGATTAATAATGCTTTAGTAATTATAAACAATTTTTAAAAATTAGATATAATCGCAATCAGATATTTTGTAGGTAAAGCAGAATAATAATTCTATATAACTATGTATGACTGTTTTGAAAGCAAGAAACTCATTGATGAACTCGTTAACTCTATTTTGTAAAGACAACAAAAAGTTAATATGCCAAACTTATGTTCATATTTGTAAAAGAATAATGAAAAAACGTATGAAATAAAAGACCAGTCCGTGTATACTCTTAACATTGTTCTGTATGATATCCAGTTGAAAATATTAACATTCATGTTAAAATAGAAATAACTATTGCAAAGCTTATTAGGACAAGCAAAAATTGTGGTGCCATCTACTGTGGCATAGTCACGCTGAGCAAAATGAAGTGACACTCTGTTAAAGCAAAAGAAATGTATTTTCCCCACAACATGCAGTTGTTATGGATATACATATATAATATATGTACATATATTGTTTGTATTATTTAATATGTTTAAAAATTTATAAATAAATTTATACACAAAATTTTTTTTTCCTATATTTACATTGTTTTTTTTTTTTTTATTGAAAACTGGGTATTTTAGCATTATTTGCTTTAGATTATTATTAACTCGCAGTGTCTGCTTGTCGAAAAAATTTTGGATCGATTTTAACCAATTTCCCGTGAGCCATTCGATCTGAAATTTTGCAGGCAGAAATGACCTAACAAATTTTTAGAGTGATGCCAAAACAATGGAAACTTTTAAATTTTTCTACCACAGTTAATACAAAAATATACAAAGGGTTAGTTTTTATTATATTATTACCACAGCGACCACAAAGACAACAAGTCCAGCTATGACAACAACACAACATTTAGAATAATAACAAGAACAATATAGAAACATCATATTATTAATTGTTTTTTTTTACTTTTTCACCGATTTTAATGATTTTTGAAACAGAAATCTTCCCATGAATTTGGTGAATCATTCTTATTAAAAATGATAACTGTAGCTGCACTATTCAGGGCGTGATCGTGATAAGAACAACATAGAAAATTAAATTTTTTTTCAAAAATTTTTTTTAGTTCTTCATTCAAATATCTGGCCCTAATCAACCGATTTGGACGATTTTAAATAGCAAACTTTTCAGGATGTTAATAAATCATTTTTTATGTCAACGAGCACCCTAGCTGCCCGATTGATGCCGTCATCGTGATTTCCACAGACGGACAGACGGACAGACGGACATCGCTATATTAACTCCGGTTGTTATAAGGATCACAAATATATATATTTTATGGGGTCCAAAATCTTTTTCTAATTATTACAAACGGAATGACAAACTTATATATACCCTCTGCACACTGGAGTTGAGGGTATAAAAAAGTCACATCAGGAAATGTTATATTTTTTTGTTAATCAATAAGCTTAAACACATAACCATTTAAAAAAAAAAATATTGAAAAAAAATTTTCGTTGTAAGCCTTTTTTGGAAAATAACAATTTCTCGTTTTAATCATCATTAATATCAAAATTATTATTTACTTGAAAATCATAATTTACTTAGCAATCATCATTTATTATCATCGTCGCCATTACCATTTTCTTCATGGCGAAGAACTAGTAGCCGAAGCTAATATATTATTGGTGAATGTGGAGTCCTACATACCGCAGTTTAATACAAAATTTACATTCTTACCTAATTTTACCATATTCCCATTTAAAACTCCATATATATATTAAAAACAGCAAAATTTATTTTTTTTATTTACCTTTTAAATACAAAATATTAATATAATTCTGCATTATCAAACTAATTATAAAAAACTTTACCAACTGCAAGTTGAGATTGATGAAATTTTGTCTATAAAAAAAACAAAATGCATCAACAAAAACAATCAACAAAATACCAATAATATAGAAAAAGACAATATTTAAACTAAAAAAAAAAACACAAAAATACAATAAATGACAACCAGACTTTTATGCACAAACGTAAATAAAGAAAACGGCTACGCATTGTCTCCACTTTTCTTTTTTGGAAATATAAACTGAAATTATATACTGTTTTAAAATCAACAAAAATAATTTCGTTTTTGTTATTTGACCAGATACAATAGTTTTTTTTAAGTATTTATTGTTGTTTCGAGCTGACTGGTCTATTTTGAATATGCAAATAAAACGAAGTTTATTTCATAAGTTTCCCAACGTTTCGTCGGTCTATGCCGACTTCTTCAGGGTTATTTTTTATTATTTTGGAAATTATTTAACAATTATAATTGACATCGGAAATGGTCGTCCAGTATTAACTAAATAAATATCCCAAAAGGCGGTTGTCAAAGTTGTAAAATTAAAAAAAAAAATATAATAATAAATAAAACTTGCACAAATAATTACTACACTAATATCACAGTTGCTACAATATTAGTGTAGTAATTACTTGTGCAAGTTTTATTTATTATTATATATTTTTTTAATTTTACAACTTTGACAACCGCCTTTTGGGATATTTATTTAATTAATACTGGACGACCATTTCCGATGTCAATTATAATTGTTAAATAATTTCCAAAATAATAAAAAATAACCCTGAAGAAGTCGGCATAGACCGACGAAACGTTGGCAAACTTATGAAATAAACTTCGTTTTATTTGCATATTCAAAATAGACCAGTAAGCTCGAAACAACAATAAATACTTAAAATAATTTCAACTCTAACTTAATAAATTGAGGCCCATTAACAGTGGAAAATTACCTTTTTTAAAAAAATTATGAAAAATATTTACACACAATATTTATAAACAAGAAGGTATTTACTATATACCAAAATACCTTAAGTTGAAGGTTCCATGATAAAAATTTTACTTTTAATAGATTTAATGAAAAAAATAAGCACTTGAATCGTAAAGGATTTAAATTTTTTCACTTTTCACAAAAACAATAATAAGTTTCTAATTTGGACAGCTCACGGCAAAAAAAGGAAAACAACCTAGTTGAATGATTTGAACGCAAAGTACACTGTACAAAAACTTTAGTTATCTAATTAAAAAAGTAGTACAAAATTAGCTCAAAACTATTGATAGAAAGGCAATTCATAGGTCCAGGGTTGAAGTTTGGAAGAAGTTATGAAGTTTTTTTATAACATCCACGACAGTGTGCAGAGAGTGTATATAAGTTTGTCTTTCCGCTTGTAATAATTTGAAAAAAAATCTGGACCCAATAAAATATACCAGCAGATTCCAGCCCTCGAAGTTCGAGTGCAAATTGTAGGAAATTTTATTTTTTCATTAAATAAGGATCCTAAAGGTATGCCAATCAATTATAGCCAATTCACAAATCAACACTACAAAACAAACTCATTTTTATTACAAACACATTAACAAATTAAATAAACACACACATATTGTATAATTTTATGTATGTGTTAGTAACAACTTTAAATGCAATTTACTCAAAATAAAGGAAAAAATATAAAAATCTGTAAATCTGCAAAACGGCTAAAAAGAAATACCTTTCAAATAACATACGTTTGGCCAAAATCGGGATAAAACGGTAGAACAAAATATCGGTAACAAGAAATCGCCTAGCCTATTATAGATATATTCGTGATCTTTATAACAAGCAGAATTGATAAAGCTAATCCCGTCGGTCCGTCTCTCCGTTTGTGGTAATCGCGATCACGCGCTCAATATGTCATCTCAAATCAAACCACATAGTGGTATAGGGTATAATGACTTTGTGCTGCTGTTTGTAACTAATAAAAATATTTAACCTAGACCCAACTTTTATTATACCGATCGAATCAGAATCACTATCTGATTCGATTTAACGCTGTCCGTCCGTCCGTCCGTCTGTGTGTCCATGTAAAGCTTGTAATCAAACTGCAGGCCGCAAATATGAAAATATTTTGATGTAATTTGGTATATAAGCTTCTACCGGCCATGGGATGAACGCTGTTGAAATTGGTGAGAATCGGCCCGTGTTCAGACCTAGCCCCCATACAAATGACCCCTATGAAATCGACTTAAGTTGCCATAAGATCCAAATTATCATATAAATCTTAGTCAAATTGGGTTTGTTTGTGTTTATTATATCCATTAATAAGTAGTCCAAAAATAATCCCTGAGGGACAACTCTTAGTCATAGGCCCCATATAGAGCTGCTTCCCGATCTTCGCTTAAATCTATCAAAAAAAAAAATATTGCACTGATTCTTCCAAAATTTGTTTGTATATATATTTTTGCAAAATACAAGAGACTTTACCAAACATGGTCAGGATCGATCCATTTTTGGGCCTAGTCCCCATATAGATATAGCATCCGATATAAACTTTTTCATATCTGCAGCCAAAAAAATTAATAAAAATCCCACTCAAATTTGGTTTATGCTTATTTTTTTATATCCAGTTAGTTGGGCCTGAGAGATAGGGTCTCTAAACGCATGGTATAGGGTATCGTATAGTCGGTCTATTCCGACTATAAATTTCTTACTTGTTAACTCTGTTTTACGAAGATATATGAAACAAATTCCATCACTTCTAATAAATAATACATCATAACAATTGTACAGATAAAATTATCTTGTTTCCATACAGATTGGAATATATGTTAACGAATTTCAGTTATAATAAACAAATATTTTAATTGTTCTATTCAAAACGCTACGATTGTCAATAAATTCGGTTGCCTCAGCAAACTTTGTTTTCTCTGTGTACGTCCTATCTCTCTTCGGTCATCATTGCAAAAAAAAAAAGTAATTTATATCTGCGGCACCACTATTGAGAAACCATTTAACTTCTATTGTATGCTTAAGAAAATAATATTTTGTTTATATATTTTGATGAAAATAAAAAAAAAAAATTACATAAAAACTTTTGTAGGCTTCTTGCGATGCCACACTCCGACTGTTCATTTTTTTGCATTTACAGTTTAATTTTGTTCTTGTTGTTCGGGCTTTCATTTTTAAAAGTTATTCTTATAATTTTTTTTTATAAAAACAACTAACTGGATATAGGATAAAAAAACAAATTCTCTATTGCAAACAAACAATAGAAAGAAATTGGAGAAATACTAGGAAATCCTGTTTAGTACATTATGAAAACGAAGTATATGTATATAACAAAGGAAACGCGAAAAGTCCAAGATACTATTATTGTTTAACAAAAGAATTGAATTGAATTGCAAAAAATAACAAGAAAACAATTTACAAATACATGTGTATGTACATACATAATAACAGTCATACATATAAATAATAGATACATACAATAAAAAAAGTGAAATTGAAGCCAAAATTAAGAAATGGGAAACTAAGTTCAAGGAATTTTAGAACTATAGAAAAAGATAATAGAACGCTAACTAAACAATAAATAAAAATATTAAATCTGTACAGGATTTATATAAAAACAAATCTCGCATAAGATATTAGTTGGTCGTAGAAACCATTAGAAATTGGCCGCGTTTAAATAAAATTGATAAGTGTATCACTAGATTTATTAGTCTTATCAAAAATTTTTAAATTTTAAACCAAGTTTTGAATTTTGACGTTAATATCATCATTCGAAGAAATTTCAAAATCATTTTTACATCAAAGTTACCCTCTTGGTGGACATATGGATGGTTTAAATTCAATAAACAAAGGCAACATTTTAGAAATTGCGGAAACACGATGCAAGTTTCTAAGTGAATTTCAAAAAAACGACCATAAATTCAAAATGAAATCGTTGAAATTTTTGCATATGCTGTGAGTATCTTTACAATACAAAACGTTAGAGAGTGTCGGTTTTTCTCATTGATGTAGAATAGGTTAGGTGCTTCAGAGAAGAGCAATTGTCAATAACTATAAGATTTGCAAAAAAAAAAAAAAAAATTGGAAGTAGAAGAAAGATTTCTGGGATTTGGAGATTGTTCCGTTCATAGATATTCCAGTGCTTTACTAAAACTTATTTTGGAGTTTTTGGAAAAAACGTATTTGCTCCTCATCGTAACGATCAACTTGTGCTAGCACCTAAACCATTTTTTTACTTCGAATTTTAACAATCAACCGAGTTGACCCTTGATCAAGATTAAATTTACATTTAAATCGAATCTAATTTAAACCGAATTAAAGTCAACCTTATATCAACGTTTAATTTAAATTACACTTGCACATTTGTGAAATCGTTCACGTTCAATTTGAACCTTTATTGAATAACCCTAAGATACCTGAATTATCTCTAAATCTAAACCCTACAACGAATAAAATATTGCACTTGTTTATGAAAATAATTGTATTTTTGATGTGTAAACATCTATACGCGCAGGGGGGTAAATTTCTATTTCACAATACAATCGCAAAAACAGCGTAACACATCGGTGTGAGCTGAAGTGTAAATCGGTGTGATTTATCTGATTGTATTTGTGAAAAAATTATGATATGTTCTTTTCTAAACATTTTCCAATTGTCTTTCAAAAAACATCAATTGTATTTCAGAAAACATCAATTGTATTTCAGAAACCATCAATATAATTTCAGAAAACATCATTTGAATTTCAGAAAACATAAATAGAATTTCAGAAACCATCAATATAATTTCAGAAAACATCAGTTGTATTTCAGAAAACATCATTTGTATTTCAGAAAACATAAATAGAATTTCAGAAAACATCAATATAATTTCAGAAAACATCAATTGTATTTCAGAAACCATCAATATAATTTCAGAAAACATCAGTTGTATTTCAGAAAACATCATTTGTATTTCAGAAAACATAAATAGAATTTCAGAAACCATCAATATAATTTCAGAAAACGTCAGTTGTATTTCAGAAAACATCAATAAAATTTCAGAAAACATCAATTGAATTTCAGAAAACATCAATATAATTTCAGAAAACATCAATTGTATTTCAGAAACCATCAATATAATTTCAGAAAACATCAATTGTATTTCAGAAAACATCAATAGAATTTCAGAAAACATAAACTGTATTTCAGAAAACATCCATAAAATTTCAGAAAACATCAATTGTATTTCAGAAATCATCAATATAATTTCAGAAAACATCATTTGAATTTCAGAAAACATAAATATAATTTCAGAAAACATCAATATAATTTCATAAAACATCATTCGAGTTTCAGAAAACATCATTTGTATTTCAGAAAACATAAATAGAATTTCAGAAAACATCAATATAATTTCAGAAAACATCATTCGAGTTTCAGAAAACATCAATTGAATTTCAGAAAACATCAATAGAATTTCAGAAAACATCAATTGTATTTCAGAAAACATCAATCGTATTTTAGAAAACATCATTTGAGTTTCAGAAAACATAAATAGAATTTCAGAAAACATCAATTGAATTTCAAAAAGCATTATTTAAATTGCTGAGAACATTAATTGTATTTCAGAAAACATCAATAGAATTTCAAAAAGCATCATTTGAATTACTGAAAACATTAATTGTATTTCAGAAAACATCATTTGAGTTTCAGAAAACATAAATAGAATTTCAGAAAACATCAATTGAATTTCAAAAAGCATTATTTGAATTGCTGAGAACATTAATTGTATTTCAGAAAACATCAATAGAATTTCAAAAAGCATCATTTGAATTACTGAAAACATTAATTGTATTTCAGAAAACATCATTTGAGTTTCAGAAAACATAAATAGAATTTCAGAAAACATCAATTGAATTTCAAAAAGCATTATTTGAATTGCTGAGAACATTAATTGTATTTCAGAAAACATCAATAGAATTTCAAAAAGCATCATTTAAATTACTGAAAACATTAATTGTAACAATCACATAAATCTGCAGATACCGAAAGCAAGAAACGCATTTTTCATTTACAAAAAACTATTTTACTCCCCTTACATCAAACCAAGGGTTAAAGTTCTATTGTACCAATCATTGGTTAGACCTATTTTAACGTATGATTGCCAAATTTCGTTCAACATTTCTCCATTTTTTATGGAAAAAATAAGAGTTTTTGAAAGAAAATGTCTGAGAGCATGTACTTCTCTTTATAGATCTCCAGATAGCAACTATATAAAATTTGTATCAAACAAAAAATTATACAATGCAGCAAAAATAGGGAGAATTGATAATTTTATTATACATCTCATTCGAAACTATATTGCAAAAAGCTGTAATTGCTATGAGAACAATTTAATTATGGCCCCTTTTTATATCAACGAGGAATATATAACTAAAACCTTGCAAAGTGGCTTTGTTCCTCCCGAAGCCTTTTTATACCTTGACCATAAAGGATTTATTCAAAACGAAATAGGCATTCCTATCTTCTATCATATATATAGAAGAGCCAACGATAAAGCTATACATTGCAACCAACTCACAACTGAAAATAGTAGATTTGATAAAAACATTTACTTAGGAGATAATAACATTTTTCCTAATATACATAAAAAAAATATTGGTGGCTCACCTAAGAACTCCCCTTTTAAATTTTACTCTTGACTAAACTTTTTATTATACAAATATCAAAGTAATATTTTTTCCCATTTTTTTTCATTACAAAAATTATATTGTCTGTAAATATTTATGTGTCATTTATAATTATATTACATGTTTCTAAAAAAAAAATTAATGAAAATCTATATATTAAATATTCTTGAGAGCCCGAATATGGGACAGTGTATTATATTAAGATACTCTTACTATTTGTTTATTTATAGTTTAAGAATATGAATTTTGTCTAAATAAACGCTTAACAAAAAAAAAAACATCAATTGAATTTCAGAAAACATCAATTGAATTTTAGAAAACAGCATAATCGACTTATTTTTTATGCACTGGAAAATATGATGTCGATGTTTTCTTTAATTATTAGATGTTTACACATCTCCCTTGTGATCGGACTCACATGATTTTTTTTTCATTGGAACGTCACTCTCAGGAACAAAAGGTGAGAATCATTTAAATCCTAACTCTTACAAATAAAGGAATTTGCTAATACCCTGTATTTTCTCTTTATTTGTTTGACATTTATTATAATTACCTCCCGAGTAATTATAATAAAAGGCGTAATCCCTCAGGTACCTCTACACCCCGTTGGTCACAAAATTAGCATTAATTACTCCCATAAATTAATACATACCTATAATATTAATAGGCTAGACGATTTTTTGTTACCGATGTTTTGTTTTACAGTTTTATCCCGATTTTGACCAAATGCATATTATTTGAAAGGTATTTGCTTTTGGCTGTTCACCAGATTTACAGGTTTTTAAATTTTTCCCTTTATTTTGAGTAAATTGCATTTAAAATTGCTACTACACATACATAAAGTTATACATATGCTATGTGTGTGGTTACTAATTTTTTTAATGTGTTTGTTAATTAGTTTGTTATCTTCATTCACAATAATAATAAACCAAAAAGTGTCGGTTTGTGAATTGGCTAAGTTGAAAAATGAAACTGCCAAGAAATTGAACTCGAATTTCGAGCGCTGGAATCTGCTAGTAATTGTAAATATATATTGCACTGCCGAGGAGCGTGGAGTTGTTAAGCAATTACGAAACGACTGGAAAACAATAACTTTCATTGCTAGATCACTTGGAAGATCTAAAAAAATCATTAAGTGCGTTAAAATGAAAATCATTCGCTGAATCGGTGTACACCTAAAAGAAGCACCTCAACCACTGATTTTCGTATTGTATTAATACATTTATCTCATCAAAGGCTATTTCTGTTAGATTCTTAGAAAACAATTTATCCAGCAAAGTTACCGCTTTAGTGCTAAGCAAGAAGAACAAGAAAGCTTGCATTCAATTTGCTACCAAACTCCATAACAGAAGTATTGGTGATTTTAATGATAAACTATGGAGCGATCAGACAAAAATTGACTTATTTGGTTCTGACAGAAAACCAGAAGGTAAAGTACTAAATGATCGACACCAAAAAAACTGTAAAACACAGAGGCGGCAACATCATGATTTGGGGAGCTTTTACGTGGTATGATTATGGATCTCTATATAAAATCACAGATACTATGTATTAGGAAATGTATACTTTGAGAGATTTAATGCAGAAAATCATATGATACCAGATTGGCCTTTTTTTATTTATTAATTTATTTGCTAGTCTATGGAAATATAATCTATACAGACTCGTTAACAATAATAATAACATTTTTAAAGAAATATAGTATTAAATTAAACATAAAATGAATTCAGTATTGGCTACAGCAAAACTAAAAATTAGTTGAGATAAAGTATTATGTCCCTTTTAATCGGATCTAAACTTCTTTCAATTATAACAAAGGGGCGTGGCACCCCCACACAAAGTAAATATTAAATGTGATATATCTGGAGTACTGTAACAGTAAGTGCTTTGGGACTTTACGTGAGCCCTTTCATTACGATGCGGGGCGGAGGGGGGTAGCGAAGCACACCGGGTTGCATCTAGTAATATAATAAAGAGGTAATGTGTGTCTGTTTCTAAGATATAATCTATGTAACTACTCATCTGATTTTAAAAATGTTGGTTCAATATTTAGAATGGTCCTTAAGGATATTTTTTATATTTTTAGGTGTGGCACCTCCAATATAAAGTAAACTTTTAATATAATATAGTGAGTACTGTGACAGAGAAAGCTTTGCATATTTGTGTGAGGTCAACCAATATTAATGTTAACAGCCACGTTTTAAATGGGCAGGATCGGATTAGCGGAAATGGCCCCTACCATACAAGGTAATAATTCAATATTATATATGACAAGTACTATGTATCACAGAGACAGCTTTGCAAATTTATCTGAGGTCATATATTATTAATGCGTGTAGTAGGGAAAAAAGGGGCAGGCGCGGACCGATGGGCGTGGCACCTCAAATACAAAGTAAATACCAAATGTTATATATATTCAGTACTGTAATAGTGGGCCCTTTGCGACTTTGCGTGCGGCCATAAATTATTCATGTGATTAGTCGAACAAAAAATGAGCGTGAATGGAGCAGTGAGCGTGACAACGCCCATACAAAGTTAATAAATATTATCTAATAACTGGAGCACTATAAAAGGGAAAGTACCTTCTACGAACTATAAAAGCGACAGCCTTGAAACTTTTGACAAGTACATTACTTATCAATGTCAGTAGTTTTGAAAAATATCGGCCAAAAATCGCCAATGGCGAAAATCATGAAAAACAAAAATCGTCAAAAACAAAAATCTTCAAAATCAAAAATTGGAAAAATCAAAAATGGCCAAAATCAAAAATCGGGCGCTGAGTACTTAGGCTCCAATTAATAAATGCCCCAAAAAAAATGAACAAATGCCCCAAAAATTATGGTATAAGTTCAAGATGAACAAATGCACCAAAAATTTAACAAAAAGGTCCTAAAACAAATGAATAAATCCTAAAATTTTTCAAAAAAATCCAATAAAAAATGAACTTAAACCCAAAATTCATTCTTCAACATTTTTTCACATAACAAAAAGTGTTTAAACTCTCGGTCGCACTCCCTAGAAATATGCGAATAGCAAAAAATGCAAAGTTTTGGGCCAATCAAAAACATTTAGGGGTCTGTTTAAATGGGGAAAATATGACTTTTTTCAGATTTAGCAAAAATTTCGTTCTATAGTTTAACTTTTCCGACAAATTGTTATACAATTCGGGATGAGCATTAAATTATCTTTCCAAAAAGCTATAAAACTTCGAAATCGAATAAAAACTCACCAAGTAATAGCAAATGCCCCAGACCACTTTTGGGCCAAAAAAAACTAGGTCATGAAATCTGACGGGAAATTTTTCAACATTAAGAAATTAATTAAAGCCAACATTTTGTTTTGGTCTCTATACCCGTAAGTACTCAGATATGACGCATTGTTTTGTTACCACCTTGTTAACCTTAAGCATTGAGACCGTAAATGGAAAATTTTTTTGATAAAATTTTGAAAACTCCTTTTTCAAATTTTGAAAAATTTTCTTATACAGAATTTAAAAAAATTGATCTGGCTCCTTAAAGTCTTGTTAAATGAATGCTACACGTTAACTGTGTGAATTTTGAAGTAAATCCTTATGCCAGAAACTTTTTGACAAGGATTTTATTTTTGCTGATTTCGAGAAAAATGGGTGTTTGTAAAATATTCTGTAAATGTACTCTTTCTAAATACTTTGTATCAAAAATTCATCACTTTTCTACATTTGAATGTTATATTATATCTTACTAGTTTAGTGTTTCGGAAAAAAAATATTATGACTCCATTAACCCTTTTGGAATTGGGTCACATATGACCCCAAGCTAATAAAAAACAATTTATTCAAAAAAATGAAATATTTTCTAAGTGCTACTGAATTTTTAGATGCGACGCTCAAAATGTAATAACAAAATGTGTAGAAGTTCCGTTCTTAAAATTTGAGATAAATGCGAGAACGTTAACCCAGTATTTGTCAAGGCCAGCTTTGGATTTTAAGATATTTTGAAATAAAAATTATCGAAAATGAGTTTTTCTATTAAACTCAATGAAACCACTATTTAGAATTTAAGAAAAATAATTCGGTTAATTTTTATTTATTTAACCCTTCAGTGCTCCTGGGATCAAAATAATCCATTGAGATATATGCAATTATCTGGTTATTGCTCGCGAATATAAATTAAAACAACTTTTAACCAATTTTGTCATAAAATTATTTTATAAAAACTATCTATATTTTTCTGAATAAAGTAAGAAGACCCACAAATGACCCAAAGCTAATAAAAGACAATTTATTCACAAGAATATGAAATATAAAATTAATTCTATTTAGTTTGGTGTATTTAAGGATGATTTAGTGTGCGATTCAAATTGTTTTCTGTAATCACTTACGACTTGCTATAAGTATTGCTTTTCTTTAATTTTATATTATTATATTAATTTTATATTTCATATTCTTTCTGGAAAGATAATTTAATACTGATCCCGAATCATATAACAATTTGTCGGAAAAATTAATCCATAGAACGAAATTTTCGTCAAATCTGAAAAAAAGTCATATTTTCCCCATATAAAACACACTTGAAATTTTCAATAGCGTTGAGCCTCCTCTAAATGTTTTTTGATTGGCCCAAAACTTTTTATTTCTCAGTTTTTTTTTGCTATTCGCATATTTCTAGGGGGTGCGACCGAGAGTTTGAACACTTTTTTTTTCTCCATATAATGAAGGGCTCCCCTAGTGTGTACAATAAAATTGCCTGTTGATCTATCCAAACTGTGCCACGACACACACACACACACACACCACACACACACACACACACACACATATCAAGTGCACCAACTTTTGAAACCGATGTCTTCCGATCGGGATGAAATTTGCACCAAGGTTAGTCCTATTGGATAGTAGTTTAGACACAATTTTTCAACAAGATCGGTCAAGGTCTCTCTGAGTTAGAGGGGATCAAAATTTGACATTTTGGCCAAACATGTGTTTTTTCTCATCCATGTAACTTATTACCTATTGTTCTTAGAAAATTTTCTCCCAAAGAGTTTAGATAGCTATTTCTTCAATATTTCGGAAAAAAATACTTTAAAAAAAAAAAAAAAATTTTAGACTTTTTTTTTGCTAAATAAAGCATTTTTTGCCTTTTTTTCAAAAAGGGCATTTTTTTTCATAAGAAAGCTTAGGATTTTTCCTTTAAGAGCTTTTTGGTCGCTTAGTGGGATGGGAGTGGGATATCTATCAAAATAAATGTTTTGTAACTCAAGACAACGGTTTTTCAATATTTCACAAATGCACTATTTTGAATTTTTCCTATTTGTGTGAAAAACCTTACAAATAAAACTTATACTGAGAAACTAGACAAATTAACCTTTCCCAAGGTATGTAACATGCCTAACTAAAATTTCATACCCTCAATACTGTAATACCCACAATATGTTAACCTCAGGAAAAAAATCACTTTTTTTCTATAGAAATGTTGAACAATTATTTTTTTTTATTTATTTGTAATAATAATTAAATTAATATATAATAATTATATTAAAAATAAATAGATAAATTATTTAATAAAATTTAATCTTAAAACATTATTTCCATTCATATCATAACTATTTTATAGTTAATTTATTGTAGCTGATGAAGTATTTGCTTTGTCACTTTTTAAAAATCCAATCTTTCATCCAGCTTATTTGTTGAATTTATTTGCTGCTTTTTTAGCCAATCTTTCTTGGCGTTATTCGGTTCAGCTGTTGATTTCGCTGGTGTTTTTTTTTTTTTTTTGACTTTTGAAAGAAATCGCATTGAGTAGAGGCAAAAAACTTTTTCATCTCGAGTCTTCCATCGACAAGCGGTATAAAAGCATGGTATTGAGCGGTGCCATCGATTGTTATCGCAGCATCGAATCTGCTCTTTAGTGTTTTCAATGTTTCCTCATAACCCTCTTTGCTACTAAAAACTATTTTAGTTTCTTTACAATAATTCTTTGTCCAATGGGATAAAGCAGTCGCATCTAAGATGCGATCTTGATGAGAGCACTGGAGGCTATATTTCGCTGCATTTCTTTTAATGTTTGCTCCAATACCATCACATACTCCTTTACCACTCAGCTGGAATTCCAAAATCTTTTTCATGGGCCATAAGATTTGCCAAGCTACTTTTGTTTTTAAAATGTTGATGAGCTCCGTCCGAAACGTAGTATACCTTCTTTACTGTAAATTTAGATTTTAGAAATTTTAGTATTCTCTTCTGGTACTCATAAACTGCAACGGTATCATATTTTAAATCGTCGGATATGATTGCCATACTTTTGTGTTCCAGTTTTTCATCTTTCATGTAGTAAATAACTACTGTGAATATAGTTGCTTGGTCGTTATTGAAGTGGAATGCTTGTATGGCATCCTGAAGAACATATTTATCGTTTTCTGCAAAATCATATGAAATAACGAATTCACCAGACTTGAATTGTATCTTCAAATCCTTGAAGAATGACCATTGCTCTTTGACTAAAAAGTCATGGGTTCTCAAATTTAGCAATCCTGTACACATTTCTTCCACAAAATCATCCACATTTAAAATGATTGTTTTCAATGTGAGTTGATTAAATTTTCTTTGATGAATGTGGTTTCCGGGTAACTGGTACATACACCTAAGTGGCAAGAAGTTGTTGCATTAGGACACATAGTCATTTTAAGGCAATCGCGCTAATTGTGTAAATCTTCTGCCGAATCATCTGTTAAATACTTTAAGTTGATTTCCTTCAACATCAGTTTAACATTTTCATGGTAAATGCAAACGCATACTGTGTGAGTTCCGCTGCTTCCTGCCAAAACGCAATGTTTTGGCCTCATTTGGGTTAATTTCGTGAAGCCAATTCTAACATCCTCGTGTTCAGATTGAAATGTTGCAAATAACTCTTTCAGGTTACAGAGAACCATTCTCTTCTGTTATGTTATGAAGATATGTTACATACCTTCGGAAAGTTTAGTTTGTCTAGTTTCTCAGTATAAGTTTTATTTGTAAGGTTTTTCACACAAATAGGAAAAAATTCAAAATAGTGCATTTGTGAAAAATTTAAAAACCGTTGTCTTGAGTTACAAAACATTTATTTTGATAGATATCCCACTCCCATCCCACTAAACGACCAAAAAGCTCTTAAAGTAAAAATCCTAAGCTTTCTTATGAAAAAAAAAAATGCCCTTTTTGAAAAAGGCAAAAAATGCTTTAATTTAGCCAAAAAAAGTCTAAAATTTTTTTTTCTTTTTTTAAGTATTTTTTTTCCGAAATATTGAAGAAATAGGTATCTAAACTATTTGGGACAAAATTTTCTAAGAACAATAGGTAATAAGTTACATGGATGAGAAAAAACACCTGTTTGGCCAAAATGTCAAATTTTGATACCCCTCTAACCCAGAGAGATCTAGACCGATCTTGTTGAAAAATTGTGCCTAAACTACTATCCAATAGGACTAACCTTGGTGCGAATTTCATCCTGATCGGAAGACATCGGTTTCAAAAGTTGGTGCAGTTGACATGAAACCCCCCATATATATGCTTAAAGCAACGTTGCAGAACAATTTTAAACGTCGTCGTCGTCGTTGAACCCATCAAATACTTTGCGTTCGTTCACCGCAGGTTGAATTTGTGTAAGTTCTGATTCCTTCGATTTGCAAAGCGACTTTGTTACTTTTAGCTAAGTTTACAAAAGTAAATGAAACAACAGCCCGCAGAAAAATTAACCCAAAATGGGTTTTGTGTAGCTTACTTTTTTGCAGGAGGATGATGTTTGCTGTTGCGTCTTGTAAAAGAAAAGAAAATAATTTAGGCCCCAAACTTACAAATTAAAAATGAACAAATGCCTCAAAATATTTCAAATTGGAAGAAAACATGAACTTGTGCTCCAAAAATCAAAGAAATCCCATACATTTTTTTTTTTTGGGGGCGTAAAATCTGTATTTAATTTATTTTATTAAGGAGAAAATTGATTATAAAAACATAAATGTCAATAAGCCTCGGAAAGTCATAGCGCAGCACGACAGGGCATACTATTATAATATAAAGGGCTATTAATTTGAACAGCTATTGCTATGGAAATTTGGAAAAATAAATTATTTTGAAAAGGAAATGTAAATTTAATTTCCTTTAAAATATATTTTCGCAATGGAAAAACTTTCCATACTGGTCTGGTTGCGGTTATACTTGCAATTAAAATTCAGTTATTAACTTGTTTTATTCGCAATTAGGTTGCCAATAAATTTGGTAGAAACGACGAATCCCTTTTCCGTGTATATGAACAAACCACATTCAATACATTGTGTTGTTGAACAGCGATAATGAATGTTATTATTAGCGTAGAATACTAAACAATGAATGTAACATCTTCACAAACATCTTGGACTTTTTTTCAACTGCTTCTATTTATATATACAAAACACTTCCATATAAAAAAAAAATTAAATAAAATACTACAACAATTTTCATGCCAAAAGAAACATGGCGTCTGGGAGTTTAAATTTCCGTTTTTATCTAAGAATACATACAATACATAACATGCATATAAAAAACAAGCAAAGCAACTGACCTTAAAGGATATATAACAGATATTCTATAGTATATAAGAACTGAATATAAAACAAGTAAGAAAATTATAGTCGGTCTAGACCGGCTATACGATACCGTATACCATGCGTTTAGAGACCATATCCCTTAGGTCCAACTAATTGGATATAGAAAATTAGCATAACCAAATTTGAGTGGCATTGTTATTAATTTTTTGTGGGCTATATTTATATGGGGACTAGGTCGAAAAATGGACCGATCCTGACCATATTTGGTAAAGTCACTTATATTTTGAAAAAATATATACAAACCAAATTTGAGAAAAATTTGTGCAATATTTTTGTTTTTTGATAGATATAAGTGAAGATCGGGAAGCAGCTCTATATGGGGCCTATGACTAAGAATTGTCCTATAGGGATTATATTTTTGAACTACTGATTAATGGATATATTAAACACATATAAACCCAATTTGTCCGATATATATACATATGATAATTTTGATCTTATGGCAATTCAAGTCGATTTCATAGGGGTCGTTTATACGGGGACTAGGTCCGAAGATACACCAAATTTCGCCAATTTCAATAGCGTTCGATAGAAGATTATGTACTAAATTTCATCAAAATATATCCATATTTACGACCTGTAGTTTGATTACAAGGTTTACATGGACACACAGATGGACAGATGGACAGACATCGCTAAATCGACTCAGAAAGTGATTCTGAGTTGATCGGTATAATAAAAGATGGGTCTAGATCAAATATTTTTGGTAGTTACAAACAGCAGCACAAAGTCATTATATCCAAACCACATAGTGGTATAGGGTATAAAGAACAATGTAGTTGTACAAAGAAAGTTTAACAAAACTCATTATTTTGCTCATTAAACTCTTTGGCTTATAATTAGCTAGAAAAATATAAGCTAAACTCTGTAGCAGCAACAATACTAAGCAACACTGAATGCACAGAGTGCACAAAGTTCTGATGTGCATTGACTAGAACAGAATATAACTCGATTCATTTTTTGTTTTAATTTATATTATATTACAAGTATTTAGAGAACATCTACATATTTATATGTATGTGCGTATGTATGTTAATAAGCAACAATAGAGAGGGAAAACTTGAAATATTTGTAGTATTGTTGACCATTATTAATTAAAGCCAAGGTAAAGTTTATCCCATTCATTACTGAAAATGCATTAAGTAAAGCACAAGTATTGTTCTCATTCTACTGGCCAGAATTGAAAAGCTCGTTTAAATTTTGGTTTCTTTAAAACTACCGGAGATGTTTAAAAACTATTTTTTTTTTTTATTTCAATAATATTTTAACAATAAACAAATCATGAATAAATAACTTTTGAAAAGGAAGAGTTAAAAATTTGAATTTTATAGAAGGAAGTTTTTAATATTTAATAAATTTACTATCGCACACAAAAAGTTTTTATTTAATTTTTAACTAATTTTTGTTATTTGCAAACTTTATGGAAGTAAAATACATAAAGGTATTCTTACAAAAGTTTTTAAGATATCTGAAGTTTTTTGGTGTGACGAGCACAATAATAAAAAAAAAAAATAAGATGGAGCACAAAAGCGTAGAAGTTGTTACTAAAAATATGTTTCACGAAATGTTATTTTTTAATTGGAAAAATCATTTGAATTGTCATGCCATAAGTCAATTATCGAAGACACAGCTTTTCGTCAAAAAACAGCAGCTGAATATCTTGTCTCATACCAGAAATAGTTCCATATACATACATATATAAATCAGCAGATCGCACCACTTTATAAATAATAAACGTCAATAAAAAAAAAAAAACACTTCAGAGTTGTTGGAATCATGGCTTATTTAATAAATATATATTAATAATATATACAAGTGTCAGCCCCTTAAGAAAATCTGCGTTAATTGTTACCTACTACCACTCTTTTAAATCCTTTACGTACAAAATAAGTTAAACATTTTAAACTTCTAAGTGCGTTTAATTTTAAATGAAGCATTTATATAAATGGAGATTAAGAAATACAAATTTTAGAAAAAATCATGATTTTAAGAAGTATTTATGAAATAAGCTAGTGGAATTCGTAGTGTGGTTTTATTTATCGACATATTTACGCAAGATTCAGTACCAGTTCTTTAAGTGTACAGTGTCGACCATATAAGTTTTGCATTTTGTTTTTGCTATTAATAAAAATTTTATATTTTTTTGCACTCCGGTTTTTTTTATTCCAAAGTAGAATCTTTGCGGTTAATTCTATAACACTATGTCATTCAGAGGACTTCCTTGGCTGATTTTGCATTAGCCCATGTGAACATTTCAATTTATCAGTACATTTTCGATAATATGGAGCTGTTTTTTTTACCGACGATTGCACAAATTAATTTTTGAATCCCTCAATCGATGCTGGGTTATTAGCGTAACACTCACCCTTCACGGCTCCCACCAAATAATAATCCAATGGGGTCAAATCACAGCTGCGCGGTGGCCAATGCACATCGTCAAACTTGCCACGCTTGTTTGATACGGTACGCCATCTTGTTGAACCAAATGTTGTTCAGATCTATATAGCCGAAAATGGTCCCCATATAATTTTCACGGCAGCACTGTCCGTTCACTGGAACGCATTTGCCGTATGCATTTTCTAAGATGCCAAAAATCACAACATACAGTGCATCGTTCAGGGTGCATTTGCTTTATAGCAGCTATGTGTAGATTCCCTGTGCACTAGATGCGAAGGAAAATTGTTGTACACTGTCATCAGAGAATCAAAATTGTGCAAACTGCAAACAATTTTTGGGTGGTCTGAAATATATCTGATATCTCATATCAGCAATGTTTTATGGGTTCGATATAAAGGGTTTTCCAATAGGTACTAGACAACTTTGAATTTAGTTTGTGAATTTAATAATTTCACTGATCATCTAACTGTTACTTTCCTTTTCTTCAAAAAACTCAACATTTTCATCATGGTAAAGTACACGAACGATCAACGAATGCAAATTATAAAAATATACTACCGAAATTCGGAGTCGGTGACCGCAACTTTAAGAGCTTTAACTCGCCTTAGTAGACAAGCAATAACAAGTTTAGAGCAAAAATTTGAGTCTACGTATTCATTGCGCGATGCTGGCGTGCCAGTGAGACAACGGGTTGGTCGAAGTGCCGAAAATATCGCTGCCGTTCAGGCATCGCCCAGACCACTTTATGGCGAATTTTGCGTAAGGATCTTGGTTTACGCCCATACAAGGTCTAGCTGACTCAAGAATTGAAGCCGATGGACCATTTGACGCGACGTACGTGCTCCTAATGGGCAAAATCATTTTCAGTGACGATGCACATTTTTGGCTCAATGGGTTCGTCAATAAGCAAAATACGCGTTATTGGTTTGGTGAAAATCCACATGTGCTTCATGAGTCACAACTTCATCTATAAAAAAAAACCGTTTGTGCGGTTTGCATGCCGGCGGCGTCATTGGCCATATTTTTTCGTCGACAATAACGATCGTCACGTTACTGTAAAGAGCGACTAGACTTTCTTCTTTGGTGCTACGTCAAATCATTGGTATATGCCAACAAGGCGATGACGTTGGCCGTTACGGCCGAAATGTGTGACCGAGTCATCGAAAATTGTGTCCAATGATTTGACCGCTGCCGACGTGCCCGCGGTGGCCATATGAACGAAGTCAAGTTCCATTCATAAATGTTTTGATTGTGTTTCAAGTCCCTAAAAAAATTTTGGAAATATCTCAAGCGGTTTGCGCTTTATTTAAAAAAAAAGTTGTCAAGTTCTTATTGGAAACCCTTTATATGCAACAATTGCTTCTAGAAGTAGTAGAAAACTTTTATCAACTTTCAATTCCATATCAAGATAGGTTTTTGTGATCAAATTTCTCAGTACTCTAAGAAGCTTTATGGCGTAACCTTTCCTGATTTGTTAAACATTAGAAGATTGATGCATTTACATAAGTTTATATACACTCGTGATGCAATGCATCATTTGGAAAACATGAACTAACTACTCTTTAGGGACTAGGTCGAAAAATAGACCGATCCTGATCACAAGTGGTAGGGTCATATATCTTTGAAAAAATAAATTTGAGAAAAATCGGTTAAAAATTTTTGTTTTTGATAGATTAAAGTGAAGATCGTGAATCAGCTGCCCATAGCGTATATTTTTCGACTTCTGATTAATGGATGTAATAAACACATAGAAACCCAATTTGACCGAGATCTATATGATAATTTGTATATTATGGGAATTTTAATCGAACACATAGGGCTCATCTGTTTGGCGCCTAGGTGTGAACAAGAACCAGTTTTCACCAATTTCAATAGCGTTCATCATAAGGCCGATAGAAACTTATATACTAAATTTCATAAAAATATATTCTGAGTCGGTCGGTATAATAAAAAATGGATCTAGGTCAAATATTTTCGGTAGTTAAACACATCAGCACAAAGTCATTATACCCTGACCACATAACTATTGGTATAAATGCAAAAAATACGAGAACATCAAGAAATAAAAGAATTAAAAACTACATCTATTTTAACAAAATAGGGTTTTCGAAAAATAATTGATTTCAAAGATATGACAGCGCCATGTGGCAAACATTAATTATTTCCGGGATCTGAAAAATTCGATATAACGCTGTTCATATTTTAAAAGTTCATTTTTATACCCTATACCACTATGTGGTTTGGGTATTATGACTTTGTATATAACTACCAAAAATATCTGACATAGACCCATCCTTTATTATACCGACTGACACAGATTCACTTTCTGAGTGGATTTAGTGATGTCTGTCCATCCGTCTGTCCGTCTGTGTGTCCATGTAAACCTTGAAATCAAACTACAGGTCGCAAATATGAATATATTTTAATGCAATTTGGTGTGTAAGCTTTTATTGGCTATAGGACGAAGGATATTGAAATTGGTGAAATTCGGTCAATGTTCAGAACTAGTCCCTATATATATGACCTATATGAAATCGACTTAAAATGCCATAAGATCCAAATCATCATATAGATCTCGTTCAAATTGAGTTGCGTATGCTTATTACATCCATTTATCATTTGTCCAAAAATAGACCCCATACGAAAATTCTTTGTCATAGCCTCCATATAAAGCTGATTCCCTATTTTCACTTAAATTTATCAAAAAAACAAAAATATTGCACAGATTTTTCTCAAATTTGGTTTGTGTATATTTTTTCAAAATATAAGTGACCTTACCAAATATGGTCAGGATCGGTCCATTTTTAGACCTAGTCCCCATATAAATATTGCATCCGATATGAACTTTTTCATATCTGCAGCCGAAAAAATAATAATGCCACTCAAAGTTGGTATATGCTTATTTTCTATATCCAATTAGTTGGACCGAAGAGATAGGGTCTCTAAACCATGGTATAGGGTATCGTATAGTCGGTCTAGACCGACTATAATTTTCTCACATGTTCAGTTTATACTTTTTATCGGTTTTATTAGTTTTTTCGCAAATTTCATGTCAATATCTTCATTGGTCCAATAGTAACGTTGGTTTTTTTAAACGCCTAACAATGAATTTGACAAATTTAACAATATCTGCTTTTGTTGAATAAAGGAGACATAAATTTTGTTTATGTTATGTAAAATTTTGTTATGGATATGTTAACGATTTTGCAGAAGGTCTTCGGCTACCAGTTTACGTCAAAAAAGAAAGCAGATAAGGTGTTGAAGACAAAGATAGAAAAAAGATAAGCTGATGCGCCTGATGACTTGGTGTTGATAAATTGTCCATTGTCAATTGGAGATTATAGTGATCTTACTATTTGCAATTCACAAGGATCAATCAACACAATTAAAAAAAAAATCATGTGGGTCCGATTACAGGGGAGATGTGTAAACATCTAGTAACTAAAGATTTTTTTACGGCATTTTTTTAAAATCAAGCAGAAAAAAGCGTCATCTATATATCACTTATAGCAATCAACTGCAGAGGCTCTACTAATATAAAAATATTTATTATTATTTATTATTTCAACAAGTTAATTTTTAATTTTTCGTTTTTTATTTTTAATTTTTTCATTTGTAATTTTTAATTTTTCATTTTTTATTTTTTATTTCTTATTTTTCATTTTTAATTTTTTATTTTTTATTTTTTATTTTTTATTTTTATATTTTTATATTTTTTATTTTTTATTTTTTATTTTTTATTTTTTAATTTTTATTTCTTATTTTTTATTTTTCATTTTTTATTTTTTATTTTTCATTTTTCATTTTTTATACCCTACACCACTATGTGGTTTGGGTATAATGACTTTGTGCTGCTGTTTGTAACTACCAAAAATATTTGACCTAGACCCATCTTTTATTATACCGATCGAATCAGAATCACTATCTGATTCGATTTAACGATGTCCGTCCGTGTGTCCTTCCGTCCGTCCGTCTGTGTGTCCATGTAAACTTTGTAATCAAACTGCAGGTCGTAAATATGAGTATATTTTGATGAAATTTTGTATATAAGCTTTTACCGGCCATAGGATGAACGCTACTGAAATTGGTGAAAATCGGTCCATGTTCAGACCTAGCCCCCATACAAATGACCCCTATGAAATCGACATAAATTCCCATAAGATCCAAATTATCATATAGATATTACTCAAATTGGGTTTGTATGCGTTTATTACATCTATTAATGAGTAGTCCAAAAATTATCCATATGGGACAACCCTTACTCATAGGCCCCATGTAGAGGTGCTGCCCGATCTGCACTTAAATCTATCAAAAAACAAAAATATTTCACTGATCCTTTTCAAATTTTGTTTTTATATATTTTTGCAAAATACAAGAGACTTCACCAAACATGATCAGGATCGGTCCAATTTTAGGCCTAGTGCCCATATAGATATAGCATCCGATATGAACTTTTTCATATCTGCAGCCAAAAAAATTGATAGAAATCCCACTCAAATTTGGTTTATCTTATTTTCTATGTCCAGTTAGTATGGCCTAAGAGATAGGGTCTCTAAACACATGGTATAAGGTATCGTATAGTCGGTCTAGGCTGACTATAATTTTCTTACTTGTCATTTTTCATTTTTCATTTTTCATTTTTCGTTTATCATTTTTTATTTTTCAATTTTTATCTTTAATTTCTTTTTCTTTTTTTTTTCATTTTTCATTTTTTAGTTTTAATTTTTAATTTTTCATTTTCCATTTTTAATTTTTTATTATGAATTTTTTATTTTTCATTTTTCATTTTTAAACAGGTTATTACCTATCATAATTTTTTCACCAATACAATCATGTTACACCGATTTTGTCTTACGGCTCATGTGTTACGCTGTTTTGATTGTATTGTGAAATAGAATTTTACCCCCCTGCGCGTATAGATGTTTACACATCAAAAAGCATTTTTTGAAAATGACTACCAGAACGAAATGCAATGACTGAAGAGCAAGGCTATGATTTTGTGCAAATGCATTTTTGTACCCAGTAAGCCTTAAATCGAATAATTAGCAACAATACGGCACCGATTTGTTGTTGCATATACATATATATATATATATATTTTTTTTTGCATATTTTGTTATAAATGTATATTTTGTTTTGCATAACTTTTTTTATATACATATTTGGATTTCTCAAAATTTTTAAAAATATATAATTTAAGAAATATAGACAAATGCACTGTTCAACAATACCACTTTTTTGGAAATGCGCACAGACCAGACAATTAAGAATCCATGATCCATTTCGCTTTGCTACGTCAAGATTGTTTTTATTGATACAAAAATTTTAAAAATTTTAAAAACAAAAAATAAGTAAAAATGACGTTGCGTGGTAAAGAAGAAGCATTTCAAGACAGTAATATATCAAACTTCAAAAAATATTAATTCTGCCTCTAAATTTGAGAACACAAAATTAAGTTCTTAATGCAGTCAGCAAATTGCTATCAGTGTTTACAGAAGAAAATCAAAACTTTATCGTGTTTGTGGAAAAATGAAATACTACTAAATCTCTAATACGAATTAGTAAAGGTCATTAAAAAATTCGAATGAAATTTTCTTTTTCCACAACGAATGAGCTTTGAAAAAATCCACAGCAAATAAAAACAAAAACACAATTTCAATTAATTTGTTTTTTCACATGGATGAAGTATATTTTATATACATTCCTTTATTTGCATAAAAAAATTTCCAATTTTTCAACAAAACGATATATATATAAGTTAACACTTCCACACGCCCAATACCTTTTTTAATAACATATTGGCGAATGCGCGAGTCAGCAATACCACGGACAGCGCGTGTTGCAGTTGACACCCCGCGCACCACCCCTTTGCTCAACCAATATACAATGCGCTATACGATACTTGCATTCTTTTGTACACGCGCAAGCTATTGGGAAATGAGTAAGTTAGTGAAGTTAGTGTTCTAAATTAAATTAAGCTAGCGTATGCAAATATTTGCACACGCAAATTATTGGGAAACCATAGCATGTTATGGTTCCCATGAGAATAAGCTGGCATAGGCAAAATAATATTAGTAAATTTTTAGTTATATTAATGTGCAAGAGACGGAGAGCAGTTAGTTCAATTCTAGACTGCAGTAGAGCAACATCGGGTTTTTTAATAAAATAATAGTCAAAATATTAAATAGTGTTTTTTTATTTAAAAGGTGAGTTGGGCCCCATGGGCGGCCCAACAATAGTAATTTTTTTAAAACATGGCTGACGCCATTGTTAACTGGCGCCCGAGCAGGGACCGGCCAATCGCGGAGTGAAAAGGATGTGCCGGATCCTTCTGTGCTTGGCTCATGGCCAAAATAATCCCTTTTCCTAAGAAAAAAATAAATAATAAAAGTGAAAAAAGTGAAAAAAAAAAAAATTTTCTTTTTTTTAGAATAAAAAATCTAGAAATTATAATAAAAGTGAAAAAAAGTGAAAAAAATTTCTTTTTTTAGAATAAAAAGTCTAGAAATTAAAAAGTGTCCTTTGAGAAATCGAGAAGTTCTAAAATAAAAATTCTTTTTTCGAAAATAAAATACAAAAAGTTTTACAAGTTCTGAAAGTGGAAATGAGAAATTTGAAATGAAAATTTCCTTTTTTTTAAATTAAAAATAAAAAATTCTTTTTGTGAATATGTGGAATTTAAAAATGAAAATTTGCTTTTTTTGGAAAATTAAAAATTCTTTTTGTGAATAAGAAAAGAAAAAGGGAAATTATTAAAATAGTTAATTAAGCTAAGGGTAAAATTGAAAGAAGTACTCCCTGAGGAAGTAAAATTCCGGGGGATGAAAAATCAATTATTTTTTGGAAACCCTAGAGAGGGAAATATCCAAAGTTGAAAAAGCGAAGTATCCTTCAGTCTCCCCCCGAAAACAGGTAAGTGTGCATTCTTGTGTAACTGCAACATGATAAAAAATAAAAAAAGTGACCAATATGGGTCTTGAAATGAGGCCCAGCGTGCTGCGATCCTGAACTCCAGGCCCTCCAGTGCATAAAAAATTTTTTTGTCACTATAATAATATGAAAATTCATCCCTTTGGAAAAACGTGAAACCTTGCTTCAGAACGCTCCCTTACCGAAAGGTGACATTACAGAAGGCTAAAGGACATTACCCAACAAGTTGTAGTAAACTTAAGAACCTACACTACTCAGTGGGTACGGATGTTTCCTTTTCGCCTGGTAATTAAGAGCTTAAGCTGGAAGGTTCACAGGGTGAGATAAATCGTGCCTTAGTACGTCAGCATTCACTGTTCGAAACCGGACCACACGATCCTCCATCTAAAGGGATATAAGGTAATAAAAAATATGAATGAATAAAGTAAATTAGTGCAATTACTCTGACAAGTATATGTACACGGGGAACCTAAAGGATGACCTTTGTATGTATATTTTTAGTATTTATATAAATTAAATAGCAAAAAATAGAAATTATTAAATTGCCAAATCGAAAATATGAAATTGTAAAAAATATTTACATAAATTAAATGGCAAAAAATAGAAAATGAAATTGCCAAAGAGAAGTTATGAAAATTTTATATGAATGAGAAGGAAAAAATAAAAATTATTGAATGATATAAAATTATGATAAAAAAGTCTTATATAAATTAAATGGAAAAAAATAAAAGAATTAATGCCAAAAAGAAAATAAAAAGTGGTGAAAATAAAAATCTTTTAATAATTAAATAAAAAATGATCGAAAAATAAAAATTACAAAATTAGAAAAATAATCTTTTTTTATCAAAAAACAAGAAATAAATTGTGAAAGGAAAAGGGAAAAAGCTATGAGCCAAGACGTTAAAAATATCTTTTTAAATTAAATCGAGAATGTGGAAGTAAAATAAATAATTGAAAATCTAAACTTTTCCGTTTTAGATCCACTCAACATAACATCAATCACATGTACTTCGCATAGTACGTAAAAATATAAACCTATAGTTAAATATAAATAAAACACAATCTAAGAATCTAACACAGTCTAGAATTGAACAGAGCTATAAAGGGTAAGTGCAAGGCCTTGGTTGAATTATTGAATATTTTGCGATTATTATTTGACTTATTTGTGGTGCGCGATAACCCTCTTCCGTCCAATTATATTTCTTTTTAAACTTTAATTTTACGACCAATACTGACAAAATAGAGGACCATTTATTTAATAGTTTTTCTTAATAATATAAACCATTTTTTTCCGTTGATACCAAGGGGATATTTGAACGAAATGTATTTCCAGGAGATCGAGGAAAGATTAGAGACAATAGCAAATCTGTATACGGTAGATGAAGAGGAAAGGGAAAAGCTGCGGAAATTGATAACTGCAATAACGAGGATAAAACGTATCGCGAGGAAGAAGTACCTAAGGAATAAAAGGAAACGGGGACCTATTAGGGTATAATAAGGAGAGAATATTTTCTTTATTTTATTTTGCAGTATGGAGCTGATTACATGGGAATTATAAAATCATTAATTAATAACTTAATAACTAATTACAAATCTTTTTAATATAGGAAACAGAGAACAATCAAGATAAATGATAGGCTAATTACGAATTTTCTTCATATGGATACGGGGAACAATTAGGATTAATAACCGAATAGTAAAACTCAATCATTATTGATGGTAAATTGAATTGGGATTATTTAATATAATCGGATGTATTATAATATCTTGTAATCGATCGAAGAGTGAAAATTATGTTAAGGGTACACGTTTTATAAGGAAAAATCATAGCAGGGTAAAACAATAATTTTGAAACGTTACATTGATAATTTTGGCATTTGATTGTATAAATTATTTACGTGTTAGGAAAAGATTCACTGAAAGGCAACCATTGGATTTATAGCATTTGCTGAACTTTAGTTGGAATCTACGTGACACTCTGCTATTTCAGGAGGAAAGGACCGTCCTAAGGCCTCTCCTTTTTATGGCAACTATAATTTGGCTGATGGCGTTTTGGACTTTTGACTTGAATAACGTACAAAACGTTCAGGGAAAAGTAACATTTTTCCATTTTAGGAATTCTTGGAAATGAAAGAAAAGGTTGTAACAATTTTATTTGCTTTTGAGTTAATGGGAGTTCTACGCGTGTGGATAACTTTTTGGTAATTTAGATCAGGCAAAAGTGTTAAACTTTGTTAGGAAAATATACAAACTGAACTCGCTTTTTGTCTACGAGGAAAGTGCTAGTCAGTTGATATAAGCGAAAATTCTCTCCAACGGAATTTGATAGGAGACATATTTTTTTGGACAATTTTATAGAATTCAGTTAAAGGACCACTCCGAAAATTCCTGGAAGATTCCACGATAGTTCCGGAAAACTATTAAAGTGCGGACTGAGAAATTTTCTCTAAAGTATATTATTATTTGAACATCTGAATAAATTACAGGGAAATCGTTTAAATAATTTTCTGGAAGTTGGGATATTTACCACGAATTATTGGAGCATATATTTTTATAGTTAGAGAACGGATGACCAATTTTTTGTTCATAATATTAGAGTACCTTATAATTACTAACTGGAGCTTATCAACGATATTTTAGGAAAAATTCACCTACGGACAAAGAGGAAGAAAATGACTAAAATAGAAAATTTATTAGGGACTATGCGAAGGTTCCTAAACCATTGACGAACCTCATTAGAGGTGAAAACGCTCAAATCAGGGCGGACATGTCCAGAAAAATTTCCATTACACTTAATGAGGAGGCATTACAAGCTTTTGACGAGCTCAAAACTATGTTAATGTCATCAGAAGTTCTAGCATTCCCCGACTTTGACCAGCCTTTCAACTTGACGACGGATGCCTCAAACTACGCAATTGGAGCAGTATTGTCTCAGGAACATTCGGATTCCGATAGACCCGTGGCATATATATCACGTTCTCTTGCGAAAACGGAGGAAAATTATGCCACCAACGAAAAGGAAATGCTAGCTATAGTCTGGGCTTTGGACAATTTGCGCTCTTACCTCTACGGCGCGAAAAAAATCAGGATTTTTACCGATCATCAGCCGCTCACCTATGCACTTGGCAACCAGAATCACAATGCTAAACTGAAAAGGTGGAAAGCCAGGATAGAAGAATATAACTACGAACTTATATACAAACCTGCGACGAAGGTACGATCACAGCCTCTGAAATTGGTTCAGAGACCGCAACAGCCGACGAAGGCTCGGAAAGGCAATCATTCCGGTCTGACGCTACGATGCACAGTGCCGACCAAGATGGCAGCGATCTTATCCCCCATGTCGAAGCTCCCTTGAACGTTTTCAGGAACCAGATAATAATCAGGCAGGGCAAGGATTTGCATAGCCATATACAGCCACATCCCGGCTTTAATAGGTACCATGCGACCATTGAACAGCTGACTGCAGAAACCCTTTCCGAGATATTGAAAAAATGCTTAAGCCCGACCTGCATTAACGGCATCAAGATACCCGAATGCTTTATTTCGTTATTAAACGAAGTCTATTTGGCCCACTTTGTCTCATATAGAATAAGAATTACGCAGCGTGTAGTCGAAGATGTGGGCAACCCCGAGAGAATCTGTAGAATAATTGAGGAAGAACATGGGCGAGCCCATCGCAACCCGAGAGAAAATGGTCAACAAATATTGGAAAGATTCTATTTCCCTAGCATGGGGAGTCTCATTAAGCGGTAGACTAGAACATGCGAAATTTGTAAGTTTAACAAATATAACAGACACCCCAGTAAACCTAAACTTCAACCAACTCCTATCCCGGAATATCCGTGCGAAATCCTGCATATCGACATTTTTGAAATTCAGGGGTTTAAGTTTATCAGCTGTATTGACAAATTCTCTAAGTTCTCAAAACTTTTTCACATTAGGCATCGGTCAGCGATCCACTTGCGGAACAAACTGGCCAAGGTTTTACATTACTTCACCGCACCTCGTATGATCGTGTCGGACAATGAAAGGGGGTTCCTGAGCCCAACTATTTTAAATTTCATTAGATCTTTGAACATAGAAATATACTTTACACCCGTGCAAAAGAGTGAAGTCAACGGCCAGGTAGAGAGATTTCACTCAACGCTCATCGAAATATATAGGTGTTTGTCAAGGGAAACGGGGAATCTTGGTCCTAGAGAGATAATTACCATCGCAGTAGATCGTTACAATAACACAATACACTCGGTCATTGGTAGAAAGCCGTCGGACATTTTCTTTAATAGAACTGAAAGATTTAACTACCGACAGCTGACAAATTTCCGCGACCGGGTCAACGAGGACATCCGTGGGCTAATCGAGTACAAGCAGAAGATAACGAATGACCGTCTAAACAGAAATAGATCGGACCCAGTCGACCTTGTCGAAAATCAGGAGATCTTAGTCAAAGACGGACAGATTAAGCCGAAGCATAGACCTCTATACAAGCGGCACAGAGTTTCTACCAACAATAGAGTAACTATCCGCACCACAACGGGAAAAAAATACCATAAGTCACAGATTAAGAAAATGTAAAGTGACCCTTGCAACTACCCTGGAAACCTTAGAACATAAGAAAAAAAAGAAAAAGAAAATATAAACAAATAATGGAAATTGTAAAAATTTTAGTAATAGAAATTATGATTAAGAAATCTAATTATCGAGAATTTGTAAAAAAATTTTTTTTTTTAGAAAAAAAAAAAAAAACCTTTATTTAAAATTAGAAAATCATAATTACCAAAAATTGTATAACATAAGAGGAAAACTTTTTTTTTGAGGACTATAACTAGGCAATTGTAATAAGAATAATACCCAGATCTTTGAATTCATGATTTACATTTTACACCTATTGTATTAAACACCAAGCTCTGTCCAACTCTATACATTGCACCTAGAATACGGATACTATAAGCTGCACATACTAACCTACGTTAATACTTAAAATTTTTAAGCCTTTTTCTACTCGCAACCAACGTTGCAGCCTTCCACGTCTTTGAATATCAATCGCCGCTTGTGACTATCAAAGATGGCGAAGGATGGATTGTGAACGGTTATCTGAGCGTCGTACATGTGATACAATTGGAGAGGTTCGAGGAGATGCTTCGGACAACTGCTGACGTCTTCACTGCTACATCGAAGGACGAAAAGGGCAAGGAAATATTCGGATATCAACTCCAAAGGGCATACGACCGAATGACAACAGTAAAAGGCATCACGAGGAACAAAAGATCTATAGAGTGGATTGGCTCTGCCTGGAAATGGATTGCCGGCAACCCAGATGCAACAGATTGGAACAAGATACTGGAAAGCCAACAAAGATTAATAGAGAACAACGAGCAACAATACGTGGTGAACAATAATCTGTTTGGCACAACAGACGATTTGGTGAAGAAAATGAACGACCTCATCGACAGATACAACAATAAAATAGTCGTGTCCGAATCAGACGAAATAATGCGTGAAGCCTTGAACCAAGTAATAACGATAAGAGAAGACATCGGGGAAATAGTACGAGCGTGTCAACTCGCTAAAGCAGGCATCGTCAACACTAATCTACTAAATATGGAGGAAATTAGTAAGATTGTTTCCGAGATCGAATCGCTCCCATACGACAACGAGATCGAGGCCATAGAATACGGTAGGCCAAGTATATTTTCGAATGGTACATCGCTGTTGTACGTGATATCAATACCAAAAGTGGAATCCAGCAGATACAATAAAATTCTCCTGAGAGCAGCTATATCCCTAGGCCGCCAAATTGACTTGAAATACGACAAGGTACTGTTGAACCACGAGCACATTTATGGCATTCGGAATCGCTGCTCATCGCTCAACAATGTCACGATTTGCACCTTAGAACAATTGGAAAGACTCCAGGAGGAAGAATGCCTGTCAAGAATTTTGAGGGGTATCACCGCGAACTGCACATTCCGTTCAAACGAGGAAACCACAGTGGAACAGATAGAAAGCGATCTTATATACGTAACCAACTTCAGGGGCAACGTTTCATCTGAAACGAACACTGTGAACATAAACGGTACATACCTTATACGAATCTTCAACGAAACGGTTACGGTCGGAGAGAGGAATTTTACAAATATAAGGATCTCAGGCCTACAGGCGCTTCCCCCCTTATTAACGAACGCGCACGAAGGAACACGCAAGATAGATACGAAACTATTACATGAACTCCACGTGAAGAACATCGAGCACATTCGAGATTTGATGGGCCATGTAAACCTGTCACTTGGATCAAACGCTGCAATTCTGTTGTGTGTCATTGCAATGACGATCATATTAACCATAGTTTGGAGGAAGATATTCGGTCGTATCACCATGCCGGCCCTAAGTCCTATCGATCATCCGAACGGGGGCACTAACTGATCAGCGGGACGCCGATTTTTGAGGAGGGGGGAGTTAACACTTCCACACGCCCAATACCTTTTTTAATAACATATTGGCGAATGCGCGAGTCAGCAATACCACGGACAGCGCGTGTTGCAGTTGACACCCCGCGCACCACCCCTTTGCTCAACCAATATACAATGCGCTATACGATACTTGCATTCTTTTGTACACGCGCAAGCTATTGGGAAATGAGTAAGTTAGTGAAGTTAGTGTTCTAAATTAAATTAAGCTAGCGTATGCAAATATTTGCACACGCAAATTATTGGGAAACCATAGCATGTTATGGTTCCCATGAGAATAAGCTGGCATAGGCAAAATAATATTAGTAAATTTTTAGTTATATTAATGTGCAAGAGACGGAGAGCAGTTAGTTCAATTCTAGACTGCAGTAGAGCAACATCGGGTTTTTTAATAAAATAATAGTCAAAATATTAAATAGTGTTTTTTTATTTAAAAGGTGAGTTGGGCCCCATGGGCGGCCCAACAATAGTAATTTTTTTAAAACATGGCTGACGCCATTGTTAACTTATATATTTTTTTAAATACAAAACTTATTTTACAGAGCGCGTAATAGAAAAGGAACCGGTCTTTAGTTTAACAAAGGATACGATGTAGGTCAAAAAAAGGAAACAGCTTAAAATGATATAAAACAAACTTATTCGTAACATTAAGAATAAAGAACTTAGTAATAACACCAGAGCCATATATGTTTTATATATCAAATCTGACATGGTTGCCATCAAACTCCTAAATAATTCTTAGATCATTTACTCGGCATTCGGAAATAAAGAGTCATATTTATATTTATTCCTCTTATTCTCATAAATGTGTAGAATTATTTTTTATCTGATATCCTGATTGAAAAAAAAATATACACAACATTTTCCTATTTACATATTTGTATACTACACTTCCTCTTAGGCCATCTCTCGTCTTTTGTTGCCAATGCTTAATTAATTGTTCTTATTGCCCTCTGGCAATTGTTTGTCGCATTTTGAAAAGCCTGTAAGGGTCATAATATTGAATGCTGAATTATGACCTAATGCGTTGACATTGAATAGGTATGTAAAGTGGTGAATGAATACTCTTCTGTGTACATGTACATTCAATTAAATTAGCTAAGATTACTCTAGTAGGTTAAACTACTACCTGGTTGATTGCTTGTTGCCTGCTGTTTGGCTTTTTTGCTTTTAATGTTTGCAAATGTAATTACACTCACATTTAGGCCAAAGGGTAAACGATTGAATGAAGCGTTTGAAATACTAAATTTTATAAAAAAAAATACAAAGAAGTTGTGTCTTTAATTGAATTCAGGTTGAAATTTATACATATATAAAATTAAATAATGGACAATAATACTAATTTTAACAAATTTAGATTTTGTTAATTAAAATCTGAAACATTAAAAATGTCATATTGTTTTCCCTTTTTTAATTAAAAACTTTATTTTATTTAAAAAAATCGAATAAGAATCTTTTACCGATACCGTATACTATGCGTTTACAGGATTGGGCTTAAGTCCATCTAATTAGGTATTGAAAATAAGCATAAACCACATATGTGTGGAATTTTTAAAATTTTTTTTTCTTACAGATCTGGAAGAGTTCATATCGGATGCTATATTTATATGGGGACTAGGTCGGAATATGGACCGATCCTGAGCATATTTTTTGCAAAAACATATAAAAACAATATATGATAAAAACTGTCCCATATTTTTGTATTTGATAGGTTTAAGTAAAACTCGGGAAGCAGCTTTATATGGAGCCTATGACTACTAATTCTATTCGATAGGCTTTATTTTTGGATTACTGATTAACGGATGCAATAAACACATAGAAACCCAATTTGACTGACATATATGTCATAATTTGGATCTTATGGTAATTTAAGTCGATTTAATAGGGGCAATTTATATAGGGACCAGGTCCGAATATACACCGAATTTCACAAATTTCAATTGTGAGGTTGATTTAACACAGTTTTTGAATTTTTTAGTTTGTATATCAATTTCTCAATTTATGGTTTTTTTGGTGTTAATAATTTTTTTTGTTCACTGACTGAAAAATTTGAAAATGAAATCAAATTACCTTTTTTTTAGATATACAATTTTTTTTTGTTCAAGAAATCAAATACGGAAAATTGAACATTATTGAAAATAATTTCAAACGAATCAGACAAGAAAAAAATTAAATTATATAAAATAAAGCAAATAGAATTTGGATATTTTTTTGTGCACATCAAGATATTTCTCCCTCAACTTTCTAATTCGTACTCATCTTGCTAATTTTTGTGCACATCTGGATATATCGTGTTCATCTTGCTAATTTGGTGCATATTTGTGAACAGACTGATATTTGGTGTTCATCTTGCTATTTTGTGCACATCAGGATACTTCTCCCTCACCTTCTAATACGTGCTCATCTTCCTAATTTTTCTGTGCACATCTGGATATATCGTATTCATCTTGCTAATTTGGTGCATATTTGTGAACATCCTGATATTTTTGTGCTCATCCTGTTATTATGTGCTGAAGGTGTTGAAGGATATTTAGTTAAAAAAAAAAGAGAAAACTTAAAAATATATTAATTATATTATTAAATTATAATTTTTTTTAATTTGTAAAATAGTGTTAAATTAAATTTTTATATATTAATTTTATATTAATATTAATATTTACATTTTTTTTTTTAATTTAATCAGTGGTTATAATGTTCTAATGTGATATTGTGCAGACATGGTCACCTTATTTTAATATGTCAAAATAGAAAATATTCAAACATTTTAAATCCACTCATAATAAATACACAAACATACTTTTAATTTTACATTCATTCATCATACAAATCCATTCTCACAAAATTTTACAAATAATTCTTTTTATCTGAATGTTATTCTCATTTCTAACTTGTGTCTTTGAGTGAGAATGTCATTTTAACATAAATTAGATCTATCAAACGTCAACTAAATATTCTTCGACTACAAGCGCTTGTTACATCGATGGATAAGAGAACGTAAGTTTATTATTTTGATTTATTTATTTTTTTTTTACACTCATTTACTCAATTTCTTATATTCAAATAATTAAAACATGAATATCTAATAGATGCTCAATTATGTTACTCATATTTTTTTATGCGTAAAATAATTTATATCTATTATCAGAGTTGCCATTTCTTTGTTTAAATGATTAATTTCTGGCACATACATTTTTTTTTACTTTATTTGCTTTTAATAAATAAACACCATACATTTTAACTTTTAAATTTTTTTTTTCTCTAATTATATATTCAAATGGTGACATATTTTTTTTTTTTTTTTTGATTTTGATTGCAAACAAATTAAATATCTTTACCTTATAAATTATTTTATTTACAATATTTTTCAATTGATAAAAATATTAATATAATAGATAAGTGTTTATTAATTTAACGATTTAATCAATAAATTTATAATATCGTTTAATTACATGATATAAATAATATAATGCTGAACTAACTTTTTTATTTTATTTCACAAAAAGTTTAGGGTGATTGGTTAGGTCAAAAGTGGGCTATCTAGGAAAATTTGTAATAGATAGCAAAGGTTTGGGCGGGTATAGAACATGTAGAGGTTAACGACATGTTTTACCTCTACGCTACTAATTATACGCACTTATTTTATTTCTTCATTTACTTTTAAATTTATTTTTTTTTTTGGTATAACAATTCTTTATTTTGAGTCATCGTAAATAGATAATTTGCTACCAAAATTTTAATATTACTGTAGCTGGTTTAACCTATCTTGAAGGAGACAAGATCCTCCCCATTTTCCCTGAGCATGGCCGGATCAATTGGTAGCATAGTCCCAGAAAGATATGGTTTGATTTAACGACCGTTACATAATATCGTTCGATAGAAGTTTTACATGGACACACAGTTTTACATGGACACACAGACGAACAGACGGACATCTGAGTCGATCGGTATAATAAAACATCTAGCTTAAATGCTTTTGGTAATTACAAATATCAGCACAAAGTTATTATACCCTGACCACATAGTGGTATAGAGTACAATTGTGTCTCGCCGCAAAACTATGTTCTTTTACTTTCAGCTGTTATTAAAATATAAATGCAACAATGACATTTTTTGTTAATTCCAATTAAATTAATTGAGTCGAAAATGTTATAAATTTCCACAAATTTTAATAATTTTTCTACATAATTTGAAATGATCAAATATAAGTATTATTGTTTACATTTATAAACATGTGTGTGCATGAAATGTTTACTCATATTTTTATCGTAAGAGCTTGCGTGTATATTTATTGGATATCAAATGTGTCAATTTCTATATCAGACACATTATTTAGAACAAATTTCTGTCTGTCTGCCAGACATATGAATGCTTAAATGTAACAAACAGGCTGTTCGTGTAAATATATCAATGATTCCTTTTAATTTTCAACAAGAACTACAACAACAACAACAATATCCAAAATAACAATATTCCATATGTCTGTCGATGTGACTGTCTGAAATGTCAAAAGAGGAGCATTGTGTCAGAAAAACCAAAACATCAGTGGTTTCACGAAATCATGGTGAAAATATGGAAAAAAAAAATTGTAGCAGTGGGTAAAACAGAATAAACAATTTGAAAGTATAAAAAAACAGATATGTAATAATTAAAAAGCAATTTAAAATGTGAAGCCGTGATAAAAAATAAAGTTTATGTTAGAAATTTTCATGATTCATGATTCATGAGCAGGGAAACCAAATGTACCGTATAACAAAAATGTCCAACTAATTTGATTTAGAAAATAACCATAAACTAAATTTGAGTGGCATTGTTACCTGCCGATAGAAAAAAGTTTATAACGCATGCCATTTTTATATGGGGACAATATCGAAAAATTAACCAATCACGGCCGTATTTGTGAAAGTCGCTTATTTATGCAAAAACATATAAAAACCAACTTTGAGAACAATCTACCGAATATTTTTGTTTTTAATAGATTTAAGTAAAGATCGGGAAGCAGCTTTATATGGGGGCTATGACACGGTTCTAGACGGTTTATAATTACAATCTATATACTAATACGTGAAGGTAAATTTTTAGTTCCCTTTTTAAGCAATATGTGAATACGGATAAGTGTGAAAATTGGCACAGTTATAGCTTATATGGAGGAGAAGCTGAGAATGATAAAATTTATGTTTAATCTGTCTTAAAAATATATTAAATCCAATAAAATAAAATATTTCTAATAATTCGTTACGCCCTGTTAATGAGAATGACTTAAATTGTATATGACACTGTGTTGAATTGTGAATTGCTTAAATTGATTAGCATACCTTTAGGCTCATTTATATATTGATAAATTTTTTAACTGAATGAAAAAATAATATTTTCTAGCATTTTTACTCGAATTTTGAGTGCTGGGCTATACTAGTACTTATTAATGGGTGTAAACATCCCAACGATACGATCGAAAGGAAGACTAAGTGAGTTTCCAATATCTTGAGCAACATAAAATGGAGAGTGACAATACTTTGTGTGATTGCAATGGTTATTAGTATGACAAGTCGTACTGAAAACTGGCGGTATCATATCAGTAGGTGCCACGCCTCCTATACAAAGTAATTATTCAATATCAAAAATCACGAATACTATAATTTGTGTGAGAATATCTGTGATTACTATGAGAAGCTATGTCGAAAATGGTTGGGTGTCATCTCTAATACAATATTAACTTACAAAGAAATTATTGAATATCACACATCTCGAACACTATGATAGGAAAAGCTTTTAAAATTTGTTTGACGTCATCTGTTTTTGTAGAAGATGAAGGAGTGAATTTTCGAACTGACTTTTTAAATTCACTTGATTTGCAAGGTCTTCTACCACATAATTTACTCTTGAGTACTGCTTCGATACCTAAATGCACCAACGATCTGTTTGTACACATCGAAAATGGATAAGCAACACATATTGTCCAATATATTACAATAAATTATTAATTACTAGGATCAGATGGAGATAGTATTAAGTGAAACAAAGCTAAGATTCTATCAGCCATAGGATGAACGTTATTGAAATTGGTGAAATTCGATTCGTATTCAGAGCTAGTTCTCATACAAATGATCCCTATGCGATCGACTTAAATTGCCATAATATCCAAATCATCATATAGATCTCGGCCGTATTCGATTTCTGTATGTTTATTACATCCATTCATTTGCAGTCAAAAAATAAACCCTATAGGACAATTCTTATGCCGTTTTGTTTTCTGACAAAAAATGTCGCACTTTATTTGTACTTTTTTCGAAAAGTGTATTTTTTTATATATTCTGAATTAAGAGCTACCTTATCTTAAACATCAACCGAAAGGTCGGAAAGGCAAGCCCTCGTAAATCGCAAAAAATTTCAGCCATTGACTTTTTTCAGGTCATAGTGTGAGAATATATCCCCATTGTTCCCCTTTTTTGAATATTTTCACCCTATGACTTCAAAGAGGAGAATAACCAATTTTTTTTGCATTTTATGAACACAGCTCTTTGAGACCTTTCGATTGATGTATAAGATAAGGTTGCTCTTAATTTAGAATATATAAAAAAAATAGACTTTTCGAAAAAAGTGCAAATAAAGTGCGACATTTTTTGTCAGAAAAGAAAACGGTATTAGTCATAGCCCCCATATGAAGCTGATTTCCGATCTTCACTTAAATCTACAAAAAAAAAAAAAAAATACACAAATTTTCCTCAGATTTGGTTTGCATATGTTTTTGGAAAAAATATGTGACCATACTAAATATAATCCCCATATAAACATAACATCCGACACGAACTTTCTCATATCCGAAAGCAAAAAAAAAAAATTAATAACAATTCCACTCAAATTTGGTTTGTGCTTATTTTTAATATATCTAATAAGTTGGACCAAAGAGATAGGCTTTCTGAACGCATTGTATAGGATGTGGTATAGTCTTACTTGTTTTGATATACCGAAGGAAAGCTAACAATGTGTCTCGGGTGATATCTCATAACAATTTTTTTGTTACAAATTCAATATCCGGAAAATTTCCTTTCTTATCTTTAGCTTTAGTACTTCGCAAAGATTTTTTAGCTGCGTTGAAATCCTTCGACTGACTTGTTTAAAAGAGGCCATCGGAGCAGCCAACATAGCATCGTGTTAGTCGACGAATTGAGCTGGCTACACCAGAAAACGTTAAAAAGCACCACAATATGGTATTGGATAATTGTCGGTTGAAGGTGTTGAACTAGTTGACATGATAGACATTTAAAAATTTGCTATATACCGATTATTGACCAAAATTTGGAGATGAATAAGCTGTCCGCAAGGTGGGTGCTTATACTTTCAAAAAATATATACAAACCAAATTTGAGAAAAATCTGTGCAATATTTTTGTTTTTTGACAGATTTAAGTGAAAATCGGGAAGCAGCTCTATATGGGACCTATGACTAAGAATTTTCCTGTAGGGAGTATTTATACCCTATACCACTATGTGGTTTGGGTATAATGACTTTGTGCTGCTGTTTGTAACAACCAAAAATATTTGTCCTAGACCCATCTTTAATTATACCGATCGACTCAGAATCACTTTTTGAGTCGAAATAGTAATGTCCGTCCGTCCGACCGTCCGTCTGTGTGTCCATGTAAAGCTTGTAATCGAACTACAGGTCGCAAATATAAATATGTTTTTTATATGTATTTGGCATATAAGCTTTCATCGGCCGTGGGATGAACGCTATTGAAATTGGTGAGAATCGGTCTATGTTCAGACCTAGTTCCCATACAAATGACCCCTATGAAATCAACATAAATTGCCATAAGTTCAAAATTATCATATAGATCTCAGTCAAATTGGGTTTGTATGTGTTTATTACATCCATTAATCAGTAGTTCAAAAATAATCATTATAGGAAAATTCTTAGTCATAGGCCCCATATAGAGCTGCTTCCCGATCTTCACTTAAATCTATCAAAAAACAAAACTATTGCACAGATTTTTCTCAAATTTGGTTTGTATATATTTTTTCGCAGTATAGGTGACTTTACCAGATATGGTCTGGATCGGTCATTTTCCGACCTAGTCCCCATATAAATATAGTATCCGATATGAACTTTTTCATATCTGCAGCGAAAAAAATTAATAAAAATGCCACTCAAATTTGGTTTAGTTTGATTGCAAGCTTTACATGGACACACAGACGGACGGACGGACGGACGGAGACTGCTATTTCGACTCATAAAGTGATTCTGAGTCGATCGGTATAATTAAAGATGGGTCTTGGACGAATATTTTTGGTTGTTACAAACAGCAGCACAAAGTCATTATACCCAAACCACATAGTGGTATAAAAAGGCTTAGACTAAACAGAACTCTAGAGAAACCCAATCAGACCCAAATTCGTATCGAGTCTCAACGAGTTGGTTAATCTGAGTCATGATATGATACGCACAAACCTAATATCGTCTTGAAGCCCAAAGATCAGGAGAAGCGAAAATGCCTGAATCTACTCAAGTGTGTCTAGAAATCCAGCGGCTGAGACAAGCTGAGTCCAGGGAATCTGAAATTCCTGAAACAGCTCAACAACGACTTGAGGCCCAACGGATAAGACAAGCTGACTCCAGGGAATGTGAAACTCCTGAAACGAAACAACAACGTCTTGAGGCCAAACGGATAAGACAAATTGACTCAGGGAATGTGAAACTCCTGCAACGACTCTAATATCCCTGCCAGAAAACTTTTGTAAGTTGGTTCCTTCATTGCAAGAGATGGTAAAAGAAGTATTTCCTAACATAACGTACATAAGAGGACAATCTCTTACGGTAGCAGGTGTCAACTTAAAATCTCCCTGTTTTTCTCATAGACAATTATATGTCGCCTGCTCCAGAGTTGGGAGCCAGCACAATCTTTTCGTATATGGTCAAAAACGCAAAAATGTCAACCGTGGCAAGAAATCTGTTTTCCTAAATATTGGAATTTTTTTAATATTTTTTAAAATAATGGACTTTTAACAGTCTGGTAACAATAAGAAATTTTAAAAAATTGTTAAAGATTTTGATATTTGAGCATGTTTTGCAAGAAATAGCAGATAGCTGAAAAATGGAAGGAAATGAAGGTTGCGGCAAAAAGGTAAATAAAATTATAATGTGAGTGATATTTTTGTTTCTATTACACTTTTCCTGAAAAAAATTCATTACTTAAACTAACCAAAGGAATAAATTCCAAGGCAGTATTTTGAGTAAGCTATAAAAGGCTTGTGAATAGTGCCGCAGATTTCATGTAACGTGGCAGTCCGAAAAACATAATGTTTCTTTCTTTCGACATACGTCATTAAAAAAAAAGTTATAAAATCTATTTCTTAAAAGAATTTCTGGTATTTATTTCGATTTATATTCATATTTTGCAAAAATAGTTACAGTTGCTAAATTATTAGCAATTTGATGTGTGTAACGTGGCAATCTTTGTCCCGAATATGAGCAATTTGCTTAGAATACAGTTTTTTTAAAATATTAACAGGTTCGTTTAACAAAACCAGCAAAAATACAAATTATATAAACAAACTGAAAGATAACGGAAAGTTTGATGAATATAAAAAGAAAAGAGCAGCAGCTTCGCAGGCATACCGTTTAAAGAAAAAGAATGATGAATGTAAACTAAGTCGAGCAAAATTAAATACAGTGGTTGAGGAACTTCGCGCAATAATAAGAGAGCGTGTTCGGAAACACAGAGAAGGTACAAAGGCAAAGAAGGAGAATGAACCTGTGGTATCCCTTGACATGATGGAAGGCTATAGGGCCAGGCACACATTGGGAAAAGCTGTTAAAAAAGTTAAAAAAGATCTGCCTTCCTGTCGAAGGAAAAAAAGAAGTTCTGGCTGCAATAGTTTCCAGCATAGACAAAAGCGGTGAAATTAATTTATCTAATGCTCTAACTGAAAAGCCGACTAAGAAACTAACAAATGTTGATCCATTAAATTTGGTCATAAAAAGCTTCTTCGAGAAAGATGACATTTCTCAGTTTCACCTACAGCCGGAGACGTGAAATCTTTCACTGCGGATGGGCAAGAAGTTCGAATAGCTTTAAGATATATGGTCTTAAGTTTGAGGAAAGCTGACGCATTATTTGAAGAAGAAAGAAATGGTACGGAAAAAGGTAAGTATGTGTGAGAAATTGACCGATTTATAAGCATGGTTCTTCATTTAGAATATAAAAAAGTGTCACTTTTGTCGACATATTTTGTTTTTCTTTTGTTAAGACTGTTGTGCGAAAGTACATTAAAGCATGGCATGTTATTGTTAACAGCGCATTAGAGTTTGTAAGCACATTTAAGCGCACGCAATCCAGAATTAAACTGGAAGAATTTACAAGCAAAGACTTTGATCAAATAAATGAGCACTTAGGCACTACTCAAATATTTGCTAATGCTCAACAAGTTCCGAATATATCATCGGCTCATCAAATTCAAGAAATTTGTGGCAAGGCCGTTGCATACACAATCTGGATGCAAGGGTACCAAAATGCCTAAGTTTTCATGTTTGTATTCAAAATGTTTTAAAAGTCCAGAATAAGACTGTTTTTTTGATATTGTTTACTGTTAAATAAAAAATAAAAACCAAAGTTAAAAATTGAGTATTTATGTCAAATAGTCACATCCACTTTCTATGAAAAAATCCGAAATGTTGTATATCCCAAAGCTCTAGAATAACTAAAATTCGTAACTTTTAGTCATCATACACTCAAAATAATCCATGCATAAACATAGTTAGTTGTAATGGTAAGCAGGCGCTAAGTACTTAGTCCCCAATGAACAAATTCCCCCAAAAAATTAACTTATTCTTCAAAAAATTGGGGAATAAATTCACGATGAACAAATTACCCAAATTTCAAAAAAAAGGTCCCCGAAAAAAATTAACAAATTCCCCATACTGCTGTCAATATCTTTCCAGCAATAAACGTATTTGAAATCTCTACTTTTTTCAATAGCATCACTTCGGTGCGCGGAAGCAGCGCGCGGACGCGACACGATGCGCTCGCGGAACACAGCTTAGCTAAAATACCGGAATGATCTGAAAAATATATTTTGGCGATTTTAATAAATTGACGACAACTACGCGGCAGCACGTGTGTAGCTGCCAAACGCGCGGAAGCGGCGTTCGGAGGTGGACGCGTCACGCTCGCGAACACAGCTCAGCTAAAATATCGCAACGATCTGAAAAATATATTTTGGCAATTAAAATAAGTTGACGACAACTGTGCTGCAGCAAGAATGTAGCTACCAACCGCGCAGACGAGACGCGCTCTTGGAACACAGCTCAGCTAAAATATCGGATTGATCTGAAAAATACATTTTGGGCGATTAAAATAAGTTGACGACAACTGTGCGGCAGCACGGGCGTAGCTGCCAAACGCTCTTACGCGGACGCGACTCGCTCGCGGAACACAGCTCAGTGAAAAGTCTTACGATAAATTTTATCAATAATTACTACACATATACTATAAGCAGTTGCTTAAAGCAACCTTGCGGCACAATTTTAAACGTTGCATTCATTTTCCAACTTCTATTAATTTGACGTCTCTGCTCAATGGTGATCATTTATTGAATGAAGTAATTCAATTTTTAAAAGTTCTGATGCCTTTAATTTGCAAACGATTCCGTTATATCTGATGTTTGCAAAATAAATAAACTTAAAAAAAAACTTAAAGCCGTTTCGCAGCATATTTTTTAAACATTTTTGCTGTAGCGTCTTTTAAAAAAACTTCTAAATTAAAAAAAAACAAAATTTTTAAATTGAACAAAAAAATTAATTTACTCCCCAAAAAATATAAACATTGGGGAATTTTTTCATCATGAATAAATTCCCCAATCCCATAAAAATTTTTAGGGAGAACGCTCATTTTTTTGAGGAATTTGTTCACTGGGGACTAAGTACTCAACGCCTGGTAAGTATAGTGAACCATTTGGATCCTTTGGATGGCGGGCAAGACCGGGTAAAAACAGCTAATATAAAATAATGTAAAATCATTACATTTTTATTAAAAAAATAAATATTAATTAAAAAGTTATTTTTTATATCTTATATCAGTAAAAACCTCTATAAATGGTTGTCACAATCACTAAATAAAATTAAAAAATTCCATTGTATCAACTAATGTCGCGATTGATACAATCGAATTTATATATAATACTAGATGTAACCCGGTGTGCTTCGCTACACCCTCCCCCTCCCCCTCCCTCCCTTCCTAATCGTTATGAAAGGTCTCACGCAAAGTCCCAAGGCTCTCACTAATACAGTAATTCAGATATATCACATTTAATATTAAGTTTGTGTGGGGGTACCACGCGCATTTGTCTAATCCCGCCCATTTTTTTGTCTGACTACTCACGTTAATAATAGATAACCTGAGACTAATTTGCAAAGCTTTCTCTATCATAGTACTTAATATATATGGTATTAAAAATTTACTTTGTATGGGAGGTGCCACGCCCACTAAAAATAAATTAAAAAAATTAAAGCCTGTAGCAGTCCCATATCCCCAGTAAGACTATGTGAAAATTTCAGGAAGATCAGATGAGTAGTTACGGAGATTACCTCCTACAAACAAACAAATATTACCTCTATATAATGGTAGTATAGATTATAATGATGCTGATATACAATGTTTTTTGTTTTTTCATTCGGTACAACAATTATCAGATTTTTCGGCATTCCTACCATGGAGCAAGGTACATGTAGCTGCCCATGGGAAGATGGATTATCCATTATTAGGCCTTGAACTTAGAATATCATTTGGCAATTTTTCTTTTTTTTTTTAGCGATTTTTGATTTTGCCCATTTTTGATTCTCAAAATTTTTGTTTTTTGGGCGAATTTAATTTTTCGCGATTTTTGGGTTTGGCGATTTTTGATTTTGGCGATATATTTTCCACGACAAATCACATTGATAACTAATGAACTTATCAAAAGACTGTCGCTTCCGTAGTGCTTCATATTTTTTACATAGGAGGTGCCACGCCCACTAATCCCATCCCGCCCAATTTTTATTGGACTACTCACATTAATATCTGATGGACTCATGCAAAATGTCGAGTCTTTCCCTATTATAGTACACCAGTTATATGATATTACATATCTACTTTGCATGGGCGGTGCCACGCCCACTGCTCCGATCACGCCCATCTTTTTGTTTGACTAATCACACAAAGAACCTATGGGCTAATGCAAAGCCACAAAGCTCTCTCCCTTTTACAGTACTCCAGATATATGACATTAAATGGTTACTTTTCATGGGGAGTGCCACGCCTATTGGTGTGAACCCGCCATTTTTTTTGTTCGAGTATGAGTATACTAAGCTCTGATAGGATCGTACAAAGCGTCAAAGCTTCCTTTTTTCGCACACCAGTTATATGATATCATATATTTACTATATATGGGCGGTGCCACACCCACAGCTCCGATCACGCCCATTTTTTGTCTAACTAATCAAATGAATTACTTATGGGCTCACACAAAGTCCCAAGACTCTCACTATTACAGTACTCCAGATATATGGCATTTTATATTTACTTTGTATGGCAGGTGCCACGCCAATTGGTCCGATACTGCCCATTTGCATCCGACTGCTCACATTAATAATAGGTGACATCTGAAAAATTTGAAAAGCTCTCTCTATCACATTACTCGTGATTTATAATATTGAACTATTACTTGTATGGGAGGTACCACGCCCACTTATCTGATCCCGCCCATTTCCAGCGTAGCTACTAATATTAACAATAGGTGACCTCACACAAATTTGCAAAGCTCTCCCTATCATAGTACTCAATATATGTATATGATATTAAAAATTTACTTTGTGTGGGAGGTGCCACGCCCACCAAAAATATTTTAAAAATTATAGCCTATAGCACTTCCCATATCCGCAGTAAGACTCTGTGAAAATTTCAGGAATATCAGATTGGTAGTTACGAAGATTACCTCCTACAAACAAACAAACAAACAAACAAACAAACACACATTACCTCTTTATAATATTAGTATAGATTAACTGCATTTTCCAAATTTCGGTAGTTCGGTTCAAAAACTCTACCAAAATTCGTTTGGCAACAAATTCGGTCGCAACAACGAATCCGTTCTCTGTGTGCAGAATTTAAAATTTTTCTGCAAATATGTATTATGAAAGTTCATAAAATTAAAAACTATTTCAATTTAACTCCTATGACATATAATCAAAAAACAAATGTTAAATCAAATTTTAACAATATGAAAAAAAAAATTAAATACAAGCATTTGTATTAAATTAGAATTGACAATTAAAATGATATATAGTATATGTGGCATTTTATTTTTAACTTATACATATAAAATTAAATATAACACCAGTGAATAATTAAAAATTCAATTATATTTTTTTATTACAAACATATGTACGTGCATTATTAAATTGTAACATTGGCATTGAATTTTACATATTATTCTCGTTATTTTCATACACAAAATATAAAAATAAAATTTTATGAATGAAAGAATTATGTTATTTACCAAAGTGTAAAAATAGGAAAATCTAAAAAAAAAAAAAAATACTTTTGCCACATGATAATACGTTCACTTACAATACCTAAGTATTTGTATATGAGAATCTGTTGCATATTTTCAACGTCAGACAACAACCGGATATTATAAAGTTGTCAGTATGTAAAAGTGTTACTCGTAACAAAAACAGAATACATTTCCTATAATAACATACTTTGTATTTGTTCCTGTATCTTTTCCCCCTTATTGCTGTGATTGTCATAAAAATTTGTACAACAGCCTTGTACAAACTAAGAATTTGATCTTAAATTTGAGTATTAATTGGTTCACATATTGCACATAATAAGAAGATATTACTCTAAATATAAGCTGTAGCTTATATTTACAACATATAAACACTACCGACATGCACTTAACTGTAGAGTGGCCTAACTCCTACTCGAAAAATATTAGCCACTTTTCACTTAAATATATGGATAAATTGTTCTTCGTATAAGTTCTATAATGTCTATTTTCCAATAAAATTGTCAAGATCACTGGGAAAAAAAAATTATCAGTACATATTTCAATTTCATTATACGTAGAGATTACGTTTCCAAAATATCGAAGCATTCCGCAGTGGCGTGTGGAAACAACTACTCAAAAAGAAAAAAATTATCTTAAAAATAGCAAAAAAATTAAAAATTTGTATATTGTCTGTAATCGGCTGTGTTCATTGATGGCTCATTAAGAGTGTTATGCCATTCCAACCAAAATTGTGGCATCGGTATATTACTACTCGACTGATATTGACCACTTTCTATAGATATATCTGAAAATATACTTTTATTTGAAGTTTGATGGAATTTTCCAGAAAATTTCCAGAATGACTTAATCTACAATATTTACAGACAAGACGATTTCTTGTGACATATTCTAACCTTCAATTACCAATCGATTTTGACAAAAAATATACCATTTGAAAGGTATTTCTTTGCAGATGTTCATCACTTTTACACATGTGCACCACCTGGTGCATTTTGTTAGAGTAAAATTCATTTAAAGTTGCTACTAACATAAAAAACATATTTAAGCTTCATAAAAAAAAGAACACAATGCTGTGTGTGTTTATTAAATTCATGTTGTATTGCGAACGTTTAGGTTCTTATAAAATTATATATGAAAGAAAACATGAAATTTCCTAAAATTTGCACTCGAATTTTGTGGGCTGGGCTCTGCTAGGTAAAAATTATATTTCTTAGAGCTACAGATGCATATAATGAGAACGCTTCCTTCAAGTTTCAAATCATTCCGCCAAAAACTGAAGTTTGGTGGAACTACTAAAACAAAAAAATTTCCAAATTTCACTGCCCGTAATCGATCATATTCATTTAACAACAATATTTTTTTTTTTTTTTTTTGACAAAATAATTTTTTATTTATTCGAGTTTCTTTTTAAAGTTATAATTACATGTGATGAGATATTACATAAGTATTTCAACAATTAATAGCAATACGGCAGAGCCTTAAAAATATCACAGTTTAAGGAGGAAAAATAGGTATAAAAAACCTTTAAGAGCCTTTAAGAATATTCATTTAACGCTGCTGTTAGGTTAAGCCCATTTGGTCCAATTATTTTCCTTTGTAAGTTTTGAACGGTAAGATTTACTGACTTAATTATTCAGCTCGCGTTGTCTTTACATAAAACAATGTTATGTGCAAAAAATAATTTTCTCACTTAAACCAGGACTGAGAAAAATAAAATATAACGAATCTTAGGTTAAGGAACCATTTAGTCCATATCATATTTTCTTTGATTTTGTTTACTTTTATTTTCAAAAATATAAGTATTTATTAGTTTGTTCGTTAATATTTGTCATTGGATAATGAGCAAAATGTTTTTCGATTAAACTTGCAAATAAACTTGCGCCAATGGAGCATTTCATATCAGACTTAGACCTGCAGCAATTACATATTCCACACTTTCGAGCCCCTGAATTATAGGTAGCTTTATTTGAGGATGCCACTAAAAATGTGTCTGGTGTTCCTATTTCTGTCAGTAACTGTGCTGAAAACTTTTGTTGAGGTAATTTTGTCCGTCTCATCATATGCGCCTTAGCCAAAAAAGTTTGAGTGGCCTCAAAAGCTCTGTTCTATTGCGACTTCGATCAGATGGAGCCCAGGAAACATCGATTTCCGAAAATAGTATGCACGCATTCAAACCGGATATATCAAGTATGTTTGCGAACACAATGTTTGACCATCGATTTGTGTTGCGTTTTGTGGTGTAGGATCAGCAGTATCTAAGCCACCTAAAAGAGATGAAGCATAAGAAATTACGGGCAAACAAAAAAACTAGATTACATTTTGTTGAATTGTGCATTGAAACATTCTCTGGTTTTTCCCTCGACCCACCCTTATTAACAGCAGCTGTCTTTTACATTGTACTACTCAATTAAATTGCTTCGTTTTTGTGGCTGACTTATGACAGTAATGGGGCAATGTGATTGAATGCAATTGTAAGGTAGTTTTTTTGACGATCAGCAATTTTGGAGGAATGAAAGTTTTATTTTTGCATACTGTTCACACATATGTAAGTTTACTGTCATGAAGTTTTTTTACCAACTCAAATGTGGAAACAAATTTTCGCCTGATATATTTTGCCGTTTCAAGCCTCCTCTCAATGGCAAATACAACGCTTATCCATTACATTTCTTAGTGTGGTTGTATTTTCCACACATAGGCTGCATTTGAGTCCACCTATAACCAAATCTTAAACCATATTTTGCTGGTTTTGATGGCATAAACTGTCGAAAAGAACATCGCCCCTTAAATGCAACAAGTTACTCATCAATGGTGACACTATGAATGATATTATGCATCCTGCCAACGCCCCGCCATAAGACGGTTACAAGCTGGAAAGACGTACTTGGCATAAACTTCACACTTTGTTTTTGTGTTTGGCCTACCTAAACCCTGTTGATATGAGGGTAGCAACTCCCGGTTGAACGCAACTCCACATTTTCCCGCGATATAGCCACTACGAAACTCCCCGAGGGGCCGTTGCCATATGAAGCCGTCTTGAAAATTCATCAAAGACTCCAACATCGACACTGCTTTCTCTAACACACTTATTCTGACACTTCTTGTCTTTTGCACTCTTGTATCGTCAACAGACTTCAACTCATGCTACCATCCGACCTTCTTGCATCCGTCTCATCTTACGACTCACCTTCAGCTCATACCTCTTCCCAAACCAACGCACACCGGCTCTGCCAACGCATTACCAGCTCGTCTTTTACTCCACACAAACACCCCTACGAACTGCTCACAGCAATCTCCTCAGCACATCAGATTCGAAACATCTAGAACAGCATTCCTTGAGTATTCCAACTAACCATCAATTCAACAGGGTATCACACATATTAAAGGGATGTGAGCAACTATTTCATCAGGTGGTTGTTTCACCGTTTGTAGTCTATGAACCCCTACTAACAGCTCACAGCAATCTCCTCTGCACATCAAATTCGAAAGCATCTAGAACAGCATTCTTTGAGTGTTCCAACTAACCATCAATTCAACAGGGTATCACTTATTTAAAGGGATGTGAGTAACCATTCCATCTGGCGGTCGTTTCACCGTTTGGAGTCTATGAATCCTCTTCTCAGGCCAATTCGACTTCCCCATTGCATCAAATTTAGTGCCTTTTGGTGAGACTTCGTTACCCAATTAGCCAAATTTGGTAACTACCAGTTATCCCCTAAAGAAGGATGGCACTGGCAGACCTTAGCTGACCTTAACCTTTGGCCGCTAGGAATAATCACTAGAATTAACTGGCTTTACCTAGCGTTGTCCATGAGCTACTGGCGAACCAATAACTTTATGATACAAGACAAACAGGCAGAAAGACCAAGATATGGACAGTTCAGCAGGCAGACTATATCGACAAGAGTTGTTATAAGGATCGCGAACATATATGGTTTAAGGCGTCCAAAATTCATTTTTCCATGCACAATTGTGTGAGTGGTATAAAAAATTCAGTGTCAGTTCAATTTATGTAGATTGATAAGTATTTTTTTAATATTTTCAAAGGTAAATTTTACACTCTTTGATCTCAATAAGCTTCTATAGAGAGAAAGTAAACGTTCAACTTCGAGTAAATTGATCGGTGTATATCTTTGAGCGAAATTTGTATTCAACTACATTGTCATCGCAATGGAGCGCAGTAGTAATCATATGGAATATATCTTCAGACATAATTGGTCGGAAAATGGGACGACCAAAATTTTTGATCACATAAACCATGAATATCTGCAGTTTAGCTGCTGTCATTCACAAGATTTAAATTAGCCAATTATTTTACTGAAATAAGAAAAACAAGAATTTCCATGCCGATATACACTTGCAAGAATGACTCAGCGGTACTTGTCAGTATTTTCAATGACAATTCTTTTTCTTGGAGGTGGAAAAAATAAAAGTTGAAAGCATGTCATTGCATCTGGACACTGCAAATCAAGTTGGAATAAATATTCTCAGCCGCAGTTGCAATAGGCTTAGGTATTGAAGTGACAGTCCATACCAACTGGTGTATGGAAATAAAGAAGCTATCAGCAGAGTTATCTGCAGTTATAAAATATAATAAATATCTGAATCTGAAATATCCGAGTCACTTTCTGAATTGAGCACTTCTCGTATCCCATTATCATTCAAGTATGCCATTTCTTTAGTAAAACACGTCCATACTATTGTTGTGCTTCTTCACAACAATAAGAACAAAATGGGAGTCCCACAATTGTTTTTTATATTAGCTATGTTGAGGAAAGAGAAATTCAATAAAGGGGAATCCCTCATCTAATTTTTACATTAGCTGTGTTGGGTAAAGAATAATTAATAATATTAATAGATACAAAGAATAAGAACAATTTGTTATTTTTTTTATAAATATTGTAGTAAAATTATATAAAATTTATAAATATTGTAAAATGCTCCGTTGAAATTCGTAAGTTTTTTCCTACCTAACAGCGGGGTTAAAAAATAAAGCCATTTTAATTAAAATTGAGCTCTAGCTCAAACATTTTAAATTTTGCTCTAATTTCATATTTGATGTAATTCTGCAAATAATTTTCTACGACTTGGTAAAAATTTTTACTGTTTGCAGCTGCAAATATATGGACATAATATTCTTAAAACTTGAAAGCATTCCGATAATATTCGAAAAAGCTCGACCAGTTTCCACACAAATCTAAAAAAACATACACTCCATTGAAATTTGGCATCGACTTGCAAAAAATAGCTAAGGAACTCATGGTACAAATTTAGAGTTTATACGGGGGGCGGATCATTAATTCCGTGATTTTTCGAACTTCCCTAGTAGTTATATGAAATGCAACACTGCTCCCATCAAGTACCGCCTGTTAATAGACTACAGTAAAATTTTTAGCAAGTTCCGTCATTCACTTTGCATTTAACAGCTGTTCAAAATATACAACCTCGTAGTTTTTTGAGAGAATTGGTTTTGCTGTACAGAAATGGGAAAATGCATGGTAAATTATGGGAAAATGCCTGCTAAATCTATAGGAAATGCATGCTAAATGGTAAAAATGCATGTTATGTGCATTTTTTTGTTTTTTCGAAAGATTTTTTTTATTTGCAGCTTTGAAAATCATTTTTCTTAATTCAGCATGCAATTTCCTTACATTTAGCGTGCAAATTTTTCTCATTTTTAACAGAAAAATTCCCATTTTCAGCATGCATTTTCCCCTAAATTTGCCCAAATTTAGCAAACATTTTGCCATTTTTTGAATGCATTTTTACCATTTGACATGCATTTCCTATAGACTTAACAGGCATTTTCCCATAGTTTAGCATGCATTTTCCCACTTTTACCAAGCGCTTCCCTTAGTCCCGTTTTTTTAATGGAAAAAAGTGAATTAAGAGTGCTCATTAAACATAATTTTTTGTTCAAAAAGACCGTCAATCAAACCAAGGAAAAGCTTGATAAATATTATGGGGACTCTGCACCATCGATTTCAATGGTAAAGAAGTGGTTTACTGACTTTCGTTGTGGTCGCACAAATACAAATGGCGCTGAACGTTCTGGACGGCCAATGAGGTCAATACACCCGAAAATGTCGAAAAAAGCCACGATATGGTGTTAGCCGATCGAAGGGTAAAAGTGCGTGAGATTGTTGCTACCACAGGCATATCACATGGCAGCGTGGTTTCGAGTTTCATTGATCAGTTGGGTTTAAGAAAGCTATCTGCAAGATGGGTGCCGCGTTTGCTCTCAATTGACCATAAACGTAATCGTGTGACAACTAACTTCAAAGTTCCATGAAATGGGCCACGAATTGGTACCTCATCCGCCATATTCTCCGGATTTCCAAACCTAAAGAAATTGCTCGGTGGAAAGAGATTAAGCTCCAACGATGAAATTATTGGTTAAAAATGCCTATTTTATGGACTTAAAAAAATCCTATCTTTTGGAAGGGATATACAAATGGAGAAACGTTGGACTATGTGTACTGAGCTTAAAGGAGATTATGTTGAAAAATATTTTTTTTTTTTTTTTTTGCAAAAAAACTGAGTTTCATTCTAAAAGTCACGGACCTATTAATCCGACCTCGTAAAGTGCAAAATATGAGGATATTGCGTACTTTCAATTTCAAAGAAATCCGGCCAAAATTGTGGCTCGGATGAACTACTACTCGAAAAAGATAACACACTTTCCATACAAAAGTGTGAAAATTGAAATATGTTTGAGATAATTTTACGGAAAATTTTTCAGAACGACTTAGCCAAAAGTTACTTTTTATACAGTTGAAAGTATAAGGATAGTATTTCTTTTAAATTTCAAACCTTTCCAAGAATAACTGTGGGGTGGACGAACTACTAAGTGAAAAAGCTCGACCACTTTCCACACAAATGTATGAAAATATTCACTCCATATAAGTTTGACATCATTTTATACAAATTTTCAAAAAACACATGGTAAACATTATTACAACTTGTAGTCCATTATATCAAAAGATTATTTTCCTAAAATTTTGAAACACTCGGATGAAAATTGTGCTGTTGGCGAACTACTACTCCAAAAATATCAATCAGTTTCCATAAAAATATATGAAAAAATACACTCCATTTAAGTTTTCCATTGATTTGCAAAAAATATTTAAGGAACACATGGTACAAATTTATATATTCTAAAATTGAAAATAAGTGCTTATCACGTCCCTAAAATTCTAAAGCAATCCGACAATAACTGTGCTGTTGGCGAACTACTACTGGAAAAAATCAGCCAGTTTCAAAATAAATATATAAAAAACTCTAGTTCATTTATACAAATTTATACATTCTGAAAGTACAAGTCTTTACTTTACGAAAAAGATCAACCACTTTCTATATGCGACTGTATACACATTTGTTCTTATTTCAAGTTTGATTAAATTTGACTGAAAATTTTCCATAACAACATGTTAAAAATTTGTATTTTTGTAGTTATCGATATATTCGAACATTACATTCTAAAAATTTTAAACTATTTCAAGAAAAATTGTAGAGATGGCGAACTACTGCTCAAAAACATTGGCTTCTTTAAAAAAAAAAAAAAAAAAAAATCGCCAAAATTTCTGGACTGGGCGAACAACTTATTGAATAGTCTAAACCATAAAAACAAAGTTTTTATTAAAACTCTTTCTTTGCTTATGTATATGAGTTTTAAAAATCTCCGTGACTGTGCTTGACTTTCCGTGACTATTTTAAAATTTATCTTTGGTCACAATAAGTCTATGGACGAAGTTTCAGATCGATCGGATGAGGGGAAGTGAGGATTTAATATCTCCATGAATGTGCGTGACTATGCCAAAGTTAATCTTTTTGTCACAGCAAGTCTATCGACCAAGTTTCAGATCGATCGGATGAGCGGAAATGACATTTAGATCACTCCGTGACTGCGCGTGACTACCCCAAAATTAATCTGTAGTCACAACAAGTTTCAGATCAATTGAATTAGGGAGAATGGGATTACCCCACGTCATACAGACAGAGTTAAAAGAAAGAGTTTAAAAAAGATGAGTCACTTTCTATAAAAATATATCTATCTATAATATTAATAGGCTAAGCTGTTTCTTGTGACCGATGTTTTGTTCTAACCGTTTTATCCCGATTTTGAACAAGCGTATATTATTTGAAAGGTATTTTTTTTGACCCGTTTTGCAAATTTACGAATTTTTAAATTTTTTCCTTCATTTTGAGTAAATTGCATTTAAAGTTGCTACTAACACATACATAAAATTATACAATGCTATGTGTGTGTTTATTAAATTTGTTAATCTGTTTGTAATAATAATGAGTTTGTTTTTTTGTGTTGATTTGCGAATTGGCTGGAATTGATTAGCATACCTTTAGGGTATTTATTTCATAAAAAAATAAAATTTCCTAGAATTTGCACTCGAATTTCGAGGGCTGGAATCTGCTAGTAAATATTCTTACTCTGTGAACAGATAATTATTTAATTTCTCTGTATAATTATTATAAGATTTCTATTTAGGTCGTTTTTTGAAATATCTATGTTGAGGTCTCTTTGAGGTTGCTATTCTCTATTAGGGTTGCTGTCCTCAAAGTCTTATAATTCATAAAAAAAATACGAAAAAGTAAATTGCTGATTTATTTATATATTTATTATTATTATTATTTTTTCATAATTTATTTCTGTATGTAGATTTTAGAAAATAATCCCACCAACCTTAATTGGTTTGACATTACACACCAAAATTGACACATTACCCTTCTAATTTCAACAACATGCGAGTATGAGGCACACTAATTTTTCTCTTCCAGTATTATGCATTTCACGCCCAACTTCAAGTATTATTAGTATTTGGAATATATTTTTTCCATTTCGCTCCCTTTTTACAAAAAAAAAAAGAAAAAATGTTGTAGAAATTTCTATAAAATTTTGACAAAAAAAAAATGTTTTCTTTTTTTAATTGTACAGAAATTGAACAATTTTCACAAATTTTTTTCCAAACGTGTTCTTTTTGTGATCCGATACACAAATGTACATACAATTTTATTCATTACATTCATAAATGTTATAGTATTCATGTATACTGGGTGACGGCATGTAAGAGTCATAAACACTTTAATAAAATTTTGTAGGTGTCGTATTTTGTTATTGTGTGTAACATTTTTAATGCGTCGTGCGTATGTTGTAGAGTGGCATTGATGATTTCAAGGCTGGCGTTTAAATGTCTGTCCTTTTGTTAGTCGATTGAAAAACATGAGGGATATACATCTATCTATATATAAATATACACGTTGACACTGCCATTAAATGTATAAATATATATATTTTTTCATCATTTTTTTTTTTTTTATTGGGTTTATGCAAGAGAATTTTTTGTCACATGCTATTTTATGCTGACTCTGGTAATAAAAATATTTAATTTACTTGCCACATTGGCATGTAAACATTACAAAAAGTGGTGTTGCTAGCGGTAATATCGTGTTGAGGATTACGTTTATGTAGTGGTATAGGTATGTATGTATGTACTCGTACCAGGAACATGAACATTTTTGTTTTTATTAAAATTACATATTTTTATGACATAAATTAAAATGCATAGAATAAATTTGATTAAATTATTTTGTTGGCAGTTTTTGGAATTTGGCTAAGCATAAATGTTTTTGGAAATATTATTATTGGATTTAGAGTTTTTATTAAATCTAAAATGAGAAGATTTAATTATCGAGGCTGACGTAACTTTGAAAAATTGATTGTGAAATAAGTATAAATCGAAAAAAATTAAAAATGTGCTCTTATATGTGTTCATGTTGACCAAATAACTTTTTTTCATTTATTTAATTCTACACATAGAAAAGTTTGCATATGCAATACACTAGTCGGCATAATTATTTTGACATACGCAACTTTGATGTTTTCTTGTCCAGTTCGTTTGATTGCATGAACTAACGGTACACGGGTTATGTTGAAAATAAAATCCATATCTAAAGCTATATGCGTGCCCAATATTTTGTCGTTTACGCTTTTCATTCCCTTTCTACTCGCTTAAAGTGCGTTTCCATCTAAGCAAAATATATTATATACGAGATTTCGAGCAAAATCTAGCTCATTTTTACTAGATTTCCCATACAAAACAAAATCTAGCTCGTTACTAGATTTATGCAAAATCTCACAAAATCTAGTCAAAGTAGGGTACTACCAAATGATGCTACTGTGTTTTTTTAATATTGTAGTAGAAAATTACAACGCAGTGACCGAAAAATTGACATTTAAATACAAAAGCAAACAAGTTGAATAAAAAGGAAATAATGTTTATCTATACTAATATTATAAAGAGGTAATGTGTGTTTGTTTGTTTGTTTGTTTGTTTGTAGGAGGTAATCTCCGTAACTACTCATCTGATCTTCTTGAAATTTTCACAGAGTCTTACTGCGGATATGGGAAGTGCTATAGGCTATAATTTTTGAAATATTTTTGGTGGGAGTGGCACCTCCCACACAAAGTAAATCTTTAATATCATATACATATATTGAATACTATGGTAGGGAGAGCATTGCAAATTAGTAGCTACGCCGGAAATGGGCGGGATCGGATAAGTGGGCGTGGTACCTCCCATACTAGTAATAGTTCAATATTATATATCTCGAGTAATGTGATAGAGAGAGCTTTTAAAATTTTTCTGATGTCACCTATTATTAATGTGAGTAGTCGGATGCAAAATGGGCAGTATCGGACCAATAGGCGTGGCACCTGCCATACAAATTAAATATAAAATGCCATATATCTGGAGTACTGTAATAGTGAGAATCTTGGGACTTTGTGTGAGCCCATAAGTTATTCATTTGATTAGTTAGAAAAAAAATGGGCGTGATCGGAGCAGTGGGCGTGGCACCACCCATACAAAGTAAATATATGATATCATATAACTGGTGTGCTAAAAAGGAAGCTTTGACACTTTGCACGAGCCTATCAGATCTTAGTATGAGTAGTCGAACAAAAAACTGGCGGGTTCACACAAATCGGCGTGGCACTCGCCATGCAAAGTAAAAATTTAATGTCATATTTCTGGAGTACTGTAAAAGAGAGAGCTTTGTGGCTTTCCGTGAGCCCATAGGTTCTTTGTGTGATTAGTCGAACAAAAAATGGGCGTGATCGGAGCAGTGGGCGTAGCACCGCCCATGCAAGGTAGATATCTAATATCATATAACTGGTGTACTATAAAAGGGAAAGACTCGACATTTTGCATGAGTCCATCAGATATTAATGTGAGTAGTCCAATAAAAATTGGGCGGGATGGGATTAGTGGGCGTGGCACCTCCTATGTAAAAAATATGAGGCACTACGAAAGCGACAGTCTTTTGCCAAGTTCATTAGTTATCAATGTGATTTGTCATGGAAAATATATCGCCAAAATCAAAAATCGCCAAACCCAAAATCGCGAAAAATAAAAATCGCCCAAAAAACAAAAATCTTCAAAATAAAAATGGACAAAATCAAAAATCGCACACACCGGGTTACATCTAGTTATTAATAAAAAAAAATGACGATCTATAATAAAACAAGTAAGAAAATTATAGTCGGTCTAGACCGACTATAGGATACAATATACCATGCGTTTAGAGACCCTACCCCATAGGCCCAACTAACTGGACATAGAAAATAAGCATAAACCAAATTTGAGTGGGATTTTTATAAATTTTTTTGTCTTCAGATATGAAAAAGTTCATATCGAATGCTATATCTATATGGGGACTAGGCCCAAAAATGGACCGATCCTGACCATGTTTGGTAAGGTCTCTTGAGTTTTGCAAAAATATATACAAACAAAATTTGAGAAGAATCAGTGCAATATTTTTGTTTTTTGATAGATTTAAGTGAAGATCGGAAAGCAGCTCTATATGGGGCCTATGACTAAGAGTTGTCCCATAGGGATCATTTTTGGACTACTGATTAATGGATGTAATAAACACATACAACCCCAATTTGACTAAGATTTATATGATAATTTGGATCTTTTGGCAATTTAAGTCGATTTCATAGGGGTCATTTGTATGGGCGCTAGGTCTGAACATGGACCGATTCTCACCAATTTCAATAGCGTTCATCCCATGGCCGATAAAAGCTTATATACCAAATTTCATCAAAATATATTCATATTTGCGACCTGAAGTTTGATTACAAGCTTTACATGGACACACAGACGGACGGACGGACGGACGGACGGACGGACGGACATCGTTAAATCGAATCAGATAGTGATTCTGATTCGATCGGTATAATTAAAGATGGGTCTAGGTCAAATATTTTTGGTAGTTACAAACTGCAGCACAAAGTCATCATACCCAAACCACATACTGGTAAAGGGTATAAAAATATTTAGTAATTGAAAAGTTATAACTTTTTATACTGACATGTGCCCATTCCAATCTGCGAAATAATAATTGTGGAAAGTGAATTGTTTTGTTGTTCAAACAATACATTTAATAAATGCTGATATCTTTTTTCGCAAAATTTCTATTTCAGTTTGTGCTTTTTTCATTTTTGATGGATAATATAATTAAAAAACTGTTCCTATTTAGAATTTTCCATTTTCCTATTTTTATACCCTATACCACTATGTGGTTTGGGTATAATGACTTTGTGCTGCTGTTTGTAACAACCAAAAATATTTGACCTAGACCCATCTTTAATTATACCGATCGAATCAGAATCACTTTCTGAGTTGATTTAACAATGTCCGTCCGTCTGTGTGTCCATGTAAAGCTTGTAATCAAACTGCAGGTCGCAAATAAATATATTTTGATGAAATTTGGTATATAAGCTTTTATCGGCCATGCGATGAACGCTATTGAAATTGGTGAGAATCGGTCCATGTTCAGACCTAGCCCCCATACAAATTACTCATATGAAATCGACATAAATTGCCATAAGATCCAAATTGTCATATATATGTAACTCAAATTGGGTTTGTATGCGTTCATTACATCCACTAGTGAGTAGTCAAAAAATGATCCCTTTGACCCCATATAGAGCTGCTTCTCGATCTTCACTTAAATCTATTAAAAAACAAAAATATTGCACTGATTCTTCTCAAATTTTGTTTGTATATATTTTTGCAAAATGCAAGAGACTTTACCAAACACGTTCAGGATCGGTCCATTTTTGGACCTAGTCCCTTTATAGATATAGCATCGGATATGAAGTTTTTCATATCTGCAGCCAGAAAAATTAATTAGAATCCCACTCAAATTTGGTTTTTTTCTTATTTTCAATGTCCAGTTAGTTGGGCCTAAGAGATAGGGTTTCTAAACGCATGGTATAGGGTATCGTGTAGTCGGTCTAGACCGACTATAATTTTCTTACTTGTTTTTGTTTATTTTTGGTATTTCTAGTTTATATGTTTTATTTTAATCAGCTGTTAATTGTTGTGGAAACAAAATCTCACAAAATGTCAAATAAGTTAGATGTAAACGGTATTGATTTTGAGATAGATTTCAACTAAAATCTACTAGATTTTCCTCATATGTAAGCGCACTATTAATTCCCAAAAAAAAAAAAAAAAAATCGTATGCCTTTCTTCATTGCCCTCCACGTAAGGTAATCATTACTGACTAAAGCGTCTTTAAATTCTTTTGATTTTATGACCTTCCGTATATCAGGCCCATTCAGAACACACTCCTTTAATTTTGCTTCGCTTATTCGTGGGAAAATATTTTTAAAACAATCAAGAATTTTCGGTTGCTTCACAATGGCCTTGATGAAATTTTTTACGATTGACATGGAGAGGGGGCATGAGAACGTTCTCCATTGGCGCGAGTGGATCATTTACGCAGTTGTCTCCTTTCACCGTTGGATCTCGAGCAAGCCAGTCATGCATTTTGTATTGGTTTCCTTTAAATCGGGTATCCCACAGACATAAGAAACACATGTTTTTCGTACAGCCTTCTTGGAGACCTCTTAGAATAGCCACGACTTTCCGATCACAACTGATCCGCCACACGTGATCAGTTTAACAAACTTTATCCAAAATTATTTTCATTGAATCGTATGTTTCACTCATATCTGTGCTGTAGCCAATGTGAATGCTTGGTTTTTTATTATATTTATGTAGCAAAACGACTTTCAGACTTTATTTCGAAGATTCGATAAACATTCGCCAATCACCTGTGACGTAATTAATGGCCATCGCTTCCATCAGTTCCTTTATATCGTGGCAGTAAACAAATGTGTTCCCTTCGTTAGATGTTGGCAACGGAAAACCCCACATCAATAAAAAGGTGCACTTACCCTTTTTCCCTTTAATTGTCTGTGCACGGAGTAGGTATCGTGATGGAACAAGAAAAGAAATGCGGCATTTGCGCACATTTATGACCGTTTTTTAGTTTGTTACCGCAATCATAAAAATTAAATAACCTTTTGTTTATTACTTTTTTTTAAGTCATCAATGTTTTTTTTTTTCCAATGAGCAGCCTTTACTTCTAAATGAGATAGATACACTCAGGGAAAAGCTGCAACTTAAAATCAAGAACGCGGCATATTAATTCAATAATGTTCAATATAACTCAAAAGTTATATTGAAATATATTAAATTAATCTTGTTTCAATTTATTTCGTGGGATATATTGAATCAACATTGATTTAAAGTTGAAATATATTACATTTGAGTTGCAATTAATTAAACATTATTAAATCTATATGACAATACTTTACATCAATATGTAAACCATATCATCCCTCTATATTAGGCCTATCAGCTGGTTTACTTTTTATTACGTTGTGAAAATTTGTGTGCTTTGGACGCTTTTAAGAAAATTTCGGTAAAGTTAACATTAGTGGATGGTGTATTATACTCAGAAAGTGGAGAAGTGGTTTCCATTTTGCAAAATAAATTGGCAGATGACGAAACATCGATTTCGGGTAACACGGTCCTCTGTGAAAGCCAGGAAGTGGTAAGCATTTTGAAGCATGCATCTGCTCCTACTGAAGAAGCAAAATGTTTACACGTTTTTAACCGTAAGGACAAAACAAACACTGAGACAACAGCAAATGAATCATGTTATTTCAAATCATTAAGTCAGTAATCGGCTGATGAAGATGAAGACAACAACAAATTAATTGAATGGTTGGAAGAGGCTGGAATGCCAAATGTTTTCCCTTACTTAAAAAGTAAGTTTGCTTTTTGACTATGGTTAAGAAACAAGTGTTAATATACTGGTGTAGACGCCAAGGTTACTTTTGATGGCCTGCAATACTTAGACAGGTACGATATAAGCGAGGCTATTCCACCCATAGGAATCCGCACAAAGTTCCGCAACAAGCTCTTTGCATGGAGATAGGAAAAGGTGGGTGTTGTTCTTCAATGTACCTAATCGATTTTGAAGTAAGATAATTGCTGTTTTGTTATTAATTATTTTTAGGTTGGCATTGAAGATGACGCAGACTCACTCAAGTCGGAAATAAGAAGATGGATGCAAGACAGCAGTCTTAATAGTACACCTTCACCGGCATCCCATGACAGTCTGGAAATAAAATTATTTTCAGATTTTAGCACTTCACCCTTACATTTATATCAACTATGTAATGGTAAAACATACGTTAGACGAAAGTATGTCGCATAGTTATAGTTTTATTCTTTAAGTTTATAAAAATGTAAATAAATTGTTATTGAAATAAGTTTGTTTTCTTTGGAAATAAATAAATGTGAAATGTGAAATATGGTAAGTGAAGGTTTATTTCGATATTACAAATATTACTAAAAAATCACTTTTTAATGCTTACTATTTTATTGCACTAAAAATACAATAATAATATTCCTCAAAAATCTGAATATATTCTTGCATCAATTCTAAATTATTTTGGGCTGGTATCATTAGTGTGCATTTGAAATTTAATAACGCTTCAATATTAAATCAAAGTTGAACAACCTTATTTTTAAATTGTTTCATTCTTGAATCAACATTGTTTCAATGTTATTTCTAAAATGAAAAATGTAATTTCAATAACGTTTCCACATTGTTTCAATAACAATTCAATATTAATTCAATACCGAACTATATTATTTTTACATTGTTTCCATATTAAAATAATCAACTTTAAATTAATATTGTTCCATATTGAAATAAGAATTTTCAACATTACTAGACTTTCGTTAATGTTTCTTATTGAATTAATATGGTTTTTATTGATTTTAAGTTATTTTTCATCGGAGTGTACCTTCACTTAATTGTGAATAAAAGCGAAAATCCATTTTTCATTTTGTGCACAGGTTACGTGACTTTACGCCAAAGTAATAAGACTTGACACTTTTTCCCGTTTTGGATTTTGCATGATTTTTAAAAATACAAAAGTTTAATTTTTTAAGCAAAAAATTAGTTATTTTTTTCTTCATAAATTTATTAATAACTGCGAAACTGTTGATTGTGTTGAGAAATAGTAAAGAAATAGATTAAAGTTATTATAATTCTTAATTCTTCTAAATTTATCTCAGCAAAATCGGAATAGTAGTTCTGGAGTTATGTCTAACAAAAGAGCCCAAAACGTGACAAATTCCCCTATACGATACTTACTAAGTTGAAATCGATATATTTCGATTGCTAGACGTGATAACTTTATATAACTTTCCCCGGTGGTCTCATCACGCCCCGATTTTGGCTGGTGCATAGTGTAATTTTTTAAATTACGGATTTATTCATAGAATATTCATAAAAATTTCTTTTGCTTAATAACACCAACAGTAAAATTATTTTGTTTGTTAGATTTATAGTCATTTTTCAGACATATTGCAATTACTACTGTAATTAATATGCAAATTTTAATTTTGTTTAAATGGTGCGTGGTAAAGACATAACATAAAATATAACAATTATCACAATGTTCAATAAATCGCTGATGAAGGCTGAAATGCCAGAAACCGGTCCGATTAAGAATACCGTGCAGTTATGAATTTTTGAAATATATGCTTTCTTCTTCTTTGCCACGCACCATTTAAGTAAAATTATTTTGATGTGTAAAAATCTATACGCGCAGGGGGGTAAATTTCTATTTCACAATACAATCACAAAAACAGCGCAACTCATATCGGTGTCAGCTGAAGCAGATAACGCTGTGTGACTTATGATTGTATTGGTGAAAAAATTATGATATGTTCTTTTCTAAACATTTTCCAATTGTCTTTCAAAAAACATCAATTGTATTTCAGAAAGCATCAATTGTATTTCAGAAACCATAAATATAATTTCAGAAAACATCATTTGAATTTCAGAAAACATAAATAGAATTTCAGAAAGCATCATTATAATTTCAGAAAACATCATTCGAGTTTCAGAAAACATCAATTGAATTTTAGAAAACATCAATATAATTTCAGAAAACATCAATATAATTTCAGAAAACATCATTCGAGTTTCAGAAAACATCAATTGAATTTCAGAAAACATCAATAGAATTTCAGAAAACATCAATATAATTTCAGAAAACATCATTCGAGTTTCAGAAAACATCACTTGAATTTCAGAAAACATCAATAGAATTTCAGAAAACATCAATAGAATTTCAGAAAACATCAGTTGTATTTCAGAAAACATCAACTGTATTTCAGAAAGCATCAATTGAATTTCAGAAAACATAAATAGAATTTCAGAAAACATCAATATAATTTCAGAAAACATCATTCGAGTTTCAGAAAACATCATTTGAATTTCAGAAAACATAAATATAATTTCAGAAAACATCAATATAATTTCAGAAAACATCATTCGAGTTTCAGAAAACATCAATTGAATTTCAGAAAACATCAATAGAATTTCAGAAAACATCAATTGTATTTCAGAAAACATCAATTGTATTTCAGAAAACATCAAATGTATTTCAGAAAACATCATTTAAATTTCAGAAAACATAAATAGAATTTCAGAAAATATCAATTGAATTTCAAAAAGCATTATTTGAATTGCTGAGAACATTAATTGTATTTCAGAAAACATCAATAGAATTTCAAAAAGCATCATTTGAATTGCTGAAAAAATTAATTGTATTTCAGAAAACATCAATTGAATTTCAGAAAACATCAATTGAATTTCAGAAAACATCAAATGTATTTCAGAAAACATCATTTGAATTTCAGAAAACATAAATAGAATTTCAGAAAATATCAATTGAATTTCAAAAAGCATTATTTGAATTGCTGAGAACATTAATTGTATTTCAGAAAACATCAATAGAATTTCAAAAAGCATCATTTGAATTGCTGAAAAAATTAATTGTATTTCAGAAAACATCAATTTAATTTCAGAAAACATCAATTGCATTTCAGAAAACATCAATTGAGTTTCAAAAAACAGCATAATCGACTTATTTTTTATGCACTGGAAAATATGATGTTGATGTTTTCTTTAATTATTAGATGTTTACACATCTCCCTTGTGATCGGACTCACATGATTTTTTTATTCTGCTATTTAACTCTTCGTAAAACTTTGTTCTGGCCATTATTTTAAGATTATTATTTACAAGATTAAAACAGAAAAACACAATTGTATTTAGGAAAATAGTTGAAATAAAATGTCAGAAACTTTAAATATTTAAATAACTGTTAAGATAGTACACACCTTCCTTCATATCTTTTCTATTTTTATTGTTTTAATCAACTCTTGTACAGAAGTTCAAAAGTTCTGTCATCAGTAAAAAAAATTTTTTTATTGTATTTTTGTAACAAATTTGTTATCTTTCGATAGAGAACATACCAAAGAATGACCTTACATAAAAAGTACAGAATTTTAGGACTTAATACGAAATTATTAAAAAACAACGATGGCTAATTCAGAACTTTATAAAAGTTTCCAATGCATTTTCACTGCATTATACTCGTATTTTAGCTTAGAGTATTTTGTAATATTTTTTAAACCAAATAAGTAAATACCAAATAAATATTTTTGATTCTAATTACAAAAAAAAAAAAAAAAAACAATTTAATGCTTGTGTGTTTTTAAACAACTGTCACAATTCCCAATTTTCAGACTTTGATTTCCAGATTACTTGGTTCGTTAAAGCCATGTGATTTAAGTCAATCTAATTGTGTTATATTTCTTTAATCAAATTAAATAATGAAATGAATTTCTGCTAAAATATTTACTTTCTTCGAATCGAAATCAATAATCAACAACTGACAAATATATTTTAATTTCCCATTAATATGAGTGTATTCTTAGTAATGTTCAAATTATTGACTTGTTACAATTTCTAGCTGTAGAAGCATCTCCTTCAAACACGTACATTTATAATCAATTGAAATATCAATTCATTAAATCAACAAAAAATGTCAATTGCTTTAAGTGACAAAACACTTAAGAAACCAATAGAGAATAATACAAAAATTTGCACTATGCTTCAAAACTTTGTAAACAAATTTTTGGAAATTATACTGTATATAAATTATTACAAGGATCAGTCGCAAATATATTTAAGAAAGTTTTAGAGTTTTTGAGTTAAAAAACAAAACAAAAATATATATCGCACCTGTACCTCTAAAGTGAGTCAACTCAAAATTTACAAATTTTCAGTAGAGGCAAAAAACAGTTTTTTTTTTAATATTTACTATAAAATTTAAAAACAGTTGTTTCGTTGTAAAGAATTGCGAATTGCGAAGTATACAACAGGAGGTGTTTTTGCGATTTTTCAATTATCTGTAAAAATAACAAGTTTTTTGGGTGGAACTAAAAATATGTCTTTGTAGTGGATTCTAAAGAAGCAACTCTTATCACACAAAGAGGGTTACAACTGTATTTTTTTTTTTTGCGAAAGACTAGAAAATTCGATGTAAGATTTTTACAGTGGATAGATATGACCAATGTGTATCGTTTTCTTGCAAAAAGTGAAAATTGAGAAATTTTGAGTTGACGCAATTTAGAGGTGCAGGTGCGATATATATAAATTTTAAATTTAAATTTTTTTGGTTTTGCTGTATAAATAAAATAAAGTAAAAATAACAAATTTTTTATATTTCAATTTAAAATTGATTTTTGTATGGCACGGCTGTATAGAAAATTTAAGTTAAAAATAAAAACCTTGGAAACGAGCCATTTGCTGTAATTTTATGTAAAATGTAAGCAGGTCGATTTTTAATTTTAAATAAGAATAACCTTCTTAATTTTGTTTTTCCTGAAACACTTATTTAGTATTTGCAAAGGAAAAATAATGATGTTGAAAAGGGTGTTCAGGTTGATATCGAATTACTCATATACTTAATTTACAAATTATGAAAAAATAAGAAATTTTCAAATCATTCAACATTTAAACGAAGGAAAATAATCTTTGGATCAAAATTTAATAATTCCAGAAATTCCTATTATATAAAGAGTGAGATCGAAAAAATCTTAAAACGGAATTTTCCTCTTAACTTTTCCACAAGCATTATCTTTAAACAAGTAAGAAAATTATAGTCGGTCTAGACCGACTATGGAATACCCTATACCATGCGTTTAGAGACCCTACCCCATAGGCCCATCTAACTGGACATAGAAAATAAGCATAAACCAAATTTGAGTGAGATTTTTATAAATTTTTTTTGTCTGCAGATATGAAAAAGATCATATCGAATGCTATATCTATATGGGGACTAGGCCCAAAAATGGACCGATCCTGACCATGTTTGGTAAGGTCTCTTGTATTTTGCAAAAATATATACAAACAAAATTTGAGAAGAATCAGTGCAATATTTTTGTTTTTTAATACATTTAAGTGAAGATCGGGAAGCAGCTTTATATGGGGTCTATGACTAAGAGTTGTCCCACAGGCATCATTTTTGGACTACTAATTAATGGATGTAATAAACACATACAAACCCAATTTGACTAAGATTTATATGATAATTTGGATCTTATGACAATTTAAGTCGATTTCATAGGGGTCATTTGTATGGGGACTAGGTCTGAACATGGACCGATTCTCACCAATTTCAATAGCGTTCATCCCGGTAAAAGCTTATATACCAAATTTCATCAAAATATATTCATATTTGCGACCTGCAGTTTGATTACAAGCTTTACATGGACACACAGACGGACGGACGGACGGACATCGTTAAATCGAATCAGATAGTGATTCTGATTCGATCGGTATAATTAAAGATGGGTGTAGGTCAAATATTTTTGGTTGTTACAAACAGCAGCACAAAGTCATTATACCCAAACCACATAGTGGTATAGGGTATAAAAATATGCCAGCATTTATGCTTACTAACATCTTATTTTTATTTATTGTTAGTTTGATTAAAATGCGAAACGAAATAAAAGTACGTTCCAAAATTATTAAATATTTTCAACAAAAACAAACTTGGCCCTACATAAAATTATTCAAGGTTTAGAGATAAGGGGGCAAACAGCAGACAAAATTTCCAAAAAAAAAAGTTCGTGGCATGGCCAGCAATATACAGTGGCAGCGAAATAAGCAAGTCATTTGTTACAGCGCACAGGGCTTTGTCCCATAGACAAAAATAATAAAATAAATTTTTTTCCAATTATGATGAGATGTATCTTATTCGACAGATATGAATGTATCTCAGTAAAAATTGATAGAATTATTTTTGTTAGACTGGCTTTGTTGCCACCAGAGGTCGCTAAAATGAGAGAATTTTAAGCAAAAATGACGGATCAAAAAAATGGTTTTTTGTTGTTTGAAGGAAATAATTGTTAAAAATTGTTTTTTTTTAAACTGCTTTGAAGTTTTGCTTTTTAGTTGTTGTGATATATTTATAATTACATAAAAATAAGTTTTTAAAATATATTATTGAAGTATTTTTTCTTTTATTTAGCTTTAAAAAAGCTTTTTATTTTTGGTAGATATTCAAAAATTACAATAGTTCGATGGAGTATAAAAAAATATATACAAAAGTTACCATTTTTTTTCTGTGGTTTTTGTAAGTCTATACTATTACCTAATAAACTATTAAAAAATTTCTGCCTATTTTTTGCCACAAACTTAAAAAAAAAGGTTTTTAAAAATGTCTAAATTGATGATTTTACTTGAATTTAATCAATTTAAAAGAGTTTAATATTCAAATAGAGATTTAAATTATGTTTAATAAATTAAAAAAAAAAATTTGAAAAATCAAATAACATGATATTAGTGTAATGTACTTAACTTTTGCAAGAGGGTACTACATACAATGTTCTTCGCCAAGCAGTCAACGAATGACACCAAAATTGTTTGCTATCTCTGTATGCGTTGAGAGCCGAAAAGCAAATATTAATACCACCTGTTATAGCAAATGAAATTTGAGCAGAAGTATACTTAAAAACTATATTGCGTAGAACCGCAGAAAGTGTTTTAAAAATTTGTGAAGTACAAGATAAAACAAGAAACTTCTCGTTAATTTGCAAATGGGATATGGATGGAAGCTCCGGTCATAGCCGTTATAAACAAATATTTGAAAATGAAAACCAAATTACCACTCAGGTAATTTATCATGTGTTTTTTTTATATAATAAGTATATAGAAATAAATTTTGTTACTTGTATGATTTATGATGGTAAACTTAGAATCAAAGTTGGGTTAATAAAACACTATCTTCTACGTTAAATTTGTTTTAGAAAAAGATTTTTCAAATGTTTACTTCATATTTCTTATCGGCTTCCCTTCAAAACTTGGCGGGTATGTAAAGAAAACAAAAATCAGTTTTCAGTAAATAAAAAAGAATTCAAAATTAGTTTAAAAAAAGAACACGATTAATAATCGACCAAGTTAAGTCTGGATACGGAAATACGAACGACGGAATTACTGCTTGTCGATTTTTTTATACAAAAGTGGAAAAGCGGCCAAAATAACTGGAATTGATAAAGAACTTATTGATAATTTGGAATTATATTGAGGGTGTTATCTTGTGGATCTTCAATTAATATAAAAACCTTCAAGGAAATACTAATGATAACTAGAAATATGTACCTAATACATTATGGGTGGTATTATATGCCTAGCACTGTCCATAAAATTTGAGTTCATGGATGTAATGTTATTGAGTTGTTCAATTTTCCAATAGGTATATATTAGGGTGACAGCAGTTTGTATGAACAAATTTAGTTTTTCGAATCTAAAGGAGTGGTGACACTTGGCCTAAAAAGTATTTCCTGCAAGTTTGGGCCAAATCGGACATCGTTAACACGAGGCGCAACGAGGTCAAAGGTCAATTCATACAGAATATTCGAAAATATATGAAAATTATATAATAAATAGCTTTAATTTATTTCGTGTATCGTGTAAATTGCTAAATCTATTATTTTTTTTTTTATGAAATATAATTTAAAATATTTTTTGTAATTAACCCTAAATATACCAGGTGTTCAAATTGACCCACTCAAAATTTTTGACTTTATTGTCATTTTAGACATTTAATTCTTACTAACATATTCTTCATGTACATAATCTGGACATGAAGAATATAAAAAAAAATCCAAAAAATTAAGTTAACACTATTGCTTCCACTAGATCAAAATGACCCACAAAATTTATTATTTGAAAGAACTTTTATATTAATTTAAAGGCTGGTTTTTACTTTTATTTATAATAAATTACATATTAAATCACCGTATTAAAAAATTAGAGAATTCATTAGTTTATGACAAGTTTTAAAAACAATTTAAAATTTTTAATAAATTTTAGAAAATTATTTTATAGCTCCAAATCTCTAGTTAAAGACTGTAAAACGGCATGTTTGGAATATTGTTTTCTGTAGCTTTGTACCACCTGAAAAATTACAAAAAAAACTAAATATTAATACAATTAATAACAAAACAAAATAAATTCAAAAATTACTTTTAGTAAGTGTTGCTTTTGCTCCTCATCCTTCGTGATTTAACAATGGTATTCCTGGATAAGTTTAATCCCTCCTTCAGCACAATCGTTGACAACACTTAAACTTTTAACAATTTCTTTTCCTCTTTTAAATTCTTCATTAAATTCCCATATACGCGGGTCTTCTTTAAAGAAACCAGTAGATATTTTAAATCGCTTAAAGACGTTTTTTGTGTTAAATGAGAATAGATCTTCTAAAATTACAGAAAATTCTTTGGAAATGAAATCCTTAAAAGTTTCTTTTCTTAGGGGAAGCTTTTTCGGGATTTCTTCTTGCTCATCGCCAATAGACATTTTTGCCACCAGTTTGCCTTTGGTTTTATAACTTACTCGGTCATCAAACAATGCAAACCCAACAGATTCTTGCTTAAATAATAGAGGTGGTTCAACATTTTAGAAAGTGCCTTTTCAGATATATTCAGGGCTTGTTGACGATCCGAGATTTGCCTCTGTAAACACTGCAGCCAAGAAAATTTCCAAAATATGGTGCCTGCAGCCAAAAAAAACAAAATATCCCGTCCAATAGCTTTTTCCAACAGCGTACAAGCGCCCTTAATTCGGCCAGTAATGGACGATGTTGTGTCAAAAACAAAGACTTCCATTTTAGACAAAATTCCGTTTTCTTCTAAAGCATCATATACTGCTGAAGAAATTTCCAATTCAGTCCCAGAAGAAATGTCCGGTGCGGTAGCTATTATTGCAAGACGATCTTCATTTTTTCCTGTAATTGATGGAGTTTCGTATCCCAATGTATTGTTAAAGGGTTGTCATTTTCGGAAAACTTTTTCATTATTTTTTGGCTTGTTACTTCTCTTATGTCCGATCTTTATTTGTGTATTGAAAAGCGATTTACTATGTAATTGGAAGCATTGAGCCCTACTACGTCTAATACAGCTGTCAATATATGGACGGTGTCTCTTTGGCAAATTTTCAATATATCGGAAACAGCTGCAAGCCGTGGTGTTAATACGCTTTGGTTCTTGAAAACAGCAAGAACTTTCTTCAATATTTTGTGGACATTCTTCAGTTTCAGAAAGATCAATATCTGCAGTTTCAGAAAGATCAATATTAACACTACAAGCTGTATAAATTTTTTGGTTTTTTACTTCAAAAAAGGTTTTATAAATTTAAACAAACCTATAATTACCTGTTAAAATTGATGGCGATTCTTCATATCTTCTCTTTAGATTTTCTTCTTGTTGCCTTCGTTTAAGTATTCGATCTTCCTTATTTTTCAAATTGATGTCTGCTCCCGCCATACTGCCTTCACGTCCTTTAGACCTTTGTGCAGTTAAAAATAGTTTGTCTTCTTCAATAGTAATAAAATTAAGTGTGGTCATATGTGCAATGTCAAACAAGTCTTCTAATCCATCCATCCACTCGTTTCTTTTTTTTTATTTTTTCATTTTCTCTAGACCGACATTTCACAAAATATTTCCATTCTTTGCATAGGAATGCATTCTCTAATAACCAAACGCACATTTTCTTCCAAATTTAAATTAGTTGATCTCATATTGTTAAATACAACCTTAAGGCAATCACCTTTTGAAGGTAACTTGCTTCCTGTTAAATGCAGTTGAGGATATCCGACCATGTATATTTCTTCTCTTAATGAAGGCATTTAAATATTAAGATAAACAAGTAAGAAAATTATAGTCTGTCTAGACCGACTATATGATACCCTATACCATGCGTTTATAAACCCTATCTCTTAGGCCCAACTAAAACTGGACATTGAAAATAAGCAAAAACCAAATTTGAGTGGGATTTTTATTAATTTTTTTGGCTGCAGATATGAAAAAGTTCATATCGGATGCTATATCTATAAAGGGACTAGGTCCAAAAATGGGCCGATCCTGATCATGTTTGGTAAAGTCTCTTGTATTTTGCAAAAATATGTACAAACAAAATTTGAGAAGAATCAGTGCAATATTTTTGTTTTTTAATAGATTTAAGTGAAGATCGGGAAGCAGCTCTATATGGGGTCAAAGGGATCATTTTTGGACTACTCATTAGTGGATGTAATGAACGCATACAAACCCAATTTGAGTAAGATCTATATGACAATTTGGATCTTATGGCAATTTATGTCGATTTCATATGGGTAATTTGTATGGGGGCTAGGTCTGAACATGGACCGATTCTCACCAATTTCAATAGCGTTCATCCCATGGCCGATAAAAGCTTATGTACCAAATTTCATCAAAATATTTGCGACCTGCAGTTTGATTACAAGCTTTACATGGACACACAGACGGACGGACGGACGGACGGACGGAAAGACGGACGGACGGACGGACGGACGGACATTGTTAAATCAACTCATAAAGTGATTCTGATTCGATCGGTATAATTAAAGATGGGTCTATGTCAAATATTTTTGGTTGTTACAAACAGCAGCACAAAGTCATTATACCCAAACCACATAGTGGTATAGGGTATAAAAACACTATTACTGAAAATCACTTCAAAATTTCACTAAAAATGCATACGCTCGCAAGTTTGCGTGGTCGACTAAAACTTTCAATTATTTTGAAATAGAAAGAGGCAAGTTAAAGTTGTTTTGCAAATGTAGTACTCCTTGATTTTCGTATTCAAATTTAAAAATTGTAGACTTTTTGCAGGGATATCGCATGGCATGGCAATGCCGGCATTGCCGAGAGTGAGACAATAGATGGCGCTGGTCCAAATTTATTTCTATTTATTGCATTTTTCTTTTATTTCATTCAAATTTCTATTTTATTGTATTTGTTTTGTATTTCTGAAATTTGATTTGTATTATTGATTGTATTATTGATTGTACTGTGTAATTTTTACCATTTTTTTAAGAGTGTAATAATTGACCATTGTTCTCTATTAAGTTTGGTGACACATTTTTATAATTGTTGAAAAAAAGTTAAAAATTGGTATATAAACTGGTAAATGTGATAGAAAAGTGTTTAAAAACTTTTTACTAACACTTTTTTGAGTGTAAAACTAAAAATATTGTGTTATATTTAAAGAAAAAATCACCTCTGGTTTGCAGCTTCAAAGTTATCAGCAAGTTATATCAAAATCCTTCAGCAAATATATATTATTTCGATATTTTGTTTCAAAAAAATGTGAATCTCCTTAATTTTGACTTTTGACCTTAAAGGGTGACATTTTATAGTCTTTCGATATAACCTTAACTTCCAAGATTGAGAACTTATATCAAGTAGTAAAATATTTTGATAAAATATATTTTAGATATGAAAACATAAAAAAGATGTAGCCTAAAAGTTGAAAAAATATGAAAAATCACATTTTTCTTCAAATCCGCTGAAATAAAAATGCTGCCCTCGCCAAATTAAGAACAGGATACCTACAATATTTGGCATTTTTAATCACATATATTTTGCTAATAAGACCTTGAAGTCCAATCGTTGATTTCAGAAAATTTCTTGAAAAAAATTTTTGAAAAAGCAAAATTTGGGATTTTGAAATAGTGCTAAAAAATACGTACCGTTTTGGCATTAATTTAGAACGGCATAACAACAGACGAGACGCAAAGTACTTTACATAAGATCATTTTGGGATCAGGAGAATGCAAAAATGTTGTTGTTGTAAGTTATTTCAATGTCTATAAAAATGTGAGCTCGATTTTCTTAATAAAGTGGTCTGCGGCGCATTTATTGCCTGGGGAACTTGATATAACTTGGCTCTTTTTCAACCGATAATAGATGTTGTTACTTTATTAGAAAGATAATTTACTCTAGATTATGGTTTATTAATTAGTTTAATTGAAACGCTATTATTAATATCACAAAATGATTTTTTTAAATAATTTTCCCATAGAAATGCATTTTTGAACTTTGAACTGAATGCGCGCCCAGAAAGCATTGTCCGATGTGGCTCAAATTTTGCGCACTAAAGTTTTAGATCCAAGGTCACAATAATCCGAGCCGCGCGTCTTGAAATTCCAAAAAAAAAATGGTTGTCATCCTAGAATATATGTATATATGTATGTCTACTGATAAAAACTTATGAATTTAAATATAATTATCTTCTTCATTCCAGGGTTTTTATCTGAAGAAGCATTAGAAGCTAGCCATAAAATTATAAGAAATGCACGATTGTCTCCCACGAGGAAAACATCGCGAGAGGACACAAATAAAGATTTAATAACCATTTGTTGTTGTCTTCCGATCCAGTGTTAACATCAATGAGGAACACAAAGATTAAATATAAATTGTTAGATGAAGAAATTGAAAAATATATGTATGTTAAGAGAAAATAGAAAAAAATGAAATAAGTTCTTTATAAAGTGAAAATTGGTTTTGGGAAGGATCAAGTAGTGACGGTGCTTAGTTATAACTTATAAGTAGGTATTTGTTTTTTGTTATTTAATGTTTAATGTAATTGTTTTCTTCTGTTTTTATAAGTTTATATAATTGTCAGATAAATCATTAAAAAATAATAAAAAAAAACATTTCGCCAAAGCAAAAATAAAAAAAAAACTTATTTAAAAAATTTTAAAATTCACGATTTTGGTTCATAGTTTCCTAACATACAAGGGTTTAATACATCAGTGAATCTAAAAATAGAACGAGATATAAACTTAATTATTTTATATAAAAAAAAAAGAAAGTGGTGAATTTGTCACTCCCTCTATTTTAATATCTTCTTGCAAAAGTATTTTAAACTCATTTTTAAAAAATGGATATTTTTATATTTTCTATATTTTCTGTTCGATTTTATTTAATTTAATAAAAATATGTGATTTAGAAAATATCAATCTAGGTGCCAAGGCTCATATGTATCATATACACAGATTTTCAATTTATAATTTTAAATCATATGGGAGGTGGACGTGTCCTTGGTCCGATTTTTTAAAAAATTCAGTTTTTTTTTTATTAAAGTATTTTATGTTAGTGTACTATATTTCGAAAATCTATGACAACTCCTTCTATTTTGTCCCATCGTTATATGGGGACAAAGCACTGTGCAACGGATCTATAAATACCGAAATTTATAATAAGGAGTATTTGCAAAGAAGGCTACATCCATTCATAAGCCAGCATAATGTGTTCACATCCTTTTGGCCCGATTTGGCATCCTGTCAATATGGTAAAAAAGCTTTTGAGTGATACAAAAATAATAACGTAACATTAGGCTCTTGTGAAAAAGGTGAGTTAAAGGTACAAAAAAGGTGTTGGAAAATGTGGAAGATTTTAAACGAAGACGGACCTGTTCCAAAAAACTATCATAAAATTCCTAATGAAATGGTTTCCACAAAAGATCCATTAAATGATAAGTAATAATTAGAACTATAAAAATTATCTTCAATCCAAACTTTTTTTTTTATTTATTCCTTATCTTGACATTTGTTTGCTTCATTTTTCAGCTATAGCGCGAGAGCCAATTATGGTATCTCATTTCATTCTTCAGCACAATTGTAGTTAAGGCTTCATTTAATAATTTTTATTAATATAAGTACAAATCTGTGTACAAAGGTACGATACCCTATACCATGCATTTAGAAAGGGGGTCCCAAGTCCAACTAATTGGCTATAGAAAATAAGAATAAACCAATTTTTTCCTGCAGATATAAAAAAGTTCATATCGGACGCCATATCTATATGGAGACTAGGTCAAAAAATATACCAATCCTGACCATATTACGTAAAGTCACTTTTTTTTTTGTAGAAACTTATACAAATCAAATTTCAGAAACTTCTGTGCAATATTTTTGTTTTTCAATGGATTTAAGTGACGACCGGAAAGCAGCTTTTTATGGGGGCTATGACTACTGATTATGGGGTGTAACAAACACACACAAACCCACTCAGTTTAAATTGATCTCATATGGATCATGTGCATGGGGACTAGGTCTGAAGATGCGCCGATTACCATTTTCAACAGCGTTCGGCATATGGCGGATAAAGGCTTATATACCTGTAGTTTGATTACAAGTCGTGTCAGAAAAATATTCTGAGTCGATCGGTATAATATAAAAGATGGGTCTGGGACAAATATTTTTTGTAGTTACCAAATATAAATACTGATGGATGTTTTGTTTAGTATTAAAAATATTGCTCATACGTATATATTTCTTCTACTCTACTAATAAAAAATAATCATACGCCCTGAATATGTTCTGTCATTAAAAAATTTATTAAAATTTATTATTTATCGATAAAATTAGTTCAACTTGATTTGCTGAAGGTTTTTGTTTAATATAAATATAAACGGTCATAAAAAAAGTTTGGCCTGAGAACGCGAACCCCTTGGAGGTTTTACTACGCTGGTCTAGTAATTTCATACTGACTTGGAATTTCTCATCCCCCCCCAGAATGGCTGTTGTATTGTGTTATATATTAATGTTATTGTTCAAATGAAAAAATTACTTTTATTAAAAAGTGAAAAAAAAATTTTTTCCGGCAAACAGTTTTACTTGGCGAAAGGAATTCATAATGCAACATACCACTAAAATTTTTGAACGAATATAGAGATGCTGCTATACCTTGATTAATATTCTCACAACAGTAGATTGATTCATTAATTGTTTTGGCATAGTTCCATCCAATAGACAGAAACCATTATTTCAGAGATTTAAAAAAAATGAACTTTTGTACGCCCAAATAACTTCTAAAATTGAGCTGAATGATTCTTTTTTACAGGGCATAGTATCAGCAAGACTTCTTATTGCCAGTCGAGGAAAATTTACCAATTCTCTGATTTTCTTGACATGTTGTTTATCGGTTGATTTTAATTGCTCATCCGGGCACTTTTTATCTTAAACGCTTTCCCTTCTTTCCAAGAACAGTTTTTAACACTTTTAGACATTTTCTTTGACATAACCTTAAACGAAGGCCTTCTTCAATGACCTTAACGCTTGTGCAGTAGAAATTTTTGAATAATATCAGACATTGTTAAAATTGCCGTCTTCGTTGTTTATAAAATCGGACCGATAAAGATATCGACATGAAATTAGATTTTTTTTTTTATATTAACCAACACTCAGGGGATGCCCCTACAAATGCTGTGCATTGTGTTGATTTCAGGAAAATAGGTTGTGGGAAGGAAGAAAGAGGGAGTAGTGTTTGTGGATATTTGACTAAAATTTTATTAGATTATAACTGTCTGGAAAGACCTCTGCGGGGAGTTTATTCCACATACGGCTAATTCGACTGATAAACGAATTCTCTCTGTAACGCGTTGTGCGGTCAACTGGACAATAGACTACAAACGGATGTGATCTACTCGATAAGCAGGTAGAGCGAACCGAAACTCGGGCACTTGGAATAAGTTCGCTAATCAGTGCTACCAACAGTGCTACCCAACCCACATTCCGACGGCGTTCCAATGAAGCAATAGAGTTGAATAGCCTACTGTCATTGATGAGCGCTAACGCCCTCCTTTGCACACGGTCCAGAAGCTCCAAAATAGACTTTGAAGCTCCTGCCCATATATGGGAGTTGTATTTCATTTTCGGTCGAATGTAAGTGGTATATATTTTAAGGCGATCAGAAGGAGCGAAGTAATTTTTGCACCGTTTTAGACAACCAAGACACTTGAATGCTTCTTTCGACACTTGAAAAACATGCTCGTTCCAACGAACATCACATTGAATTCTCATGCCTAGAACATCAAGAGTAACCGATTCCTCAATACATATACCACCCATATATACAGATGACATTGCTGATTCCATGGCCCTATGGGTCAACATACAGCATTGAGTCTTCACCGCATTAAAATCAACCCTATTCGCTTAACCCACTCGGAGATTGTTAACATGTCTTGGTTGAGTGTGTCATTCATTCCCCGCCTTTTGCCCCCCAACCTCCAAGAGGCTTGGCCCACAATTAAAGGAAAATGAATAACAAATGCTGTTGTCATCTGCGAAAGTGTAAATAGAATTAAAAGTTAGACCAAGAAGGTCATTCAGAAAGATAAGGAAAAGAGAAGGAGAAAGAACGGAACCTTGGGGTACCCCCGAATTAAGCTGAAACTCATTAGATGAGATCCCATCAATAACAACACGTATTTTTCGGTCTCTGAGAAAAATCGATATAAATCGAGAGAAGTCATTACCGACCCCAAATGCAATAAGCTTTGATATAAATGCACCATGCCACACACGATCGAATGCCTTGGAAATATCCAGAGCAACTACTTTACTCTCGCCAAAATTGCGAATGGATCGACTCCAGCGCTCAGAAAGTGGAACTAACAGGTCTCCCGTGGAACTATTTCTACGGAAGCTATACTGTCGATCATTAAGAAGTGAGTTGGCCTCTAGGTAGTTCACAAGATGGAAATTGATAATGCTCTCCATCACCTTTGAGAGCGCAGAGCAGGTTGCAATTGGACGGTAATTTACAGGGTTATTAGCCGCACCCTTTTTAGGGATTGGTTGGACATTAGCAACTTTCCATTAAGAGGGAAAGACTCCCGCACGGTACGAAAGGCTGAAAAGGTTAGCCAATGGACTGGCTAGCATTATTATATGATAACAATGGTAAAAAGTTATTTGCCCAAGTCGAGAAACCCGTCGATATAAATGTGGCATATTTGCATTACAAAATTTTGTTTATGGAAATAGATACAACCAATATTATTCTTTCAGCTTATCATCATCTTTAAATAAATAGTTTTTCGTGCAACAGATTGATTAGAGAAAATATAAATTTTTAAACACAACATCAATTCAAAATTTCGAATATTTTTTGAGCATGGTGTATACATGCAAATATGTTATCTTAAAGACACGTTCAAATGTTGTTTCTTTTAAGTGTAGTATTAGTTCGGCATTAACAGCAACAGAGTTTAGAAAGTGTGAATATAAGCAAATGCACGTACTACTTAAATATTAAATGAGATGACGAAGCTAGCATACAACAACATCCAGCAATGACAATCTTCTCAAGTGAGTGAACACTTAGTTACGACAATCAATAACACAAAAAATAAGAAACAAATATTTAATACTTAAGTTGTAATCATTTATTTTCTCGAAATATATTTTCTTAAATTTAATTGAACTTTTGTAAATAGCTAGAACAGAGATATGTCTGTATAAGTACATGTACTTACACATGCATATCGTCACCTAAAATGAAAAATTTAAAATTGACTTTTTGTATTATAGTTACGGCCTTTTCCTTAAAAACTAGTATTTTCCCACAAATTTTTTTCATAAATAAATCCATCTTTGTTCTTTAAGCTTGTTTCTAAAATTTGGGTATTAAGTTTTAAGTAGTTTTTTTTGTTTTGTGACGTTTTTTGCTTCTCCTGCAAAAAATTTAAAATGTTAGTTACGGCCTTTTGCATTTTAGGTGACGTTAGAGAGATGCTATAACAACAATGATAGCACAAACGACATGAGAAAACATTTTAAATAAGACAAGGTTTGCAGGACACAAATTATTTCGATATTTTTGAAGTTATTTTATTTAATTATACCCTATACCACTATGTGGTTTGGGTATAATGACTTTGTGCTGCTGTTTGTAACAACCAAAAATATTTGACCTAGACCCATCTTTAATTATACCGATCGAATCAGAATCACTTTTTGAGTTGATTTAACAATGTCCGTCCGTCCGTCCGTCCGTCCGTCCGTCCGTCTGTGTGTCCATATAAACCTTGTAATCAAACTGCAGGTCGCAAATCTGAATATATTTTGATGAAATTTGGTATATAAGCTTTTATCGGCCATGGGATGAATGCTATTGAAACTGGTGAGAATCGGTCCATGTTCAGACCTAGCCCCCATACAAATTACCCCTATGAAATCGACATAAATTGCAATAAGATCCAAATTGTCATATAGATATTACTCAAATTGGGTTTGTATGTGTTCATTACATCCATTAATGAGTAGTCCAAAAATGATACCTTCGGCCCCATATAGAGCTGCTTCCCGATCTTCACTTAAATCTATTAAAAAACAAAAATATTGCACTGATTCTTCTCAAATTTTGTTTGTATATATTTTTGGAAAATACAAGAGACTTTACCAAACATGATCAGGATCGGTCCATTTTTGGACCTAGTCTCCATATAGATATAGCATCCGATATGAACTTTTTCATATCTGAAACCAAAAAAATTAATAAAAATCCCACTCAAATTTGGTTTTTGCTTATTTTCTATGTCCAGCTAGTTGGGCCTAAGAGATAGGGTTTCTAAACGCATGGTATAGGGTATCGTATAGTCGGTCTAGACCGACTATAATTTTATTACTTGTTTTGCTTTGATTTAGGTGAATTGCAAAAGCTGTGTGATATACCTATTCAATTTAAAGGCTTTAGAATTCTTAAGTTGAACATGATTTAGCAAATATTTGTGTACCCTATAAAACTCTGTGGTATATTGTATACAAATATTTCCTTTTATTTGACCTTAAGTACAATAAGGCCCATGTTATGATATATATATCGCACCTGTACCTCTAAAGTGAGTCAACTCAAAATTTTTAAATTTTCACTTTTTGCAAAAAACGATATCATATCTATCCACTGTAAAAATCGTACATCGGTTTTTCTAGTCTTTCGCAAAAAAAACAGATGTAGCCCTTTTTGTGTTACAAGAGTAGCTTCTTTAGAATCCAATAAAAAGAACTTGTTATTTTTGATGATCACTGAAAAAATCGTAAAAACAACTACTGTTGTATACTTATTATTCGTAATTCTTTACAATGAAACAACTGTTTTTAAATTTTATAGTAAATATTTAAAAAAAAAAAAACGTTTTTTGCCTCTACTGAAAATTTTTAAATTTTGAGTTGACTCACTTTAGAATTACAAGTGCGATATGTTGTTTACATTCGCGTTATTTTAAGGCAAAATAATTTTAAATCATAAAAACGTTTGTATGTTGAATTTTACTCAAAATTGGCTTGTATTTATTTTTACTGTTACAATTTTTAAACCTAGATGTTACCATATATTAATCACATCTGATATGAATTTTTGTTATGTCAGACCATCTTTGGCTTTAATCCGAAACTCAAAGTGTAGGACAAAGCTTAGTCGTCCTTGACCAACTTTAGTTCCCTTGGTCGTTTTTCTGTGAATGATAAAATTAAGCACATATAGTATATGTCATGTTATGTAATTTGTGTTGAGTAGGTATTTTCATCACAATTTGATATTGAAAAGAGATGCCGGACTTAATATTTAACATTTCGGCACACTTATCGAAAATTAAGAATTTTATATTGAGAACCAAATGATACCAGAACTTATTATTCCAGACCTTGCTATAAAAGCTAGTTGCCATCAGAAAGAAAGAAAGCTTCTACGAAAAATCTAACGTTATGGGTTATTTTAGGCGAAATACTATTTGTATTTGAAATTGTTACGACTCGCAATTATAATTGCTTTGAAATAAATGTGGCTGGTTAAAAAGGACAGACACTTGGCACCGTTATGATAAAAATACCAATAATATACAAGAGATACAAAAGATTTTGAAATATTAATATATACTAGCAGAGCCCAGCCCCCGAAATTCGAGTGCAAATTCTAGTAGATTTTATTTTTTGATTTAATAAATAATTTTGGAAGAGTCTAAAGATATGCTAATCAATTTTAGTCAATTCACATTAAAAAAAAAAATAAGACGGTGCAGATCTGCATATCTGGTGGACAGCTAAAAAGAAATGTCTTTCGAATGAGGTATGTTTGATCAAAATCGGTTATTAACTACAATTTTTTAGTCGGTCAGAATAAGTCGCCTAGCCTATTAATAATATACTAGCAGATTCCTGCGCTCGAAATTCAGGTGTAATTTCTAAGCAACTTTATTTCTCAACGTAGCCAATTCCCAAACCAGCACTTTTTTGGTTTATTATTACACTGTGGAACAAATTCAGGTTAGCAAAAGTTAGGTCGATTCTGAGAGTGAGGGGTGAAGATAGAGGCTAAATTAGAAGACCCGTATCGCGGCGTTTGTTTATGTTAGTTCGATTTTTTTTTTTATCGACCTTCGAACTTTGCAGTCAAATGCCGATTTTCAGCATATTGTTTATATGGGTTTTTGGCTATAACTCGTCGACTGATTGATATTTTTTCAATCTGTAAAAGCCAAATTATTGCTAGGGACCTGTGCAACAATCAAAGTTTTTTAAAAAATTGATTTAGAAAATTTTTGTAGTTCCTATGAAGCAAAATGTTGGAAAAAAATTTTATTTCATGCTTTTTGAAAATATTCTCCACAAAACTAAATCTTTTTTGCTTTCTGTTTGATCTATAACATGCATCTCAGTTTCTTCAATAAATTTCATTTGAAAAGAAAACAATCATAATACAAAACTTGCGTTTTCCAGCTTAATTTTAATTTACTTCTCATTTTTGATGTACCATTTTTTTTTTTATTTAATGGTTTTGGGATTTTTAACGCAAATTATCGACTAAGACCATTTTCTTTTCAAATAAATTTTATTGAAGAAACTGAGAAGCATATTATAGATCAAACAGAAAGCAAAAAAAAACTTAGTTTTGTGGAAAATATTTTCAAAAAGCATGAAAAAAAAATAATTTTTCCAACATTTTGCTTCATAAGCACCACAAAAATTTTCTAAATCAACTTTTTAAAAAATTTTAATTGTTGCACAGGTCTCTATGAATAATTAGGCTTTTACAGATTGATAAAATATCAATTAATCGACGAGTTATAGCCAAAAAACCATATAAACAATATGCTGAACATCGGCATTTGACTGCAAAGTTCGAAAGTCGATTAAAAAAAAATTCGACCTAACATAAACAAACGCCACGAGACAGGTCTTCTAATTTAGCCTCTATTTTCACCCCTCGCTCTCAGAATCGACCTAACTTTTGCTAATCTGAATTTGTTCCACAATGTTATTGTGAATGAAGATAACAAACTCATTAATAAACACATTAATAAATTTAACAAACACGCACATAGCATATGTATAATTTTATGTATGTGTTAGTGCAACTTTAAATGCAATTTACTCAAAATAAAGGAAAAAATTTTAAAATCTGTAAATCTGGTGAATAGCTAAAAATAAATACCTTTCAAATAATATACGCTTGGCCAAAATTGGAATAAAACGGTAGAACAAAACATCGGTAATAATAAATCGCCTAGCCTATTAATATTATAGATGCTCGTTACTAGGGGAAGAAAATACGGTAAATCGTTCATAAAGTTTAAATTTACCGGTAATTTTCAAATAATTTACGTCGATATAGATTGTTTGAGTATATTACTAATAGTAATTTTTACTAAAAAAAAAGGAAAAAATTATTTTTTAATTTAAATAAAAAAACTAAAAGAATAATGATAATGTTGCAAATTAGTATGAAATTAAAACTGTGTCCGTAAGAGTCTAATCGATATCAAATCTGATATAGATCTAACAGAAAATGAACATAATGTAGTATCAAATATAATAACGGCTCTGCAACCTGTTAAAGTAGCAGTAGAAGCCCTCTGTTCTAAGAACAGAGATGTATATGTTGCAGTAATGAAATGAAGCAAGATTTATTACTTCGAATAAGTGAGAGAAGAACCATATATTTCGATATATGTTGTAATCGTTTTACAATTTCTACAATACGATTCAGAAACTACTAAATCTGAAGTCATGCAAATGTGCGAAACAGAATCTACCACTGAATATACGTGGCAGTAGCAATATCAAGTCAAGAAATCTTTATGAAGGAAGGGCTTAATTAAGATATTAAAAAAAATAAAAACTATTACACATCAAGAATTTTGTTTATAGTTCGAAAAGAAATGACTTTTCAAGGAACAAAATACTAAAGGAACAAACTCCAAAAGTTTATATCAAAGGTTCGCCCAACCAGTCAAGAAACGAAAACAGCTTTACCTCAAATTTGAACGACAAAACTTGTTGGTAATTGCTTTTTAACAGCCTACCTCAAAAAAAAATTATGCTTCATGAAGACGAAGGTTTGAGTGCTCAAACTATTATATTTATTTTATATATTAAGGCACGTTTATGTTTTTTTGTTTATGCATTCTAAAATGAACATTAAATGGATCACTTTAATTTGATTTTTAACAAAAAAAAAAAAAACAATGATCGTTTTATTTATTTCATTTTATCTATTCAAAAAATTAACCTGTGAACTTTTAAACGATTCAGATTTAAAAATACATAAGCATATTAATTTCTTATGTATTTTTGTTGTTTACAGTATATGGGTTCTTAATATTAAGTACTAAAAAAAAAACGATAAATTACTGGTAAACCGGTAAAAGTGTTTTACGAATTACAGTAATTTCCGCTTAATTGATTTTTCTAAAATGCACGGTTTCATTAGCAAAGAAAAACATTTAACCGATAATGCCAAGAGAAGTTAACGTACAGTAAAAGTAAAGTTGATTGTCCACGCATAACTTTCCTCAAACCCAACGAATTTGCCAAGGGAAGTTAACGTACAGTAATGCCAAAATATGCCAAGATAAGTTAACGTACAGTAAAAGTAAAGTTGATTCTTCACGCATAACTTTCCTCAAACCCAACAAATTTAAGCAGTTAATAGCTCAAAAGAAGGTGCTTGATGCACTGAGTGTTCTTAGACCTATGTCAACAGCCTACGTTAATTAGAACTCTAGTTATAGAGGTTTGAGAGAAGAAAAATATTAAAACAAATCTTGAATGCAAAGTTTATTTATAAATTCTTTTAATATATATGATATGGACAATAAAATGGTATCTTTTCTCGTACTCTTAGATCACAGCAAAGCACTTGACACTGTTGATCATGCAATACTAATCTCTAAACTCAAAAAAACGTTTTTATTTTTCAAACTCTGCATGTAAACTAGTATCATCATACATTTCAGATAGATATCAATCTGTGACCTTAAATGGTAAGATCTCCAATGCCTTGCATGTCAACAGAGGAGTCCCACAGGGGTCTATCCTTGGTCCTTTGTTCTTTTGCATATAGATCAATGACCTACCTAATGTTCTTACCCATTGTAATATTCAGATGTATGTCGACGATGTACAGTTGTACGCCAGTACGAAAATTGACAACATTAGGAATTGTATAGATTCTATTAACCATGACCTAGGAAATATACATAGCAGGGCTAGTATGAATGGGTTGTACGTTAATCCAACTAAGTCAAAGTGTATTTTTATCACGAGAAACAACATATAATTGAATATTGATGGTCAAATTAAAATAAACAACACACATATAGAGTTTGTGCACACCTCAACAAATTTGGGTATAATTTTCAACTCTCAACTTTCGTGGTCAAATCACATAAACTCAGTAGTGGGAAGAGTTCATGCAATGCTTAGGAACCTGTGGGCAGTCAACGCCGTTTAATATAAGAACGATCTTAGCGAAAACATACTTAATACCAGTCCTCTTGTATGGTTGTGAAATATTTGCGAATTGTGATAGTGATGATTTCCGAAAACTTAATGTTACCTATAATAATATAGCAAGATATGTATTTAATAAGAAATGTAATGATCGCATCTGCTCATATTCTTATCAGATATACAACATGCGTTTTGAAAACTTGCTAAAAATACAGGAGTTTAATAATGATGCACAAAATCCTATATCTGAAAGAACCAGATTATCTCTTTCAGAATAGAACGTTTACAAGGTCAAATCGGGGTTACAAGCTTATTCAACCGAGATACCATTATATGCAGTCTGAACGTCAATTCTTTGTCTATACATCCCGTCTTTGGAACAACTTGCGCAATAATATTCAATCGATCAGCAACATACATCTTTTTAAACAAGAACTGTTAAAACTTTATTAAACTATATTAAATCACTAGATGTAACCTGGTGTGCTTCGCTACACCCTCCCCCCTTCCGAATTGTTATGAAAGTGCTCACGAAAAGTCCCAAGGCTCTCACTTATACAGTAATTTAGATATATCACATTTAATATTAAGTTTGTGTAGCGGTGCCACGTGCATTTGTCCAATTCCGCCCATTTTTTTGTCTGACTGCTCACGTTAATAATACATGACCTGACACAAATTTGCAAAGCGCTCTCTATCAATTAATATATATGATATTTAAAATTTACTTTGTATGGGAGGTGCCACGCCCGCTAAAAATATTAAAAAAAAATTACAGCCTGTAGCACTCCCATATCCACAGTAAGACTCTGTGAAAATTTCAGGAAGGTCAGATGTGCAGTTACGGAGATTACCTCCTACAAACAAACAAACACATTTACCTCTTAATTATGTTAGTATAGATTATTAGCATAGTTTTTTTTATTTAAAGACTTGCTGATATTCAATGTTTTTTGCATTTTCATTTGATACAACAATTATCAGATTTTTCGGCGTTCCTACCCTGGAGCAAGGTACATGTAGCTGCCCATGAGAAGAAGATGGATTGTCAAAATTAGATCTGGCAACACTTAACTATTGGCCTTTAACTTAGAATGTCAATTGGCAATTTTTCTTTTTAGCGATTTTTGATTTTGCCCACTTTTGATTTTGAAGATTTTTTTGGGCGATTTTTATTTTTGGCAATTTTCGGTTTTTGGCGAATATTTGATTTTGCCGATATATTTTCCACAACAAATCACATTGATAACTAATGTACTTAACAAAAGACTGTTGCTTTCGTAGTACTTCATATTATTTATATAGGAGGTGTCACGGACTACTCACAATATCTGATGGACTCGTGCAGAATATCGAGTCTTTCCCTTTTATAGAACACCAGTTATATGATATTAGATATCTACTTTGCATGGGCTATGCTACGTCTACTGCTACGATCACGCCCATTTTTTGTTCGACTAATCATAGAAAGAACCTATCGGCTCATGCAAAGCCACAAAGCCCTCTCGTTTACAGTACTCCACATATATGACATTAAATAATTACTTTTCATGGGGAGTGCCACGGCCATTGATGTGAACCCCTCCAATTTTTGTCCGACTACTCTTACTAAGATCTGATGGTGTCGTGCAAAGTGTCAAAGCTTCCGTTTTTTAGTACACCGGTTATACGATATCATATATTTACTTTGTATGGGCGGTTCCACGCCCACTGCTCCGATCACGCCCATTTTTTGTCTAACTAATCACATGAATACCTTATGGGCTCACACAAAGTCCTAAGACTCTCACTGTAAACAGTACTCCAGATATATGGCATTTTACATTTAATTTGTATGGCAGGTGCCACGCCTATTGGTCCGATACTTCCTATTTTTTGTCCAACTACACACATTTATAATAGGTGACATCAGACAAGCCTGAAAAGCTCTCTCTATCACATTACTCGCTATATATAATATTGAATTATTACTTGTATGGGAGGTACCACGCCCACTTGTCCGATCCCGCCCATTTCCGCCGTAGCTACTAATATTAACAGTAGGTGACCTCACACAAATTTGCAAAGCTCTCCCTGTCATAATACTCTATATATGTACATCAAATTAATTTGTGTGGGAGGTGCCACGCCCACTAAAAATATTTAAAAAATTATAGCCTATAGCAGTTCCCATATCCGCAGCAAGACTCTGTGAAAATTTCAGGAATATCAGACGGGCAGTTATGGAGATTACCTCCTACAAACAAACAAACAAACACACATTACCTCTTTATAATATTAGTATAGATTAAAAAAATCTAACAATTTTAAAATTTAAAAATAATACCATATGATTATTAAATTTTTTGTTCTTATGAATCTGTGTTAACAAAATTGTGACACACTTTTAATCTAGCACTATAACTTATAAGAATTCGTTCTTGTTGTGCTAGAATTTCAATAAACAATAATAATATATAATATATATATATATATATATATATATATATATATATATATATATATATAATATTGAAGTTTGCCACATAAGCTCATTATTTTAAGACGGGGATGTCATTGGAGGTAGCTAGTTGCATAGGAACTCATTATTTTCACTTGGAAGGTAATGCAGTATGCAAGGAGCTGGCACGAAATATAAGTAGCTGTAAAACACATCATTAGTAACGCCTTATTATCACTTTAGAAGTAATGTAGTGGGCAGGGGTTGGTCATTATTGGTAATGCAAAAATCAATGAGCGGCTATTACGAAATTTTTCTTAGGTTATGCATGTATATGTAAGTTCAAATAATTTATCAAAACGAAACATTAAAGAAATCAGCTACGTTTAATGTACAATGGTTAAAGAAGAACCAAAATATCATAAATTTCGTATAAAAAACCAGATCAAATTTGCATATATGAATTCATGTTAAATACTGTTATATGTAAATCTGTCATCACCATCTGAATCTGTGTTTTGTAACATTTTTCGAATATATTTTTTTCCATATCATCAAGTTCATTTAAAAAAAGATTATTTGGTAAGATATATTCCCGATGAATATTAAGACAAGCCAATGCTTTATTATTTAAATGAGGATTGTTAACAATTTCATCGTTTTCTTCATCTTCGAAAGACTCTGAGGTCAAAACTTTGTCGATTTCTTTGATTATCTCCTGATCTGTAAGTTGTCCACAGCACTGAAACTTATCATCGCTGCGGACGTAATTATCAAATTCACCTTGGTTTTCAACATTAGTACAGAGTTCCACAATATACTCTTCTAAATGGGCATGGGTGGAGAAAAAGAAAACATTTGCGGCATGAATATCAGCAGATGTACCTTCTCCATGAACTTTCCTTAGTAATATGCCTTCACCTTTCCGTCAAAGATGAAGCCAACCAGAACTGGAATTGAAATCTAATTTCATTTCCAAAGCAAATTTCTTAGATTTTTTCAAAGCCATGTTTCACAAAATCAGGGCACCAGATTCACGCATTTGTTTGAACCACAATGAAAGGGTTTTCTCCACGTTTGCGCACGCATGGGCTCTCTCTAATTTGGTTGACCACTTAAATGTCTTTGACTTTTCTAGAATTGTGTCTTTATTTTTTAAAATTATATTTATGGTGGCTTTAGAATACTTATAGTTTGCGCAAAGTTCATCATTTCCAATTTGTTTAGCATCAGCAATAACAATTAATTTCTGCTTAATATTTAAATTGGTGTTAATACAATAACTAGATTCACATAAATTTTCTTTAAAAAGTGGCTTTTCTAAAAAAGATACTTTTCTCAAAAGGTATGTTTTCTCAATAAATATATTTTCTAAACAAGTCGATTTAATCAATTTGTAAAGTGAGCCATCCATATAAAAATATTAAGTTAATAAAAAACAAGTAAGAAAATTATAGTCGGTCTAGACCGACTATACGATACCCTATACCATGCGTTTAGAAACCCTATCTCTTTGGCCCAACTAACTGGACATTGAAAATAAGCAAAAACCAAATTTGAGTGGGATTTTTATTAATTTTTTTGGCTGCAGATATGAAAAAGTTCATATCGGATGCTATATCTATAAAGGGACTAGGTCCAAAAATGGACCGATCCTGATCATGTTTGGTAAAGTCTCTTGTATTTTGCAAAAATATGTACAAACAAAATTTGAGAAGAATCAGTGCAATATTTTTGTTTTTTAATAGATTTAAGTGAAGATCGGTAAGCAGCTCTATATGGGGTCAAAGTGATCATTTTTGGACTACTCATTAGTGGATGTAATGAACGCATACAAACCCAATTTGAGTAAGATCTATATGACAATTTGGATCTTATGTCAATTTATGTCGATTTCATATGGGTAATTTGTATGGGGGCTAGGTCCGAACATGGACCGATTCCCACCAATTTCAATAGCGTTCATCCCATGGCTGATAAAAGCTTATATACCAAATTTCGTCAAAATATATTCATATTTGCGACCTGCAGTTTGATTACAAGCTTTACATGGACACACAGACGGACGGACGGACGGACGGACGGACATTGTTAAATCAACTCAGAAAGTGATTCTGATTCGATCGGTATAATTAAAGATGGGTCTAGGTCAAATATTTTTGGTTGTTACAAACAGCAGCACAAAGTCATTATACCCAAACCACATAGTGGTATAGGGTATAACAAATGATTATTATTTTATTATTACAAACAGCAGCACAAAGTCATTATACCCAAACCACATAGTGGTATAGGGTATAACAAATGATTATTATTTTTATACCCTATACCACTATGTGGTTTGGGTATAATGACTTTGTGCTGCTGTTTGTAACAACCAAAAATATTTGACCTAGACCCATCTTTAATTATACCGATCGAATCAGAATCACTTTCTGAGTTGATTTAACAATGTCCGTCCGTCCGTCCGTCCGTCCGTCCGTCCGTCCGTCCGTCTGTGTGTCCATGTAAAGCTTGTAATCAAACTGCAGGTCGCAAATATGAATATATTTTGATGAAATTTGGTATATAAGCTTTTGTCGGCCATGGGATGAACGCTATTGAAATTGGTGAGAATCGGTCCATGTTCAGACCTAGCCCCCATACAAATTACCCATATGAAATCGATATAAATTGCCATAAGATCCAAATTGTCATATAGATCTTACTCAAATTGGGTTTGTATGCGTTCATTACATCCACTAATGAGTAGTCCAAAAATGATCCCTTTGACCCCATATAGAGCTGCTTCCCGATCTTCACTTAAATCTATTAAAAAACAAAAATATTGCACTGATTCTTCTCAAATTTTGTTTGTACATATTTTTGCAAAATACAAGAGACTTTACCAAACATGATCAGGATCGGTCCATTTTTGGACCTAGTCCCTTTATAGATATAGCATCCGATATGAACTTTTTCATATCTGCAGCCAAAAAAATTAATAAAAATCCCACTCAAATTTGGTTTTTGCTTTTTTTCAATGTCCAGTTAGTTGGGCCTAAGTGATAGGGTTTCTAAACGCATGGTATAGGGTATCGTATAGTCGGTCTAGACCGACTATAATTTTCTTACTTGTTATTATTTTTTTTATACCCTATACCACTATGTGGTTTGGGTATAATGACTTTGTGCTGCTGTTTGTAACAACCAAATATATTTGACCTAGACCCATCTTTAATTATACCGATCGAATCAGAATCACTTTCTGAGTTGATTTAACAATGTCCGTCCGTCCGTCTGTGTGTCCATGTAAAGCTTGTAATCAAACTGCAGGTCGCAAATATGAATATATTTTGATGAAATTTGGTATATAAGCTTCTATCGGCCATGGGATGAACGCTATTGAAATTGGTGAGAATCGGTCCATGTTCAGACCTAGCCCCCATACAAATTACCCATATGAAATCGGCATAAATTGCCATAAGATCCAAATTGTCATACAGATCTTACTCAAATTGGGTTTGTATGCGTTCATTACATCCACTAATGAGTAGTCCACAAATGATCCCTTTGACCCCCCATAGAGCTGCTTCCCGATCTTCACTTAAATCTATTAAAAAACAAAAATATTGCACTGATTCTTCTCAAATTTTGTTTGTATATATATTTCCAAAATACAAGAGACTTTACCAAACATGATCAGGATCGGTCCATTTTTGGACCTAGTCCCTTTCTAGATATAGCATCCGATATGAACTTTTTCATATCTGCAGCCAAAAAAATTAATTAAAATCCCACTCAAATTTGGTTTATGCTTATTTTCTATATCGAAGTAGTTGGACCGAAAGATAGGGTCTCTAAACCATGGTATAGGGTATCACATAGTCGGTCTAGACCGACTATAATTTTCTTACTTGTTTTTCATTGTCGGACTTGACTGATGACTTTTTGCTTTACTTGTTATTACTTGTTTACATCCTTTTAATTTTCTACGATTATTATACACAGAATTACGAATGTAACAAGCACAAGTAAACATAAGAAATTTTAATGTAGATTTGAAGATTATAATTATAATATTTAAGATTATACTATTAAACACAAAATTTCTGAAATTTATAGGTACTACTTTTTTCGCATAACTAATACATACAGATTTTTTTATTTTTTTTTTTAAATAAAGCATCATCCCTCCCTTTGAGTTCATCATTCTTGTATCTGTTAATCTCATTATGTGCTTCTAAGCTTACGATCATCACCGACTGATTCTATAACGCTGTACGACCAGAGGCGGATTTAGGCCTGCTCCTTTCCTAGGCACTCTTTAATATGCCGCCCTTTTTGATAAAATAGGAGTGATTATCAAAAAAAAAAAAAAAAAACATACAATTTTTTAATAATTAAATTATTGTGTATTCATTTTTATTAATTTAGATACATACATACTATATATACGTTTTTTTTAATTCACATATAATTAATCTTATATTTTGGCCAATTCAAAGCAGTGTCATATAAGTCTTATTTTTTATACATTTGTTTTATTTTCATACATATTTGCTTATACTTTCCGAACAAAAAATTGATAAAATTTCACACATGGTGTGTGTTTTAAAAAAAAATTAACTCCAAATTTTATAATTTTCTTTCAAAATTTGAGGTTTAAATAAAATAAATAAAAATACAATTCATATATTTATACCCAGACAAAAAGAAAAGCAAAAGTTTTTATGAAAAATATAAGTAACTTTTTAATAAGAATACTATTTTTTTAAAAATATATTATTGAGTTTTTTCATTCAGCGCTTATTTTGTTAATTTAGTTTTTCGGGATTTTGATCGGGCAAAAACGTCAACTAATTCTTCAAAGTTTGTTTCTTGCACTAATTGGGTTTCAATAGATAATAATGCAAGGGCATTAAGTCTATCTTGGCCCATACTTGCCCGTAGATAGTTTTTTACTCTTTTAAGGGTGGAAAATGATCTTTCTGCTGAACAGTTTGTAGCAGGGATACTCAAAAAAATTCGTAGAGCTATGTATACATTGGGGTAAACATCTTGAAGATTACGTGAATGTAATATGTCGGATATATTTTTTGCAGAGCGCACATCTTCAGTATTTGCCAATAAATCTTTGAGTTGATAAGGTAAATGAATGCATTCATTTGCTAATGTCTCTTCTAAATCATCAGGATACTTTTTGACGAGTTTATTTGCGTGACTTTTTAACTCATTTGTATCTATTTTAGACATATTATCAAAAAAGTGGAAGTTTACAAAAAGTTTTTCGTATGCGTTTTTACGTTCGGATAACTGTACACTCAGAGTGTCCAAAATGGGATAGTAAATATTTGTACGAAAATTTTCTTTTCCACAAAATGGTGCCCTTTCATTTACCCGTGATTCATCTGACTGAAGTTTTCTTGTTTTGCTGCGACGAGTGTCATAATGATAATAATCTTGAACTCCAGATAACTTTTTGGCTTTTTCTTCGAATTCAGAAAATTGTTTATTTCTCATATTCTGAAGAAATGATGCTAGGGAACCATAAATTTGGATAACAGATGACAAATCAGCGTGAGATCCCTGAAGTTTCTTACTAGCAGCATTAAAACGATCTAAAATTACATTCCAAACAATGACTAGAATAGCTGTTCCTATATGCTGTAATTTTCTTTGCAATCCAATAGCTTCAGATCGTGTAGTCGGTTTCTCGTCTTTGTTTTCTGCAATAAAGTTTAATGCATCAATTATTGCAGACCACTCTTTTTCTAAAGCATAACATGCATCATGTCGAGCAGACCAGCGAGTTTGAGATAGACTTTTGAGTCTTAAATTTGTGCGCTGCACCAAGATCTCCCAACGATGTGTAGATATTGTAAAAAAATTATAAAGTTCTTGCAAAGTGTAAAAAAATTCTACTGCTTCGGGTACAGATTCAGCTGCACAAGTACCTACTAAATTCAAAGAATGGGCAGCGCAAGGCACGTAATCTGCTAAAGGATTTAGTGTTTTAATTCTAGCCTGGAGTCCTGAATATATACCTGGCATATTACTTGCATTATCATAAGATTGACCACGGCAGTTCATTATGTCCAAACCATTTTTTTTCTAGAGAGTTTAACACGGCATTTTCAATATCTTTGGCTTTGTGACCAGTATTTGGTAAAAATTCTAAAAATCTTTCAACGGTTTCACCATTTTCACGTACATATCTAATAATTATAGCAAGCTGATCGACATGTGCAATGTCAGGCGTAGAATCTACAATGATACCAAAATACTTAGCCATTTGCACTTCAGTAGAAATGTGTTGTAATACTTTATCTCGAATCAAGGTTATAATTTCTTCGTAGATTGTTTTAGATAAGTACGACGTTTTTCCACTCCCAGGGTGCGCACAACATTTTAAATGCTCAGATAAAAATGGATCAAACTCGGCAAGAAGCTCTACTGTTCCTAAGAAATTTCCATTTCGTAGATCTCCAATTTGTTCTGAATGTCCTCGAAATGGCAGTCCTCTCATTGCTAGTGATTTAACAATTGCAATTATTCTGTATAAAATTTTTCTCCAATACGAAATTTCTTCATCTAGCTGTTTAATTAGACTTTGATCAACACGGCCTTGAACTACTGCTCGAGCTTTTATATGATAAACATTAGTTTTATGAAAATTTGAATTTTCGTGAGCTTCAACGCGTGCATTTGAGTTTTTCCAGTCACTAAACCCTTCGCCGGTAAAAGCATTAATTTCACCACTTCTACCAAATAACAAACAAGGAACACAAAATACAGACCCTTTAGTTTCTGAATAAATCAACCACTCACGGCGTTGAATTTCTCCGTTTTTTAAAGTACGTTGAAATAGGTTTTTGGAACAATACCTAGTTTTATCATTGTAAACGTTTTTGGAATTTTTGAAATTTGTGATGTTATTTGGTGGCGTACCGTTTGTACTTATGTATTCCCGTGTTTCTTCATTTAAATTCCACAAAAAGGGATCACTATCAATCTTTATAACATCAGTTCGAATTAAATTGTCGCTTAATAAGGTTGTTGAAGAAGAGTTTGAATGTATTTCTTCGATATCTTGTGCTAAAGTCCGTTCTAAGTCCTGCTAAATAAAATATTACTTTTCAACAACCACAATTTTTTTAGTTATATTAAAACTTTTTATTCAATTGAAAAAAAGCACGATAATTAGTACGAAATACTTACTTTAGATGAACATGATGGTTGTTGTTCATTATCAAAGGATTTTGTCAAACAATTTGTCATAAAAGTAGATATTTTTGGTGTTTTTTTTAGTAAATTATCTACCTTTGTATTTTGTTCAGTCTTTTATTTACGATATTCAGCACCGCTGAGTTTTTTCCGATAGGCACTCATATAAAAAAAAAACAATAGATTAGAATTGCAAAAACACAAAAAGATGTTGATACTTGTATAGGTATGTGAACACTATCAATTAGAATGAGCCACACACATTCAAAATAAATAACACCCACATTTTTATTTTTCATAGATAATTATTGAAAAGGGAAATTACCTAATTATTCTTTAAAACCTTCTGAGCAGTGATGGGAATTTAGCTATTTTCCCGTCAAATCTAGCGATTTTAAAATAAAGTTAAGGTACACAGATTTTTTAAGAATATTATTTTATTTTTTTTATTAAATCTGTGGTCAGAATCGATAACCCTCTAAGTCGAATTACTAATAAGAAAGTAAATTCAATAATTGAATTATTTAATATAATTAAATAGAAATTTCGTACTCGTTTAAAGCAAAACTGGGCCAAATCAATTTTCGAATTTAAATAGCCCTTATATTATTTTACCTTTAAATTTTGGCGCCCTTTAAATTATGCCGCCCTAGGCCTGGGCCTCATGGGCCTAGGCGTAAATCCACCACTGTGTACGACTAATACTTAATTCCATAAAAAATATCTCTTCATACAAAAGTAGTTCACTTACAAAAGTACCACTTCTTAAAAAGTGAAAACAAATCCCTTTTCTTAAAAAGTACCTTTCCTTAAATAGACACCATTTCCTATAAAATATCATTTCTTAACAACGTACCATTTCTTAGAAAAGCACATTTATTCCAAAATAACTTCTTTTTAAAGTAAGTTTTCCTTAAAAGTAGCATATATCTTTTATTAAAAAGTACATTTCCTTAATTAGTCTCTCTTGTAAAAAGAAGTAATCTATCTCAAAAAATAAATATTCTTTTAAAAAAATATATTGTCTTAAAATTTGCATTATCTTAAAAAGTACTTTTTCTCAAAAAGTACCTCTTCTGAAAAAAGTAGCTTACAAAAAATTATTTTAAAAAAAGTACTTTTTCTAAATAAATAAAATTTTCACAAAAAAGACTGCATTTCTTAAAAAAAGGAAACGTTCATAAAATGCCCCTTTTCATAAATAGTACGTACCTTTTCACAAAAAAGTACGTTTTGTTATTAAAAATTGCTTTTAGCTAATAACAAATTTGTTAATAACAATTTTTTCTTAAAAAGTACCTGTTCCTAAAAAATTTACCTTTTGTTATAAAAACTAACTTAAAAAAGTAAATTTCTCTAAAAAAGTAGCTCTCTTAAAGAGGTACCTTTACCAATAAAGTTCATATATTCTCTTAATAAATTACACAAGGGAACAAAGTTGAACTTTTTTGGTGTTGACTGGAACTTTATTGGAATTTTTTACTAAGTAGAGGTCGCTGATTTCAAGTCTGCACTTGGGTTTTTTCTATCACGATATCTCTGAAACTTCTGGGCAAATTTGAAACCAATGTAAGCATGGCGTAATGTTGTTGAAGAGTTTCAGATTTTTTTCTTAACTAACAATGATAAACCGTTTTGAAGTTATTCCAATATAAGTAGTGGAAGTGCCTAATTTTGGACATAACGGTATATCACGAAAAAACGAGCTGATACAAAAAAACAAGTGCAGATTTGAATTCAGCGTCCTAAATAACTTTAAAAACAACATTTAGTTCCTAACCAACAAAAACCTTGTTCCCTCGTGTTATCTGTGCTTGAAAAAATACACTTAAAAAAATATTTTTAAAAGTACCTTTTCTTAAAAACATCCTTTTCGAAGTAAAAAGTAATTTTTTTTAAACGTGACTTTTCTTTAAAAAAAAACTTTTCTTCAAAAAGTTATATTTCTAAAAAAAGTTAATTAATAAATTCTTTTAAAAAGGTAAATTTTCTTAAAAAGTACCTTTTCTTTTAAAAATAACTTTTCTTAAATAAGTTGCCTTTCTTAAAAAAAAAGTTACTTGTCTTATGCCGTTTTCTTTTCTGACAAGAAATGTCGCCCTTTTTTCCCCTTTTTTTGAAAAGTGTATTTTTATATATTCTGAATTAAGAGCAACCTTATATTATATATCAATCGAAAGATCTCAAAGTGCTCTGTTCAAAAATGCAAAAAAATTTTGATTATTATCCTCTTGGAAGTCATAGGGTGAAAATATTCAAAAAATGGGAACAATGGGGAAATATTCTCACACTATGACCTGAAAGAAGTTAATGGCTGGAAGTTTTTGTGGTTTACGAGGGCTCGACTTTGAGACCTTTCGATTGATGTATAAGATAAGGTTGTTTTTAATTCAGAATATATAAAAAAAAATACACTTTTCCAAAAAAAAAGGGCAAAATATGGGCGATATTTTTTGTCAGAAAAGAAAACGGCATTAAATAAGTACATTTTTTCAAAAAACAATTTTTGGTTTAAAAGTTATCTTTTTTTTAAAAGTGCTTTAATTTAAAAAAGTACATTTTCTTTTAAAAGTATATTTTGTTCAAAAGTAAGTTTTTTAAAAAATATGTTTTCTCAAAAGCACATTTTCTTAAAAAAGTACCTATTCTTAACTAAAAATACCTTATCTTGAGAAGTACATTACCATAATAGCTCGTTTTCTAAAAAATTACCTGTTCTAAAAATAGAACATTTTCTGAAAGATGTACCTTATAATATGATTTTAAAGATCTTTTTTTTATATAGCACATTCTCCAAAAAAGTACCTTTTCTTAAAAAATAACCTTTTCTAAAACAACACCTTTTCTTAAAAACGATCTATTCTCAAAAAAGTATATTTTCTTTAATAGAATGTATTTTAAAATAATTTTAAGCATTTTCTCAAATGAAATTTTATTTTATGCATATTTTAATTCTGTAAGAAGGAAATTAAGTCAAAAAAAAAAAAAAAAAACTGAGTTACATCTAGAAAAAGTTCGGAAAATTTAAATAGAATAGTAGAAATATAATTACTTTATATTTAGTTTTAGTTTTTATACCCTATACCACTATGTGGTTTGGGTATAATGCCTTTGTGCTGCTGTTTGTAACAACCAAAAATATTTGACCTAGACCCATCTTTAATTATACCGATCGAATCAGAATCACTTTCTGAGTTGATTTAACAATGTCCGTCCGTCCGGCCGTCCGTCCGTCCGTCCGTCCGTCTGTGTGTCCATGTAAAGCTTGTAAGCAAACTGCAGGTCGCAAATATGAATATATTTTGATGAAATTTGGTATATAAGCTTTTATCGGCCATGGGATGAACGCTGTTGAAACTGGTGAGAATCGGTCCATGTTCAGACCTAGCCCCCATACAAATTACCCATATGAAATCGACATAAATTGCCATAAGATCCAAATTGTCATATAGATCTTACTCAAATTGGGTTTGTATGCGTTCATTACATCCACTAATGAGTAGTCCAAAAATGATCCCGTTGACCCCATATAGAGCTGCTTCCCGATCTTCACTTAAATCTATTAAAAACAAAAATATTGCACTGTTTCTTCTCAAATTTTGTTTGTACACATTTTTGCAAAATACAAGAGACTTTACCAAACATGATCAGGATCGGTCCATTTTTGGACCTAGTCCCTTTATAGATATAGCATCCGATATGAACTTTTTCATATCTGCAGCCAAAAAAATTAATAAAAATCCCACTCAAATTTGGTTTTTGCTTATTTACAATGTCCAGTTAGTTGGGCCTAAGAGATAGGGTTTCTAAACGCATGGTATAGGGTATCGTATAGTCGGTCTAGACCGACTATAATTTTCTTACTTGTTTATTATTTTTTTAACAACAAACAAGTTATTTTTCCGGTGTTAGTAGGCTGGAAGTTTTTTTTTAGTATGAGGAAATTATTTTGGTTAAATAATGCATCAAAAAATATTAATATACTATACGTTCCGCCGTAAAGGTTATGTATATGGTATAAACACTCATGTTCACTCCTGATGGATTCTCTTGATAATTGTGATGTCGGATTCGTGTTCAGTCCCCTGAAGAACTTTTCGAAATATTTAAATTTTTACTTTAATGGAAAATATTGAAAAGACAATGACATTCAAAAAAACTTCAACTAATAATTTTTTCCAAAACAAAAAAGATATCTGAAAAATATAAAAAGTGCCTTGAATAAATTCAGTTGGCTTATCGAGTTTTTCACGACAGATTACAGTATCAAATTAGCAATAAATGCTGTACCTTCTTTTGGTTAAGATCAAACGAAAACCGGTTATGGTTGAAACACTCTGAGCTCCTATACGAATTCATCCCACCAAAGTTTTAAGAATCTGGAGTTTTTAAGTGTTGTAAAATTTCATAAGATTTGGTTTTGTATTTTGAATCGTTCTATAAATGAAAGCAAAACTATCTGGCAGCTCTTTGCCAAAATATTTCATCAAGTTTTGACATGGACAAAATTAAATTCTTCAAACATATGTAATCAGACGTGTAAGTTGCTATTTGTCTTTCTTTAAATGTTTATGTTCTATAGTAACTATTTGGGCCAAAGTAGTAACTTATGTCTCAAATTGGCAATCAATATGACTTGCCTGCCGTAATCGTCGACGACGACGTCGTCGTCTTCTGATCAACATCAATGACAACATGGAATGATTTTACCGGCGCCATTGTCCTTGTATAAAATATGTACACTTGAATACTGCTGTATTATAATATACAATCTAAATTACATAGTTTATATGCTCCCATTGAAAGATATAAAACCTTTTTTAAATTGTTGCTCCTTTATTGGTTGTTGTCATCGCAGCTTCTATTTGTGCTTCTTCTTTTCCTCTTCTTTATATAAACACTCTGATTGTATAAAGTATCCAACATTGTACTTTGTAAAATGTATACAGTTCCTTTTTTTTATCCTTCTCGTTGGTTGTTTTTACAAAAAAAAAAGTTAAAGTTGTAGTAGTATTGCATAGTTTGTTGACTCCTTACAAACAATTTAAGATTGTCTTTCAGCTTTTCCCTACGAACTCTTTAGCTACCAAACAATATATCAGAAGTAGGGTTAGAACATAACAATATGGACCAGGATTCAAAGCAAAGTCTTCAACATAATATTTACTAACTTATCAAAAATATGAATGAATACTTATATAAATTATGAAGTTTCTAATTTCAAGTCATAAATATTTTAATTTTTAAAATGTTTTCCTTATAAAATATTCCATTTTCAATTTCTGTAGAAATTTTCCATACTTTATACCATAGTGCAAGGCATTGTGTTCCGAAAGAACAATACTGGGTAATATTAAAAACTTATTTACAAAATGGTAAATCTTCCACCGAAATTGCAAGAAATTTACGTACACGCACACGCATGGGAGAATTGTGTTTTCTGACAAAGCTCATTTTCATCTCGGTGGTTACGTCAACAAGAAAAATTGTCACATCTAGGGCACAGAAAATCGACACATGACTGCTGAACAGCCACTGTACTATGAAAGATGCAGTGTTTGATCTTTGGACCACTTTTCTTCGAAGATATGGAGGCCAAAAGCGCTTCCTTGAAACGATAACTGATGGTCTGGACAACATTTAGTTTCAACAAGATGGCGCGCGACGCCACACAAGCCGTGGAAGAATCAATCATTTGTGTGGCAAGTTTGAAAATCACGTTAATAGCTATTTTTGCAATATATATGTTCAACACGCAGCTACGATTTGACCCCGTTGATTCATTATTTGCAGGAAACTGTTGAGGATGAGTGTTACGCTAGCAACGCAGCGTCAATTGAGGCTCTGAAAAACGAATTTCGAGCAGTCGCCGGTGAAAGACAGCTACAATCTGTAGAAAATGTACCGAAAAATTGGATTGATTGCATGGGCTATTACAAAGCCAACGAAAGAAGTCATTTTAGTGAGGTAGTCTTTCGGAGTTAGGTGCAAGGACTGTGATTTTACATAAGAAAACCCAATTTATAATTTATAGCAAAATGAAATACTTGTAAGGTCCACCCTGTATAGTCGTATATCGATAAAATTTCGTGTATTTTGTCTGTTACACCCACTAACTATTAGTCGAAAAATTAACCCATTTTTAAATCTGATGAAATCTGATTGCCGATTTTGACTTAGATCTATCAAAGAACAATCATGTTGCATAGATTTTCTTAAAAATTTGGCTTATTTGCATTTTTTAGAAAATTAAGTGAATTTGCCGAACAATTGAAATTCCATATTTTTGTTTATGATTAAAAGAAGACGGGCAAACGTTACTCTTAGCTAGGGCACACAATAAGTTAACTGTGACAGAGTAAAATTATATTTAGTATTTTGCTTTGGAAAATAAAAAAATAATTTCGATCGAAAAATTTCGATAACGAATGCGGAGATTAGACCCCAGATTTGAATGCATGTTATGGGACCAACTATAGTTTTCTTCCTTCTTGTACCACATACCGCTATGCGATCAGGGTATAATGAAATTGTGCTTATGTTTGTAACAACCAAAACTAATTGACCTAGACCCACGACTTATTAAGCTGACTCACTCTGGATTACTTTCTGAGTCCATCTACGTGTCCATGTAATCCTTGTAATCATCCTGCAGGTTGCAAATATGAATATATCTTGATGAAATTTGGTATATAAGATTCTATCAACTATAGAAAGAACGCTATTGAAATTGGTAAAAAGCAGAACATGTTCAGACTTAGTCCCTATGCAAATGACCCCTATGAGATCGTCTTAATTTGCCCTCGTCTCCGAATTATCATATAGATCTCAGTCAAATTTGCTTTGTGTGTGCTTATTACAACCATTAATTTGTAACCTTATTAGCAATTATTGGTCAATGCCTCCATAAACACATCGCACTCGTTCAACAATACTGTATTAACTCAAAATTTTTTTATTTTATCTTTTTGGCAAGAAACAATACATAACACTTATGTCCACCTATGGTTAAAAATTCCCATAGTTCTGACTACTCTTGCCTAATAAAATTACATGTTGTTACCTTTTTCCTGCTGCAATGGGTTATTTCTGTGAATCAAGAAAACAAAATTATTTTGAGTTATTTGAAGTGATTGGCCTTAACAAATAATTATTTTTTCATATAAAGAGTAGTATTTTGAGTTAGTTGTTATTCTAATAATAAAAGTTTATTTTAGTCAGGTAGTATTTTGAGTTACAACTGTTTAATTGATTCAGGCTAAGTAAATGTTTTGTTTTAATTCGAAATATGATTGTTTTCATGAAACAATGCATAACTTTTTCTTTGAGTTGTTACTGTTTTCGTGAAATAATTCTGTTTTTTGTTGAGTTATTACTGCTTTGATGAAATAATTTTAATGACACTTTGTAATATTGTCGCTTTATTATTTTTCATTTGAGCAATTGCATTTTTAATCAGCTAGAAATTTTATTATTAAGTTTATTAAACATAATAGTGAATACTTGAAATCAAAAGGTCTAATAAGTTCACTTAACAAAATGATTTGTCCAAATGAAGAGTTAAGAGTAAGTTATTTTTTAAAGCAACACTTGACATAAATGATTCAGTCAGAGCAACGGTTATTAAAAAGAAGGACGAAGATGGTTTTCTAGATATAGACTATCGTGGAAAGCATAGTAACCATTTAACCGTGAACCCTGAAGTTAAAAATAGCATAAGACAATTTATTAACAATATTCCAAGGGTCGACAGTCACTACTTAGGTGCTCAAACAACTCGTGAATACATTGGGAGTGGCAAAAGCCTAACAGACCTATACAGGGATTACAGGGACTTTCGAGAATCTGCAAATTTGCCACCTGGTAATAAAAGTATGTTCTATGGAATTTACAAGAACGAATTTAATATTTCACTTCTTAAACCAAAAAAGGATCAATGCGATCTTCGCGAATCATTCCTGAATTCAGATGAGAATGAAAAGAAAGACTTAAACGAGGTTTACAACATACACCAAGAAGAAAAGTACTTATGCAGAAAGGAAAAAGATTTTGATAAAAAAAAAATTGCAAAGCAGTTGCTTACGACCTGCAAGCAGTTCTCGCACTTCAAAAGGGATGACATCAAGGTTTTATTATACAAGCAAAATAAATTGCTATAATTTCACTATCAGTGACCTCAAAGCAAAACATGTCGAATGCTTTTTCTGGGCGGAGGTAGAAGGAAAACGTGGAGCAAATGAAATAGGAAGTTGCATACTTTAATATATTAAAAATTTGGTGTCAAAATTAAATAACACTCAGGACATGGATTAAATTTTTATTCTGACAATTGCCGTGGACAGCAAAAAAACAAGTACTTACTCTCCATGTATTTTTATGCACTACAAAAGTATAACTTAAGAAGTATAACACATAAATATCTAATCCAAGGCCATATTCAAAACGAAGGTGATAATGTACACAGCGTAATTGAGGACAGCAGACCAATATATATATATACCAGGTGAATATACGGCTCTAATAGCAAAAGCTAAAAAGATTGAATGCCATATAAAGTTCACGAATTGTCTCATGAAGATTTTTATGACCTAAAGGCCTTACAGGAACTGTGGGGCAAAAATTTTGTTGTAAATGAGAAGCGCCAAAAAATAAATTGGCATAGTATTAAAACTCTCCGTGTAGAAAAGGACAACATCGATTCATTTTTTTACAAAACTTCATACAAGGACAAACTCTATTTAAGAGTTTTTGTACATAAAGATAATTTGAAGTCTACAGATTATTGGAAAAACCTGGAGTAAGTTCCAAACCCATTTTCAGATTATCTTGTCTTTATTTGGGAAAGCTGCCACTTTTGGAAAATAAAAGAAAGGATATTATGGACCTAGTCAAGAAAAACATAATCCCTAAAAAGTATTACGAATCATACTACAAAAATTTAATAGGGAATTAATTTAATAAAATATATATTTTAAACTTTTTAGCAGTTTTAGCATTTATTTAGCTTTAAAAAATTTTGTTTACTTTAGTCTTTTTTCATTTCATGTTAATCACTTTTATTAAAAAATGTATTAAACGCAGCAATAAATTTCATGTAAAACAAGTAAGAAAATTATAGTCGGTCTAGACCGACTATATGATACCCTATATCATGGTTTAGAGACCCTATCTTTCGGTCCAACTACTTCGATATAGAAAATAAGCATAAACCAAATTTGAGTGGGATTTTTATTAATTTTTTTGGCTGCAGATATGAAAAAGTTCATATCGGATGCTATATCTATAAAGGGACTAGGTCCAAAAATGGACCGATCTTGATCATGTTTGGTAAAGTCTCTTGTATTTTGCAAAAATATTTACAAACAAAATTTGAGAAGAATCAGTGCAATATTTTTGTTTTTTAATAGATTTAAGTGAAGATCGGGAAGCAGCTCTATATGGGGTCAAAGGTATCATTTTTGGACTACTCATCAGTGGATGTAATGAACGCATATAAACCCAATTTGAGTAAGATCTATATGACAATTTGGATCTTATGGCAATTTATGTCGATTTCATATGGGTAATTTGTATGGGGGCTAGGTCTGAACATGGACCGCTTCTCACCAATTTCAATAGCGTTCATCCCATGGCCGATAAAAGCTTATATACCAAATTTCATCAAAATATATTCATATTTGCGACCTGCAGTTTGATTACAAGCTTTACATGGACACACAGACGGACGGACGGACGGACGGACATTGTTAAATCAACTCAGAAAGTGATTCTGATTCGATCGGTATAATTAAAGATGGGTCTAGGTCAAATATTTTTGGTTGTTACAAACAGCAGCACAAAGTCATTATACCCAAACCACATAGTGGTATAGGGTATAAAAAACACAACTCAAAATATTTACTTCTTATAAACAAAACTAATTCAAGAAAATGATAGTAACTAAAAAAATCGCTATTCTATCTGCAGACAATTAAGAAATAAAAAGGTTATGTGGTGCAATACAATAATTGATGGGTTTTCTAAATATTGCATAACTTTTGTTAATGAAAACTTCCTTAAGCATTAAGAAAACAGTTTTTTGTCTCTCCTGAAAACTTTGAAGTTTTTGAGTTAATACAGTATTGTTGAACGAGTGCGACATGCTACCCGAACTTCACTTAAATCTATCAAAAAAACAAAGATATAAAACAGATTTTTCTTAAATTTGGTTTCTAGAAAACTTTAGCGTGGTCAAAAATATGAAATCCTTCGGTCACACTGCTATGAATATGCATATTTCAACACACTTCGCAGCCGCCAACAGTGCATTATTGGATTTATTTTTTGGCTCTATTGAAGCAAACACTTTAATATATGACCAACTGTCTGCTCCATGTTTTTCTAAGAATGATCTTATTTTTATGACTTACGACAAAATATAAAATAAAATATTTACATACATCACATATGACAACTCTTACGAAAACTGAGAATAGTGGAAATTAGAAGTGTAAATATTCAAAAAATTCAAAAATAACGATTGTTTGTTTGTACAGAGTTGTATCTTCTGAAATTAGTACAAAGTTAAGCTGTATGGTAGAAAACTGAATCTAACCACACTGCTCGTAGGCCTGACTTTAGGTGAGTATGTTAAAGCGCTGACCAAAAAGTGCGAGTACGAGTGTATGTGAAGGTTCATGGTTCAAACCTCACAGCTGCCCTAAGTAGAAAAATTTTCATATAGAAACAATCTATTCAATTAAAAACATAACAATTATCACAATGTTCAATAAATCGCTGATGAATGCTGAAATGCCAGAAACTGGTCCGATTAAGAATACAGTGCAGTTATGAATTTTTTAAATATATGCTTTCTTCTTCTTTATCACGCAACATTTAAAATATTTATATTTAATATATATAATATTTATATATATAATATTTATAATAATTTGTTACGCCCTGCCAATGCGAATGATTTAAATTATATATCAGACGCTAAGTGTTGAATTATGAATTGCTAAAATTGATTAACATACCTTTACGCTCATTTAAATATTCATAAATTTTATATATACATATATAGATTAGAAACATTGGAAGACAAAAATTGAATGAAAAAATAATATTTCCTAAAATTTGCACTCGAATTTCGAGTGCTGGGCTATCCTAGTACTGCTAAAAAAACTGCCAGTAAAACCATAGAATTTAGAGACTTCAAAAATATCAATAACGCTTACTTGGAGGAAGCATGTTGCCAAATAGATTGAAACTTCATTTACCTTATGCCACCCGGTAGATGATCACCCTTTCTTCTTGGAAAATCATATCTCAGCTTTATATAATACTATGGTCCCAATCAACGTCAGGATAATATGTAAGCGACAAATATCCTGGTTCACAACAGAGATTAGAAAACTTATAGATTAACCAGATAAAGTTTTTTCCAATGGAAACGTTTTGGATCAGATGAACTACACGAATTATATTGCACAGCAAGGAATACAGTTAATAAATGCATTAGGAAGGCTAAGACCACATACTATGCCGAAAAGTTTTCCGCATCAATTGATACAAAAAAAAAAAAAAAAATATGAAAACCGTGACATTATAGTTGGCAAGACTGAAAGATCAGCATCAAATCCTAATGAAATTAACGCGAATTTTATTAATATCCATATGCCTCAAGCTGATCACACATACTATAATAACTATACCGATAACTTTCTCCCCGAAACCCCTTCCTTATTTCAATGTGTTCGTCAATTGGATGTACGTAAAAGCTGTCAGTCGATAAAGGCAAATGCAATTGGTATTGATGGTATCCACCCTACTTTTTTGAAACTGCTTCTCCCCTTAATTTTGACGTATATAACATTTTCAAGAAAATAATCACAACGAGCACTTTTCTTCAATGCCGGTACAAAAGTCAGCCAGCGAATATCCTCCTATAGCTATTTTACCTTATCTGTCAATGGCATTTGAATGACTTCTTCATGGTCAAAGAACGTCATATTTAAACAATAATAATTTACTCGCCAACATTAATCAATCCGGGTTTCATGCCAAACACATCTCTGTTACTGCTCTAGCCGATGTATCTGAAGATATCAGGAAAGAAATTGATGATGAAAGTGTGGTAATATCAAAAGCTTTTGACACAGTGGATCCTCTTGCAAAAACTTAAGAAAATGATCCACTTTTCCCCAACATCAGTTGCACTGTTGACATATTATTTAGCAAATCGCGTTCAATGCGTGGAAATAAGTAACACAGCAACAGCGTTTCTTCCTGTTTCAAGAGGCGTTCCACAGGGTTCTATTCTTGGTCCCCTCATTTTCTTAATTTATGCTACTGCATCCCTAAACAGTTAATCTACTACAATGTATGAATAATATTCATATACATCATCGGCATATATTCAATGAACTGCATATTAGCAGCAAAAAAGAGCAGTAGAAAACTGAGTGATGATTTAAAACGAGTCTCAAATTCGGTGGTTGCAAACGGTCTTAGCCTTAACCCTCTAAAAACCAAGTAAATGCAAACATTTATTAAAATCATTAACAAATTGACACTGTTGAAAGAGCCAAAAATTTGGTTGTTATTTTTAACAAAAATCTTACCTGGTCAGATCATATTGCAGTGGCGTGTGGTAAAACAGACTCGATGTTGGAAACTCTCTGGCCCACTCAATATTGCACCCCGTTTAATATTCGTTTACTACTACCTAAGACCTTTGTACCTAATACCAACATTACTTTGGTATCTGAATGGCAGGTTTTCATATTTGTGGTACGTCGTTGGAATAGGTTGCTCTTAACGATTAAGGAAGTTAGCAACGCCTCACTTTTTAAGTAAATAATTTTAGAGTGTTACAAATAGGAATTGTTGATTTAACACATCCTCTACATCACATAAAATTAACAATGGTCAAAATAGTTTCCATGTTAGTATATAAATATTTTTTTTTTCTTCCCCTTTTTATACCCTATACCACTATGTGTTTTGGGTATAATGACTTTGTGCTGCTGTTTGTTACTACCAAAAATATTTGACCTAGAGCCAAATTTTATATACCGATCGACCAAGAACCACTTTCTGAGTCGATTTAGCGATGTCCGTGCGTCCGTCTGTCAGTCCGTCCGTCTGTGTGTCCATGTAAACCTTGTAATCAAACTACAGATCGCAGATATGCCTAAAGTTAATAAAATTTGATATATAAGCTTTCATCGGCCATAGGATGAACGCTATAGAAATTGGTGAAGTTCGGTTCATGTTCAGACCTGGTCTCCGTATAAAGGACCCCTATGAAATCGATATAAATTGCCATAAGATACATATTATCATATAGATATCAGTCAAATTGGGCTTGTATGTGTTTATTATATCCATTAATCAGTAGTCCGAAAATAATCCCTATAGGATAATTCTTAGTCAGAGGCCCCATATAAAGCTGCTTCCCGATCCTCACTTAAATCTATCAAAAAACAAAGATATTACAAAGATTTTCGTCAACTGCGGTTTGTATATATTCTCTCAAAATATAAGCGACTTTACCAAATATGGTCAGGATCGGTCCATGTTTCGATCTAATCCCCATATAAATATAGAATCCGATATGAGCTTTTTTATATCTGCAGCCAAAAAATTAATAACAATGCCACTCAAATTTCGAATTAGTTGGACCGAAGAGATAGGGTCTCTAAAACATGGTATAGGGTATCGTATGGTCGGTCTAGACCGACTATAATTTTCTTACTTGTTTTTCTATATTTTATATATTTCATTCTTTATTTTATATTTGTTTTCATATTTTCTCCTTTTTTTAAATTAATTTTTCAATATTTATTTTATTCTTTTTTTAATTTTAATATTGAGATAATTGCTTTAGGATCCATTGTAGAGCAGACATCATAATTCAATTTAGCATACATTAAGACCTGCTCTGTTTGAAGATTACATTTCATGTTGAGTGGGATACCAAATTTAATAAATAAATAAAATAAATAAATTAATCCCCATATAAATATTACATCCGTTATGAAATCTTTCATATCTGCTTATTTCTATAACCAATTAGTTGGACATAAGACTCTTTATCTAAGGCCTAAACCGACAATAATTTTCTTCCTTGTTCTATTTAATTTTTATTACTCTTCAACCCCATAGTCCAACTTCTGGCTGGTTTATTGAAACAGTAGCCCGTTTATATACAAAATCATTTTATGCATTTTTGTTTTGTTTTCTGGTTAAACAACAAAAAAAAAAAAAAAACGAAAACTCCTTCGTCTAAGTTGTAAATGTAATTTATGCATTAGTTTGGTTGGTAGTAGTAGATGTTTGTTCATGTTCTGCAATTGATCTCTTATATCGCATATAATTTATTTATTTATAAAGTATAACATCTATGTATTCTAAGTATGTATTTTCTCTACTATCATCGGTTTTAAAGCCAATCTATGTTAACGTTGTTATTTGGTTTAAAGCAAAATAAAGTCAGTTGCTTTATCTATATATAAAAAGTTTAAATAAAATTTCAAACTGTGTGTGTGTACTTACAAGGTACACGAAATTGATAATATTGTCAACGACGTTGATTTTTATTTATCTTAAATTATCGCTTATTCTATTTATTTTCTTCTTGTAGTGGCAAACAAAATCTTGGTCTTTTTTATGCGGTGTGGTTGCGATACGAAAGTAATCAATATTTTCGTTATTACATTTTTTGGATGTGGGATTCTTTATTGGTGTTGATAAAATGATAAGCTGACATTAGATTTCAAATTGAGTTTTTTATTAAGAGGTTAAAAGAAAATAAAGAAAATCAGGAAGTGAAAAGGTTAAGTTCTAAGAAAAGTCTTATTTTGGATTACTTATATGATTTAAAGATACATTGAAGTGAAAGTTAAATACAACCTACACTTTTATATATGATACATAGAAGATTTATTTTACTCTATAATGACCGACATATTGCCAAATAAATAAAAATAGTAATCATATGATGTATATATATATATATATCGTATGATTACTATTTTTATTATATATATATATATATATATATATATATATATATACATCATATGATTGCTATTTTTATTTATATATATAGATATATTTTTATTTATTTCTAGAAAAAAAAACTCATACGATGACCTGATTCAAGGCAAAGTGTAACAACAAACAATAATAATTTAATAACTTTAAAGAAACCATATTTGTGTTCAAGGATGCTTTAACCATTATATTATTTTTCCTTATTCCTTTCATTTCCACACTTATATTTTTATTACAAAAAAAAAAATCTCTGTTTTCACAACATAATAAATTAACGCCGCTATAAAAAAAATTATATAAATTTATCAAAAGAAAAGATTCAAAATTATATTAAAAAATTCTTCATATAAAAATACTTGATGCTGAACATGAACATAACACACAAAACGTCAGATTTATACAAAGAATTTAAATAAAAAAAAAAACAACAACAACTGTAACTGTTAAAGTTTTTATACAAAGCTCAACGTAATCTAAATGTAATATTAAATCATGTTTTACATCAATAAAGTGGTGTTGAATTCTGCTTTAAAATGGAAGTTCTTTAAAATTAATTTTACAGTCGTCAGCTCGGGTATCTCGTTTACTACTTACATAGAATACATATGAAATTATAAACATACTAGTAAGTATAATATGTGGCATAAACACCAATTGTATAGCGCGATGTGCCAGTTAAGGTTTGCGACCAATTTTACATTTATACCCTAGATTTTCTTATGGTACGCATATAACGAGATTTTTTGTTGCTGTTGCAAACTTTTATCGGTCGACCCAAACCACCTACAGAACCGATTAAGGTACGCCCGAACGCAATCTGCTAGTCGCTATTGTTCAGATCTTTTATCAAAATATCATCTACGTATATAGAACAAAGTGGGGTAAGTTACACCATCTATAACTCAAGAATGGCAGGAGCGATTTTAATGCTTATTGGTTTGTTGGATTGGCCTCCACCCTTAATAGAACAACAACTTTACTATGCAACAGTGAAAAGATACACGGACTTGATAGTATAGGTTCGATTCGACTTCCAAAGAGTTGTATAAGCCTGTACTCAGTTTTGCGAGATTGGCGAACAATTCTTTTATGGGCCTGCAAATACTCTGAAAATCAGTGGGCCCCTTAAAAAAGGTATCAATAGTTTTTGTTGAACAGCTAATTTACGCTTGCTGATACCGCTAAACTATATATAGTGATAATGTAGCTAAGCATCCGTTCAACAAATCTTATTCACATTTTATGCGAAAAAAATATTTTTTCTACACATTTTGTGGAAAAATGTAGGAAAACATAATATTTTTGTCAGTTTTTTCAGCGTAACTTACAGAAACTCCTAATTTTCCACCAACAATATTTGGTAAAATTGTAGCCATGAATAACTTCTGTGTACATATCAACACAAACCGGACGTGTATAGTCACACCAAATAGCTCATAAAAAAGTTTTCAAATTAAAAATACGCAAATTAATAGTAGTGAATCAAAGAAGAAAATTTATTAAATATAAAACCTTCAACAAACTACACCATGGAACATGTTTGGGGAGTGATAAATTTAACGTCAGGGCGAAAGTACTAGGCCAGTATAGTGAAATCTACAAAGGGTTTGGCGTTCTCAGGTCAATCTTTTTTATGACCTTTTATATGTACTTACTGTATATCACTTTGTGCTGATGTTTTAACTACCAAAAATATTTGACCTAGACCACATTTATTATACTGAATCAGCTCAGAATCACTTTCTGAAATCATAAAAATTGGTGAAATAGGGATGTTAAACTAACTAAACAATATAGCTTGTGATTTGCCAGCAATTATTTTTATTTCCCTTTAACAAATTGTTGAAAAAGATTGTAATGAACAGTGTGTATATTAAGAAGAATGGGATTTAGAGAAACAGCTGAGCAACAAATTATCATTTGTTCAGCATAAAAAGCACTGTTGCAGATACGGATTCTAGGGATATCAGCACAAATGGATTCTAGCGATATCAGCACAAATAGCAAAAGTCGCAAGACAGATCCGTCCGACACACCAATATTGTGGTTTCCACAGGATAAAGTTTTTATTAAAATACTAAATCTACATTTTATTAAGATAAACTAACAAATTGCATACAATTGTCAAGATTCTCATCTTTCATTATACCCACTATGTGGTTTGGGTATAATGACTTTGTGCTGCTGTTTGTAACTACCAAAAATATTTGACCTAGACACATCTTTTATTATACCGGGCGACTCAGAATCACTTTCTGAGTCGATTTAGCGATGTCCGTCCGTCCGTCTGTGTGTCCATGTAAACCTTTTAATCAAACTACAGGTCGCAAATATGAACATATATTGTGATAAAATTTGCTATATAGGCTTTAATCGGCCATAGGATGAACGCTGTTTAAATTGGTCGAAATCGGTCCTCGTTCAGACCTAGCCCCCATACAAATGACCCCTATGAAATCGACATAAATTGCCATAAGATCCAAATTATCATATAGATCTCAATAAAATTGGGTTTCCATGTGTTTATTGTAACCATTGATCAGTAGTCCAAAAATAATACCTATAGGACATTTCTTATTCATAGGCCCCATATAGAGCTCCTTCCCGATCTTCACTAAAATCTATTAAAAAACAAAAATATTGCACAGATTTTTCTCAAATTTGGTTTGTATATAGTTTTTCAAAATATAAGTGACTTTGAAAATATGGTCAGGGTCGGTCCATTTTTCGACCTAGCCCCCATATATATATATGGCACCCAATATTAACTTTTCCATATCTGCAGCCAAAAAAATTAAAAACAACAAAAAGTTAAATTCATATTTATTTGCTGAAAACAACCAAATGAGAATTCAAGCAAAAGTTATGTATAATAAACTAAAATATAGAACAACCTTGAAACAAATATGTTTGTATACGAGTACACATTGCATACAACAATATACATGTTTGTTTTTGTCTTGAAAGACATATTGGAAGAGGCTTAAATAGTACACCATTTGCTTGAATTCTCATTTGGTTGTTTTCAGCAAATATATATGAATTTAACTTTTTACACAACAGACAATATACTGCTTTTGGTTACTGATGAGTGTTGGTGACTCTTCCCGAAACAGCTGTATAACCTGTCATGCAGAATAAAGATGAATTTTTTGAAACAAATGTGCTTTATTTAAAGTAAAAACATTTGAGCCTGAATAATTTCAAACTCAATAATTAAAATGATAAAGATCAAAAATAAGATTTTTTATTTTTATAAGAAACTAGCTGTTTTTACCCGGTCTTGCCCGGGATAAAAAGGCCTTTGACCTGAAAAATGGTTCACTATGCTTACCAGGCGCTGAGTACTTAGTCCCCAATTAACATATTCCCCAATAAAATGAACTTTCTCCCCAAAAATTTGTATTGGCTGTAAATTCATTTTTTATTTCAAGCAAAAATGCTTCAAAAATAATGCGAAACCGCTTTAAGTTTTTTTTTCAGTTTATTTATAAACATCAAATATAACGGAATGGTTCGCAAATTAAAGGAATTAGAACTTTTAAAAATTTAATTACTTCATTCAATAAGTGATCATCATTGAGCAGAGATGCCAAATTCAAGTTTCAGAAATAAAATACTAATGCGACGTTTAATATTGTGTCGCAAGGTTTCTTTTTAAGCAACTGCTTATAGTATATGTGTGGCCTATTTTGATCAACAGGTAATTATTTCACATACGTAGATAAAATTTATCATACGACATTTCACTAAGCTGTATTCCGCGAGCGAGTAGCATCCGCTTCCGCGCGTTTGGCAGCCACACCCGTGCTACCGCGCAGTTGTTGTCAACTTATTTTAATCGTCGCGTCTGCAGCCATCGCGTCCGCGCTCCGCGCGCCTCACGCCGCTTCCTCGCAGCTACTACCCGTGCTGCCGCTTAGTTCTCGTTAACTTATTTTAATTCCTAAAACATATTTTTTAGAGCATTGCGATATTTTAGCTGAGTTGTGTTCCGAGAGCGGATCGCGTCCGCATGCATCGCGTCCGCGTTCGCGCACCGCGCGCCGCCACACCTGTGCTGCCGCGCATCCGTTGCCAACTTATTTTAATCGCCAAAATATATTTTTCAGATCAATGCGATATTTCAGCTGAGCTGTGATCCGCGAGCGCGTCGCGTCCGCATCCGTCGTGTTCGCGTCCGCGCTCCGCGCGCCTCACGCCGCTTCCTCGCAGCTAGTACCCGTGCTGCCGCTTAGTTCTCGTTAACTTATTTTAATTCCCAAAACATATTTTTTAGAGCATTGCGATATTTTAGCTGAGCTGTGTTCCGAGAGCGCGTCGCGTCCGCGTTCGCGCGCCGCTTACGCGTCTTTGGCAGCAACACCTGTGCTGTCGCGCAGCTGTTGCCAACTTATTTTAATTGTCAAAATATATTTTTCAGATCATTCCGATATTCTAGCTAAGCTGTATTCCCCGTGTGCGTAGCTTCCGCGCAACGAAATGATGCTATTGAAAAGAATACTCATTTTAAATGCATTTATTGTAGGACATAAATTGAGAGCAATATGCGGATATTTACTAAAATAAATATTTAACAACATTCATTAAATAAAAATATGTAAAAATTTAAGAATGAATTTGGGGAGTAAGTTCATTTTTTATTTCGATTAAAAAAAAATGGGGAATTTGTTCATTTCTTTTGGGTACCTTTTTTTAAGTTTGGGGAATTTGTTCACCTTATACTTATTTCCGTGTAAACCAAATTTCAGAGATATCCGTTGAAAAGTACAAATTTGTATAGTGAAGAAATATAACACACAACAATATATGAATTTTATATGAAAATTGGGCGTAAAAGTAGGCGTGGTCGGTAAAAATCATATGGGGACCTTCCCTGGAATATGTACTAAATTTCGGAGAAAGCCATTGAAAAATAAAAGTTTGTATAGCAATCAAATAGAGAAACAAATAAAAGGAAAAAAATAAGTTTTATATACATAGAAGTTGGCGCAAAGTAGGCGTGGCCTGTAAGAAGCATATGGTGACCTGCCCTGTAGTATAGAGATCGTGTGACCAACTATACCAAAATATACCAAAAAACAGAAAATTAATTTTGTATAAAAAGTGGGCGTAGAAGTAGGCGTGGTCCGCAAGAATCATATGGCGACCTCTCTGGAGTACAGAGATCGTGTGTAGCAAATTTCAGAGAAATCCGTTTAAAACAAAATTGTGTAGCGAACAAATTTACCAAAAAACAGAATATGAATTGTATACAAAAAGTGGGCGTAAGAGTACACGTGACCGGCACGAAGAATATGTCGACCTTCCCTGGAGCTGAGAGATCGTGTGTACCGAATCTCAAAGAAATCCGTTAACAAATAAAAATTTGTATAGCGAACAAATATACCAAAACGCAGAAAATGAATTGTATATAAAAAGTGGGCGTAAGAGTAGGCGTGGCCGGTAAGAAGTATATGGTGACCTTAGCTGGAGTACAGGGATCGTGTGTACCAAATTTCAGAGAAAATCGTTAACAAATAAAAATTTGTATAGCGAACAAATATACCAAAAAGCAGAAAATGAATTGTATATAAAAAGTGGGCGTAAAAGTAGACGTGGCCAATAGTACGTATATGGTGACCTTAGCTGAAGTACAGGGATCGTGTCTACAGAATTTCAGAGAAATCCGTTAACATATAAAAATTTGTATAGTGAACAAATATGAATAAAACAGAAAAGGAATTTTACATAAAAAGTGGGCGTAAAAGTAGGCGTGGCTGGTAAAAAGTATATGGCGACCGTTCCTGGGGTATAGAGATCGCGTGTACAAAATTTCAGGGAAATCCGTTGAAAAATAAAAAATAGCGGTCAAACAAACAAACAAACAAACAGAAAATGAATTTTATATATATAGATAATAAAATTTTTTTATTTCTTTTAATATGGTGATTTTAATTTTATAATTTTGTATATAATTTTGTATATTAAGATTTTTAAAAGTAACCGATATCAATTTTTTTAAATCATAAAATGATGACAGTTAACACAAAAAATTTAAAAAATACACACAAAATTTTAAATGCCACATGACTACGGAATGTATTTCCGACGACCACTTGTTCGATCATTTCCGTTTTTGATTTAACTACTCACAAGTGGCAGTAAGTTTTATGACTGTCACTTTCATAGTACTCCACATATTTAACTGTATGATAGATTTCACGTTCACTGCTCCGATCCCGCCCATTTTTGTAACGACTAGTCCCACTAATGTACTTACACAATGTATCAAGACTCTCATTATTAGGTACTCCACGCCCCCTAGTTCGAGCCCAACCATTTTTGTAACGACTAATCACATTCGTAACTATTGTACTACCAAAAAGTTTTAAAGATTCGTGTTATCTTAGTTCTCCAGATATGTAATATATGAATTGTACTTTATATGAAATATTTAAAAAAATTCCCTTTTCATCCATTTAAATTGGTAGTTGGCTGTTATAAAAATATAAAGAAGATTCGTCGAGGGGTGCAGGCTCTTACAAACTACAAACACACACTAAAAACTGTTAGCCCACATTCACTTTACCTCGCAATATAAATATTCCACAAAATAATTTTTTAACTATACAAATACAGAGAAATTTTTTTTATACAAATACAGAGAAACATTTTAGTTTCAAACAAAGAACACAATTTTGTTAAAATAAATAAAACACAAGCTTTCCGGCAAAACACGATGTGTTTTTTACATATGTACTGTCAAATTTTCCAACAACAAAAGTTGTACACATCATGTGACACATATGAAACATTGTTTATGTACAATACGTGAGGAAAGTCACATGTACATATTTCAATTAGAACAGGTTCTATTTTGGCATGACAAACGTATGAAAATACAACACTGCTTGTGGTGAAAGAAAAACAGAGTAAATTATAAATATTAATATTGGAAGAAAAATAAATTGTTTAATATTAATTAACAATTAAAAAATATATAACTTTTTTTTAATAATTAATTTTTGTAAATTCACAAATTGAATCAGCTGTTGTTTACATTTAGATGTTATGTCATACGAAAATACATATGCACGTGTGATAGCAAAAATTATGAATCGTATGTAAAAGACAATTTTGACAGACATGCGGAATTTCATATGGATAAAAAAGTGACAGTACATATGTAAAAAAACACATCGTGTAATAGCACCTTTAGGCCAACTCGCATAAAAAATAGTAAATATTTGTTTATAACACTTAAAATCCTGTCACAGAAATGGTTAGTCCACTTCGCTAACAATCACTGAAATTATAAATATCTTATCGAAATCAGTTGTTTAATATGCACCAGGAGGAAGACTACTCAAAACAAATATTAAAAAAAAAAATCTAAGTCAATCTGTGACTGGAACTAAAGAGTGAAAAAAATAAGTTATTTTTTTGAAGCGATTTGGCCTTAGGTTTTTTGGAAAACTTGTGATTATAATCTTAAGCCAAAAACTTAATTATACAGATGATTAGTTTAAGTTCCCATTTTGAGCATCAAAATTTTAAAATATTTGCTTTACAGCACAAACATCATAAACATTATTTACTATGAACAGTACAGAAGCCACTTAGTCTTATTTTTCCTTTGTGCATCTAAATTCAATATTTAAAAATTATAAATTTTTTTTAACATTTCGTTATTTATTAAATACCGACGAAACTTGTACTTCATTATTTTCTGTTTTTAAGCTCGTTAATTTTTGAGTATCTCTTACAAACGTATGCCATATTCTTCCATAGAAGCCGGATAAAAATATTATTTACACACAAATCTCGTACATACAATTTAAATTTAAATATTTATAGAAGTAAAAAAATCACTAAAACACTTAAAAATTTAGTGAGTGAATAAATTGAAAAAAAAAAATAAATAAAAGTTAGGAGAAATGTAAAATAATTTTTTCTTGCTTCTTTAAATAACGAAAAAAAGCTACTACTGGACTTACAGACATCTACTTAACATTAATTTTATTGTTACAAGCAGTACCGCAAAAAAAAAATGAAACAAGAGTTAAAGAAAAAAAAATATAAAAAACAAGGGTAATATTTTCAAAAGCAATGTTTAATGGTAGTCTGCCTGTATAGTTTGATATTTGTTTCATTAAATATTCACTGGGGCGTATGCGTAACAAGTATCCATTTATTATGATTCGTAGTTCAATCCCAGCAACATTTTTTTGGACATAAAAAGTTCTGAGTTTCAAAGATCTTAGTTGTGTTAAAACATTTATATTAAAACTTTTAGAATAGAAATATTGTCTTGGATTGATTTATATATGAGTATATGTATATCTACGCTCCGTAGCAAAATATAAGTTTATCATGATTTTTCAAGCTTTTCCGTTGTAGTTTACGTGTAAACAAAGTTTGGAACATAAAAATATATAAATCATGCTAACACAAATCTATGGATGTTTGTGTACATAACATTGGCCTAGATCAGCGAATCTGTTAAATAATTTCTCATGTACATTAACAAACAAACGGTTGTTGAACCGGAAGATTTGTGTCAACAAAATTCGCACACTAGAACATTGAACAATAGCGCCACAGTTACGAAATGCCTACGCAATACACAAATCTACATAAAATATTAATGGTGTATTGAGTAAATTTTACTAAATGAAAAGTCTAAATAATAGAACAAGAATATAAAAGGCTTTGCATCGGAAGGAGATAACCAAATAGTAGGAGTTGCAAGCAGACTATGCCATGGATAAAGGTTGTTTGAAATAAGCAAGTACATATATATACCTGCCCATGAGAAAAGCATGGATTTTTCAAATTAAATCTAGCAACACCTTACTATTGGCCTTGAATTTAGAATATCATTTGGCAATTTTTAATTTTAGCTATTTTGGCGATTATTGCTTTTAACGATTTTTGATTTTGCCCATTTTTGATTTTGAAGGGTTTTGTTTTTGATGATTTTTATTTTTCGCGATTTTCGATTTTGGCGATTTTTTGTTTTGGCGATTTTTAACTTTGGTAATTTTTGAATTTGGTAACTTCGCCCATATTATCCACGACTATTCACATTGATATTAATGGCCTTGTCAATAGTTTCAAGACTGCCGCATTCGTAGTACTTCATATTTTTTTGTATGGGAGGTGCCACGCCGAATAATCCCATCCCTCCCAATTTTTATCGAACTACTAACATTAATATCTGATGTGCTCATGTCAGTGCAAGGCTTTCCCTTTTATAGTAAACCAGTTATTTAATATTATATATTTACTTTGAATGTGCGGTGACACGCTTATTGATCCGATAACGTCCATTTTTTGTCAGACTACTCACATTAATTTGCTCGGCACATCTACTAACAAAAATAATAGATGCCATCACACAAATTTGCAAAGCTCTCTCTGTCATAGTACTCAATATATATGATATTAAAAGTTCACTAAAGTCAATTAAAAATATAAAAAATGATTTATAGCCTATGTCTATCCTTAAGGATCATTCTTAATATAGGAGACAATATTTTTAAAATCAGATGAGTAGTTACGGAGATTACCTGCTACAAACAAACAAAAACACATCTCTTTCTTATATTATTATTAGTATAGATTCTCTTCTACATACCGACGAGGATGCATAAATATTACAGAAAATATAAAGAAATATCTCAAAAAGCATAACTCATCTTTACATCAACTGAATTTTTCCCTAAAAAGTAAGTTGTTAACTACAACATGAGCAGTGGAAAAATTGTTACAACACGCCGATATATCTGTATATTTCGGCTGCAAAGCCAAAGAATTTTATAGTTGGAGCGATTTGAACGACAAAATTTCATTATTTAACAAGACAACGCACCTACATGGGGTGCAAACTCCGTGACCTAACAATGAAAACCCAGTTTTTTGAATTTGAACTTAATTTTATTCCAGAATGTAATCTCCCTCAAGTGAAACGCACTTCTTCCAACGATCCTCCAGCATCTTTATATCCTTGAAAAAATACGATTTGTCAAACTCGTCAAAATAGGCTTTCGTCTGTGACAAGAATTCTTCATTTGTAGAAAATTTCTTTCCCTGGAGCAATCTTTTCAAGTTTGTGAACAAATAGTAATCGCTGGGGGCCAGATCTGGAGAATACGGGGCCGGGGAAGTAATTTTTAATGTAAAGATATTTTTCTTACTTAAATGGGGTCAGTTTTTCTTAATTTCTTCATCCAATCTGTACAGTAACTCAATATAGTACTTGGCAGTTATTGGTTTTCCTTTCTCCAAGTAATCAATAAATATTGTAGCACGTGCATCACAAAAAACACTGGTTATAACTTTCCAGCCTATTATTGAGTCTATGACCCTTTGGTCGGCTTTCGCACACTTGTAATCACTCCACAGACTGTCTATTGGACTCCAGTGTATAAAAATGAATCCACGTCGCATCCGTTGTTATAAATCGACATTAAAATTCAATTGAATTTACTTCAAATATCTCCAAAGCATACTTTGAATCATGCATACGTTTCAGTTTATGTTCAGTCGGCGAAGAATCCAATCACGACGTTTAAAAGACGGTGGTTTTAAAACATACAAATCAAGAACATACCTCAGATGTGAGCAAGCTGTAAAGATTGGCCTTCCCAAAGGAGCATCTTCAGAAGCCAAAAGAGTTTTGGAGAAGCGTCCTATGGACAGATCAAAGCTCCTTTGAGTTCAACTCATCAAAACAAAAGATTTTTGTAAGGCTGCCACAGGTGCGAGATCCAAAAAGTGAGCCATGGTGGAGGCTCCGTAATTTTCTAGGAATACACTGCGAACAATGGGTTGGGTGACTTAGTTCCCATCGCCGACTCGATGAACCAAGGCCAATATTTGAGCACCCTTAATGATAACACTTTCCTTTCGGTGACAGGTTGATCGGATAATCATTTATCCTGCAACAGGACAATAACCCATGCCACAAAAGCAGGATGATATCCAAATATTTGAAGGATGTTGGTGCTACTATTCTGGACTGGCCACCCCGAAATCCAGACTCGAATACCATTGAAAACCTGTGGTCTCTTATATAACTTAAAAGAATTGGTTATTAATTAAAATAAAAGATGAGACAATATCAGATGTCACTTCTCTTTGGAATGAGATATTTTCAGGGGTCCTTCAAGATTTATTGGACTCAGCTCCAAGACGCCTTCAAAAAGTTATTGAAGCCAAAGGGGTCCATACATATTATTAACTCATAATCAAATTTCTATACACTTGTTAACTATTAAGCTTCATTTTTTGAAAATAATAACTTGTCAAAATACTTATGCCAACACCTCAAAATTACTTTCATTTTTAATTTAATTTAATTTTTTATGAAAGAAACTATTGAGTTATTTTTTTAGTTTATATAAGCAATATCTAAACAAAACAAAAACAAGTAAGAAAATTATATTCAGTCGAGGCCGGCTTTACGATACCCTATACCATGCTTTAGAGACCCTATCTCTTCGGCCCAACTAATTTTATATAGAAAATAAGCATAAACCAAATTTTGAGTGACATTGTTATTAATTTTTTGGCTGCAGATATGAAAAAGTTCATATCGTATGCTATATTTATACAGGGACTAGGTAGAAAAATTGACCGATCCTTGTGAGTGCGTTCTTTTAAAACTACCACTATAGCTTTAAAACACTTTGCAAATTAAAAAAAAAATAAATAAAATAAAAAATAAAAAAATAAATTAGGCAAGAAAAATTTGTCGAATATATTTAATTTTTTTTTAATATTTTCATAAAATTTTTCATTCTACATTTGAATTTGTTTGAACTCGTTTGCATTATTTTATTTCTCTATAAATAAACCGTGGTACTATTTTTTTTTTCTCAAAATTTCAACTGGCTTGGGTGAGTTTATAATTTGCAAGGACCAAATATCCATAATATTAATGTGTATTCGAATTTTATTAAAATTTAGATTATATCATCTGTGACAAATTTTGGTGCAATTGTTTCTTTGAAATCTATAAGAGGATTCTAATAATTTGATGGTCAATGAATCTCAAAAGGTCTTACTTGATTTTACAACAATCGAAATCCTTGAAATTTTCTTCTTCAATCATAAAAATTAACAGAATTGGAAAACAGTGCATAGAATTGTCATCAGTATATAGAAAAATACATGGTTTTTAGTGAGAAAATACAAAAGAATAAAAAGCAAATAGGGGAAAATAATTTAAAGTAAAAACAAAAGAAAAAATGATAAACCATTAAAAGAAAAAGCGATATACTAAAAATATTATAGTGACAATAACGGTAACAAGAAAAATAAAAAAAAAAAAAAAGTTAAGAACAATATAAATGTAAAAAAATTGGTTATCAATGGATTATTTTTTTTTTTTTTGGAATATTTAATTTTAAAACTTAAAATTTTTTTTTTAATTAATTATTTTTCTACGACTTAACTATGATATATATTATTAAACCCAATTAACATACACACATTCACACACATATTAATATTACTTTTTTGAAGTGAAACAAATAAATAAAATACAATATAATTGAGTGAAATTATGATATAATAACAGAAGAAAACAAAAGGAAACTCCGTCTACAACTGAATTCAGGTCTGGCGTCATCGATGGACCATTTCAAACCGTGAGTTGGTTTTTTTTTATTGTTAAAATTGCTCAATTTGGTAATTAACATTCAGTAAATTATTATTTTTTTTATAAGTTTTTATATTCGAAACAGTATCTTTCTTTATATGATTTAATTTCATATATTAAAGTTTCTCACATCATAATTTATGTACCTAATTTTGAATCAGTTCCAAAAATAAATACACATATATAATTAATTAATTTTTACTTAAAATAACTTAATGTATAGAAAATGTAACTATATTTTTTTTTATGTTTCAAAATATTAATAACTTAGTAATGTTATTTTTTTGTATATATAAATAAATATTGTTTTTGTTTAATTTCATAATGAAATTTTAACTTCTTATTTTAATATTTCACGAAACAGTTAGGTAAATAAGTAAGGATAAATAGTGGGCTATCTAATACATTGTTTTTGATAGATAGCAATGGTCATGGGCGGGTTAAGAAAGGGGTCATTACATCACATACCTCTTCTATTTTAAAGTTTTGCATTCAAATAATTTTCATTTATTTGTCCTTTACCTTCACTGTTATTTATTCATATTTTGTTGTTATTTTTCTCTTGGGCAATCGAGATTATGGTTTTAGCTACCTAAAATTTAATATTATTCTGTAACAGATTCTGCTTTGTTTAGAAGGGAACAAGATCATCACCCCATTTTCCATGAGCACGGCCGGTACTATAGGTAGCAAAGTACTCTGACAAACAGAGCTTAAAGTGAAGAGTCGTTACATCCTGACTATAAATGGTAAAGTCACTTATATTTTGAAAAAATATATACAAACCAAATTTGAGAAAAATCTGTACAATATTTTTTATACCCTATGCCACTATGTGGTTTGGGTATAATGACTTTGTGCTGTTTGTAACTACTAAAAATATTTGACCTTTACCCATCTTTTATTATACCGATCGACTCAGAATCAGTTTCTGAATCAATTTAGCGATGTCCGGCCGTCCGTCTGTCCGTCTGTGTGTCCATGTAAACCTGGTAATCAAACTACAGGTCGCAAATATGAATACATTTTGGTGACATTTGGTATATAAGCTTTAATCGGCCGTAGGATAAAACATATTATCATTGGTGGAATTCGGTTCATGTTCAGACCTAGTCTCCATACAAATGACTCCTATGAAATCGACACGAATTGCCATAAGACCCAAATTATCATATAGACCTGTATATGTATATGTTTATTGTATCCATTAATCAGTAGTCCAAAAATAATTCTTAGTCGTAGGCCCCATATAAATGCAGCAACCAATATGAACTTTTTCACATCTGCAGCCAAAAAAAATTAATAGTAATGCCACTCAAATTTGGTTTATTCTTATTTTCTATATCGAATTAGTTGGACCGAAGAGATAGGGTCTCTAAGCCCTGATATAGGGTAATGTATAGTCGCTATAAACCGACTATAATTTTTTACTTGTTTTTTGATAGATTTAAGTGAAAATAGGGAAGTAGCTTTATATGGGTGGTATAACAAAGAATTGCCATATGGGGTTCATTTTTGGATAACTGATAAATGAATGTAATAAGCACACATAAACCCAATTTGACTGAGATCTATATGATAATTGGATCTTATGGCAATTTAAGTCGGTTTCATAGGGATCATTTGTATGGGAACAAGGTCTGAACATGGACCGAAATTCACCAATTTCAATAGCGTTCATCCAATGGCGCGTAGAAGCTTTTATACCAAATTTCATGAAAATATATTCATATTTGCGACCTGTAGTTTTATTACAAAGTTTACATGGACACACAGACGTACAGCCGGACAGAAGGACGGACGGACATCGCTAAATCGACTCAGAAAGTGATTCTGATTATATGCTCTAAAGACATCTAAAAATTGAATACAAAAATGCATTATTTTGTTTTTGTCAAAATAATTATGCCGACTAGTGGAGAGTGCACTATACTTTGTGCTGCCTAGTCGCAGCAAAAAATGGGCGGGATCAGTATTTAAATTTAATATAAAAAGATTCAGGGTACAGCTTTCTCTGGTCGCAATGGTTTTGGTTCTTTAAAACATACTTATTATATCCGCAACATAAAACTTTGATATATAAAAAACTTTCCTCGAAATTGGCTGATGGAAATATGACAATAGAATTTATGACTGACTGACCCATTTGCAGTGTTCATGATCGAACAATTATCATGAACAATTTTTGATTAACACATAAGTCAATCAAGTGTTAAATTGCTGGAATTTTCCTGAAAGTGAAATAACAACAAGCAGAGTAAAAGTACTAAATAATTCAGGAACGAATGGGAGTTGGTAGCTACGGCTACTAAAAAATAGTAAAAAACAGGTTTTTATACAAAATTCCAAGTAATTTCAAGATTACTGTCCATTAACTTTTTTCAATATGTTAATGAATTTATACACATACAATTACAAAAAAACTTTCAAGTTAACACAAAAACTTTATTTGTATTTTTACTTATTTATTTACTTGTGTATTCATCATCAACTTAATTCTAAAACACTAGCAACTTAGGCTATCGGCTATCTTTATGGTTAAAAAGTTAAACAACGATTAAAAAACAATGTAATAGCAAACAAAAATAGATTTCTCAACAGAAAACTTTAATAACTATAGTGCACCCTGTATTTCACTACAGTTCGACACAAGTTGAATACAGTGGGGTCCCTTTAACGCTAACTTAAACAAATACAGATTTTTTTTGGTTTAGCGCCAAGTCTTTATATAATACAAAATCGTTTATGCTTTTGTTTGTAACGAATGATCTCCGGAACCACAATAGCTAGCGAGTTAAAATTCGCATCAGAGGTTCGTTTCGAGCCCTTCTGAATTTTTTTTAAATTGATAGTATAAGGTAAGAGGGCCTGGTACGTAAAAAAATAAATATATATTATCACACATCTAGAGTACTATGATTGCGAAACTTTTAAAAATTTATCTGAGTTCATTTGTTATAAGTCTGAGTAGTCTTGCCAAAAAAAATAGCAGGAACGAATACGAGGCGTGGCAATTTCCATACAAAGTCGAATGTATAGGGCACTATTAACCTCAAAACTTTTCCTATGGATTTAAGAAGTCATTCTACAAATTTGGCGGAATCGGTTTGTTAGACATGGTTCCTCCCATACATACTAAATTTGTCTCATCAAATATCTCGAGTACTATTATAAAACTATCGAACAATTTTGAGGTCATTATCTGGCGGGGTGACAAATTCCAAGTCAGAGTGGAAGTACTAGGCCACTACAGTAAAACCTACAAAGGGTTTGAAGTTCTTAGGTCAAAACTTTCCTATGATCTTTTATATTTTCCCCTAAACTTGATGTTTGTTTGCTTTGAGAACTATTGATAAAATTTCATTTTATTGCAGCTAAATAAAATAAATAAATAAATAATTTTTATTAAAAAATTTAATAAAAAATACTGATTTATGTTTGATCTAATTATAACAAGTAAGAAAATTATAGTCGGTCTAGACCGACTATACGATACCCTATACCATGCGTTTAGAAACCGTATCTCCTAGGCCCAACTAACTGGACATAGAAAATAAGCAAAAACCAAATTTGAGTGGGATTTTTATTAATTTTTTTGGCTGCAGATATGAAAAAGTTCATATCGGATGATATATTTATATGGGGACTAGGTCCAAAAATGGACCGATCCTGACCATGGTTGGTAAAGTCTCTTGTATTTTGCGAAAATATATACAAACAAAATTTGAGAAGAATCAGTGCAATATTTTTGTTTTTTAATAGATTTAAGTGAAGATCGGGAAGCAGCTCTATATGGGGCCAAGGGGATCATTTTTGGACTACTCATTAATGGATGTAATGAACGCATACAAACCCAATTTGAGTAAGATCTATATGACAATTTGGATCTTATGGCAATTTATGTCGATTTCATAGGGGTAATTTGTATGGGGGCTAGGTCTGAACATGGACCGATTCTCACCAATTTCAATAGCGTTTATCCCATAGCCGATAAAAGCTCATACACCAAATTTCATCAAAACATATTCATATTTGCGACCTGCAGTTTGATTACAAGCTTTACATGGACACACAGACGGACGGACGGACGGACGGACGGACATTGTTAAATCAACTCAGAAAGTGATTCTGATTCGATCGGTATAATTAAAGATGGGTCTAGGTCAAATATTTTTGGTTGTTACAAACAGCAGCACAAAGTCATTATACCCAAACCACATAGTCGTATAGGGTATAAAAATATCACTCTACATCTCTTCTATTCTACCACTTAAAAATAATTATATGCCCTGAAAAAATTTATTTAAAAAAGGGGTTTCATTCGATAAAATTAGCCTAACTTGATTTACTGAAGAACCCATCAATGGTTCCTGAGTAAGAGCTGAAAAATTAAGTAAACAAACAAAATATAACTGCCTGAGAACGTTAAACCCTTTGGTGGTTTTACTATACCGGAACTAGTACTTTCACCTGAAGTTTTTTGCGAAAATTGTTGTATTTAAATAAACGGAATATTTCAAAATCATGCAAAAATCTATTATAGAATGTTGTCTAGGGCGCAACAGAGCTCAACAGTATACGCTAGAGTTATATTTAATTCCAAAATTTTCAGAAGATATTGACGATATAAAAATCCACAAGAGCATTATAATTTATAAAAGCTTAAATATTTAATCTCCTGTCGCAAAACTTATTTGGGTATTAACGTTCTTGCTAACTAATTATTTTACTGTCTCAATCTGCTAATGTAGTCATTCGTAAATTGTGTTGTTATTATAATAGAATTAAAATGAAACGCTTTAATAATTATAAATGCGAGAAGAAAATCTTTGAAATAAGTAAAGTTGTTAATGACGCTCAATTAATTAATGTTATTCTTCAAAATTAATGATTTTCCCTTTGTCTTCTATTTCATAATAACTGCTACTTTTTAGGTTGTAAGTATGTCTGTTTTCCTAAAAATAAATATTCACTAAGCCATACTAATATATTTTTCTCATAAAACAAATTTCATATCATTTTAATATTAAACCTAATTAAATTGAATTTTTCATGTTGTTTTAAATTAGAATTTAAATTTGAAAATCTTGTAGCTTTAGTGAATCTGCAAACGAAAAAAAAACTGATGATTAAATTTCTCATTGGCATTTTTTTATCGTAACTGAAAAAAACTGTGTATCATGTGCTGGTTGAAGTATTGGATTAGTAATGCTAACATAATGTTTTAATGGGCTTAACACATGAGTCAGAAAATTAACAAGATATTATAAATATTTTTAGATATGTAAAACTAAAGAAAGGTAAAATTTCAGGGCTTTAAAACTAAATATAGAATTTATCATTGATGTTAAATTATTGAATTAAAATAGATCACTTAATTATCATAATTTACTATTCTAAAAACTGCCTCTTTTTCTTTTCTCAGACTTATGTAATGAAACATTTTTTAAGATTGTTTAACAATACATATAAATCAACATTGTTAGCAAACTTAAGATTCTAAAAGACAAAATTTTTTTTTTAATAAAATTTTTCAGCAACAACGAATATAAATTATTTGCCTTAAATGTTCGTAATATATCCAACTTCAGAAATACATACAAACAAAGCATGGCTTATAGGTATCTATTTTCAATGCACTTTCTCCTGAAATAACAAATAGTTTTTAAACTAACAAATTCAATTAGATTTGTTGTAGCAAAACTCTTGGTTTCCTCTTCAGAAATATATATTTGTAGTATTGGCAAAAGTAAATTGTTTTGTAAATGTCTGTCTGCGTTATTGCTTTATATTAAAAATATATTTTCATTTATGGTCAATTGTATATTATTTCATTTTATTTTATTCTCCTTACATTCATTGTTCTGTGACCTACATTTACTCTGATGGTCAACCCTTGCAACAATTTGAAGAAAAAAAAACTTTAGTTTTCTTGTTTATTTTTTTCAACTGGAACTCATTATTTTCTTTCTACATGGGAAACATTTTTATATTTATTACTTTAAATTTGTTTCATTAAAAAAATTAATTTACCAGAATGAAATAACTTCATTTCTAAGAATCTGCAACATACCTTATGACTTTTATATTTTTGCTTTTTTAATTTGTTGTAATTGAATTCGAAGTTTATGTTTACATTTATAACGGGTGATTTTTTTGAGGTTAGGATTTTCATGCATTAGTATTTGGCAGATCACGTGGGATTTCAGACATGGTGTCAAAGAGAAAGATGCTCAGTATGCTTTGACATTTCATCATGAATAGACTTACTAACGAGCAACGCTTGCAAATCATTGAATTTTATTACCAAAATCAGTGTTCGGTTCGAAATGTGTTTCGCGCTTTACGTCCGATTTATGGTCTACATAATCGACCAAGTGAGCAAACAATTAATGCGATTGTGACCAAGTTTCGCACTCAGTTTACTTTATTGGACATTAAACCAACCACACGAATGCGTACAGTGCGTACAGAAGAGAATATTGCGTCTGTTTCTGAGAGTGTTACTGAAGACCGTGAAATGTCGATTCGTCGCCGTTCGCAGCAATTGGGTTTGTGTTATTCGACCACATGGAAGATTTTACGCAAAGATCTTGGTGTAAAACCGTATAAAATACAGCTCGTGCAAGAACTGAAGCCGAACGATCTGCCACAACGTCTAATTTTCAGTGAATGGGCCCTAGAAAAGTTGGCAGAAAATCCGCTTTTTTATCGACAAATTTTGTTCAGCGATGAGGCTCATTTCTGGTTGAATGGCTTCGTAAATAAGCAAAATTGCCGTATTTGGAGTGAAGAGCAACCAGAAGCCGTTCAAGAACTGCCCATGCATCCCGAAAAATGCACTGTTTGGTGTGGTTTGTACGCTGGTGGAATCATTGGACCGTATTTTTTCAAAGATGCTGTTGGACGCAACGTTACGGTGAATGGCGATCGCTATCGTTCGATGCTAACAAACTTTTTGTTGCCAAAAATGGAAGAACTGAACTTGGTTGACATGTGGTTTCAACAAGATGGCGCTACATGCCACACAGCTCGCGATTCTATGGCCATTTTGAGGGAAAACTTCGGAGAACAATTCATCTCAAGAAATGGACCGGTAAGTTGGCCACCAAGATCATGCGATTTGACGCCTTTAGACTATTTTTTGTGGGGCTACGTCAAGTCTAAAGTCTACAGAAATAAGCCAGCAACTATTCCAGCTTTGGAAGACAACATTTCCGAAGAAATTCGGGCTATTCCGGCCGAAATGCTCGAAAAAGTTGCCCAAAATTGGACTTTCCGAATGGACCACCTAAGACGCAGCCGCGGTCAACATTTAAATGAAATTATCTTCAAAAAGTAAATGTCATGGACCAATCTAACGTTTCAAATAAAGAACCGATGAGATTTTGCAAATTTTATGCGTTTTTTTTTAAAAAAAAGTTATCAAGCTCTTAAAAAATCACCCGTTATAAGGCTTATTATATGCAGTATGAAAAACAAAAAGATTTTTTAACAAATTCATTTTATTGCTAAGTTTTTTGTATTTTCGCTTTAATTAAACGAATATAAAACAAACACGTAAGAAAAATATAATCGGTCTAGCTCGACTATACGATACCCTATACTCTGCTCTTAGAGACCTTATCTCTTAAGCTCAACTAATTGTATATAGAAAATAAGCATAATCCAAATTTCAGTGGCATTGTTTTTTTATTTTCGTTGCCTTTGAATATGAAAAAGTTTACATCGGAATCGCATGCTATTTTTATATGGGGACTAGGTCGAAAAATGGATCGAACCTGACCATATTTGGTAAGGTCTCTTTTGTTTTTTCAAAAAGTATATAAATACCAAATGTGACAAAAATCTGTGCAAAATTTTTGTTTTTTGATAGATTTAAGTCAAGATCGGGAATCAACTTTATATTGGAGCTATCACTAAGAATTATCCTATAGGGTTTTTTTTGGACTACTGATTAATGGGAGTAATAAGCATACACAATTTAAGTTGATTTCATAGGGGGTCAGTTGTATGTGGACTAGGTCTGAACATGTACTGATTTTCACCAATTTCAATAGCGTTCATGGATATTAGAAGTTTATATACCAAATATCATCAAAATATATTCATATTTGCGACCTGTAGTTTGATTACAAAAGTTTCATGGGCACACAGACGGACGGACGGATGGGTGCATATCGCGAAATCGACTCAGAAAGGGATTCCGAGGTTATAAGAAGCCTAGGCGCCCGACAGTATGTGCTAGTATTTTATGTTATAGATTCATAAATCATTTATTTTGTATATCGAGTTCACAAACCATTTATGCGATGCTAGAACCAATATTTCTCAACAATCAAAGACTCGTATACAGCGTTACGGAGTCAGTGATGAGCGTAAATTGATTAAGTTAGCCCGCAGTCAATTAATTTTAATACTGACTTGCATATACATATATGACCCCATCATTATGAAAGTGATCATCAGAAAGTGATTCCGAGTCGAACGGTATTATAAAAGATGAGTCTAAGTCAAATCTTTTCGGTAGTTACAAACATCAGCACAAAGCCATTTAGACCCTGACCACAGTTCAAACAATATTTCTACATTGATTTAACTATATTTCCAGCTGCACGTGCTATTCATCAATAGAAGTCTTGAAATGTAAGGCCATTGGGCAAGTTTTTAATCCAATCAATGGATTCAAAGATTTTTGCAATAGCTGCATTTTTATAGTCTAGACCAACTATAATTTTCTTACTTGTTTATTCTGTTTTTTACTTAGATATATTAATAAAAATTATTCATTTAAGCCTTAGCTACAATTTTGCTTAAGAATGAAATGCGAAATTATCAATAGTTCTTCAGTAATAGCTAAAAAAAAAACTAAGGAAACAAACATCAAGATAAAGAGAAAATATAATGGGTCATAAAACAATGTTTGGCCTAAGAATACCAAACCCTTAAGAGGTTTTACTACGATGGACGAGTACTTTTACCATAACATGGTATTTTACACCCTCCAATGAGAATGTGCTCTTCTTTCTCAAATTACTCTTTGTTTAAAAAAGTAGCCTTGTTTTAAAAAGAGCCCTATATTTAAGAAAGTATCGATTTTTTTAAAAGAACACTGGAAAAAAATTGTCATTTTTAATAAATACCTTTTCTTAAAAAGTATCCTTTTTTAAAAAAGTACCCTTTGAAATCAGCACCTTTTTTGAAAAAATAACCCTCTCTTAAAAAAGTAAAATTAAAAAAAAATACTCCTTAATTAAAACTTTATCCTTTTTTAAAAAGTATACTTTTTAAAATTAGCCTTTTTAAAGTGAACCTTTTTAAGAAGTAATCTTTTTTTTTAAAAAGTACTATTTTTTAAAAAATTATCATTATTTTTATAAAAGAACCCTTTTTTGAAGAGATCCCTTTATTAAAAAAAGCAGCTTTCTCTTACAAATAGTACGCTTTTCTTAAAATATTTTTTTTAAAGTACCCTTTTTTAAAAAAAGTATCTTTTTATTTTAGAAAGTTATACGAAGCCTAGGCCTTTTTTAAAAAAGTATAATTTTAAAAAGAAAACATGCTTTTTAAAAAGTTACCTTTTTTAAAAAGTAATTTTTTTTAAAAAGTACCCTTTTCTTAAAAAGTGTACATTTCAAAACCAATTTGGTCCCTTTTTTTTAAATAAAAATTATATTTGAAAAAAGCCTTTTTTAGATAAGTGCCCCCTTTTAAAAAGTACCCTTTTTTTCAGAAAGTACCTCATTTTAATATATTTAAAGAGTTTGTGTTGATGTTTGTAGTTATCAATAATACTTTAAACAGGTACACCTCTTATACCGAGCGGCTCGGAATCACTTTCTCGACGTTCTTAAACGTTCGCCCCATCGTGTATCGCTACAAGTACACCTAGTATGCAAATTAAAGATCACAATTATAAAAATATATATTCAGATGAAAATCGGTATATAAACTTTTATCCGGCATATTTTTAGTCTATGTAGCATTTTCCTATGTATTATTTTCGTAACTGGTTTTGTTTTTTTTACTGGTTTTTGAATTTTTCGACTTTTTCGTTATTCTTTATTTTATGTTTTTCTAGACTTTTCTAGATTGGGCTTTTAAGGTCATTATATTTCTTCAAATTAAATAAAAGATTATTTATTCATTTTTCCGTACGACGCACAGTGCTTTGACCCATAGACATAAATCAAAAAAAAGAAAATTGTCTCAAAATGTGATGAAAGTTATAGTGATCGATAGATAACAATACAACTCAAATAAATTTTAAGGAACTGGTTTCATTTGACTCTCCTAGACTGCACTAGAGGGCGCTAAAGTCAGTGAAATCTAAGCAAAAATTAATGAATTAAAACTGAATTTTATTGCTTCAAGAAAATAATTCCCAAAAATTCATTTTTGAAGAAAGAGCATGAAATTTCGACCTTTGTGTTACTCAATATGTTCTGAACTCGGAAAAAATAACATTTTTGTTTTTTTTTGTTAACTGGAATTATTTTTAATCCCTCGAAAAAAAAAATTTTTCTAAAAAATTTCAAAAATTACAAAAGTTTGATGGAATTTTAAAAAAAAATCCGAAAAAATCCAAAATTTTTTTATTTTGTTTTTATTCAGTTTATAGCGTTGTTAAAAGGTTCAAAAAATATTAGAGCCTATTTTTTGTCACAACTTATAAAAAAGAGTTTTAAAAAAGTTCTTAATTCACTTTTTTACTTAAAATGTTATTAATTATAGAGTGGCAATGTTAAGGTAAAAAAAAGACCTACGTGAAATAACATAAAAATTAAGTTTAAGCTGTAGCTTGAATGATTGTTAATTATTACACTGTTTTTTTCCTACTTACACCCATTATTTGCTGAAGGTTCATCTGAAGTGATTCTATTTATAGAACATAAGAACAGAACGTATATTTGTTATTGTTCTTTTTTTAAATTTTGGCGAAAATCAACATAAAATGGTAGAGCTAGACGAAAAGTTAAAAAGAGAACAATAACAAACATTTATAATATAATATAAAAAAATTGTGTATTTAATCTGTGATCATGGCAATTGTTTTAAAAAACGCTGATGTTATTGATTGTTGGTTAACAGCATCATCGAAAAATAAAATATCGGCGATATTTAAATATGTTATACAAAAAATAGGCACTTCAAATTTTAACAAGAAAAAATTAATGAAAAGAGTTTCGTTTTTTAATAGTGAAATGAAAAAGTTTTGGAAAGAAAGTAAATACAATAGAAACTTTTTTGAAAATAAGCATTCTAAATGGTTAAGTTACATATTTTTTGACGTGGATGATGTAAGTTTCCTTGTACTTTACATTAAAATAAAAATATTAAATTTACAAAATAAAACATTAGGGTCGCCCAAAAACGTAGGTGCCGGGAACCTTACAGCAAACGAAATAGATGTAGACATATCAATGGATTCAGTATCTGGAGGAATTGACATAGAAATTGCAGCCACAGGAATCACAAAAAAGCGCGGCAGACCACCCAAAATATTTGATCAGACTACAACGAAAACTAAAAATCGCAGAGTTGCAGATTTAATTGAAAAGTATTCGCTTGAGGAGCTGGAATTTGCTGTAAGCAAAATGAAACGAAACGCGAATTCTGTCACAGAAAACAAGAATTGTAATCAAAAGTGCTTGCCAATAGCAAAAGCGTTGGCGCTTTATATAGGTTTAGATCTATCGGGAAGAAAATACATAGTTCTGCGTCAAGTAATCAACGAATTGCATCCTAATTGTTTGCCATCATTGTATGCGTTGCAAACCGAAAGGAAAACATTGCTACCACCTATAAGAGTAACTGAAATTTCAGCTGAAGTGGATTCAAAAATTTTAATGCGTAGAACAGCAGAAAGTATTTGTGAACTTTGTGATGTGCAAGATAAAGCATGTAAGCTTTCCTTGATTTGCAAGTGGGGTATGGATGGTAGCTCTGGCCATAGCCGTTATAAGCAAGCATTTGAAAATGAAAGTCACACAGATGAATTCTTGTTTTTTATTGCATTTGTGCCACTAAGGTAACTAACCATGTGTTTAATTAGTAAATTTGTATAATTTTTAACATTAATTTTTCCGTTACAGACTGGTAAACTTAACACCAAAGGAAGATTCATGGGTTAATAAGACTCCAGGTTCTTCTGTAGGCCTATTAAATTTATTTTACAAAAGGAGAATCCAGTCCTTGTTCGGAAGATTTACCGTGAGATTGGGGAAAGTATTGAGAATTTAGAGTATGATGTTTTAGAAAGGAAAGGTGCAATTGTGGAAGTAATATACGACATGCATTGTACAATGATTGACGGTGCAGTGGCAAATGTTTTAACTGACACAAATGCGACAAGTAGGTGTTTTATTTGCAATGCAAGCCCTACTGAAATGAATTATTTAAATTTATCACAAATTCCAAATGCCGATAACTACAAATTTGGGCTTTCAACCCTTCATTGCTGGATAAAATTTTTTGAGTGTTTGATACATATTGCATACTGGCTATCTTTTAAGCTTTGGCGAGTCGGTAAAGAAAATAGAGATGAGTTTATGGAAAATAAAAAAAAAATTCAACATGAATTCAAAGAACAGGTCTAATAATTGACCAAGTAAAACATGGATTCGGTAACAGTAATGACGGAAAACTATACTAAGGGTGTTATCTTGTGGATCGCCAGTAAATGTAAACAGCTATCCTGTTAAGATTCACTCGAAATACGTATTTAATATATTATGGGTGGTATTATATGCCAACCACTGTCCATAAAATTCTAGTTCATGCATCTGATGTTATTGAGTTCTTCAATTTACCAATAGGTATGCATATAAATCAAAAACTTCTTTATTATAAATTTATTTTTATTCATCTTTTTACCCAGGATGTATGTCGGAAGAAGCACTAGAAGCGAACCATAAAAACGTTAGAAGAGTGCGCTTATCTCATACCAGAAAAACTTCACGAGAAGATACAAACAGGGATTTGTTGACCTATATGTTATTGCATTCAGATCCCGTATTATCATCAAAGAGAAGCATGAAAAAAAATAATTTTGATTTGGCCGGTATTGAAAAATATATACACAGGGAAAATATTGATTTGCAAGATGAAATATTTGATACCCTCCACCTAAGTGAACCAGCATGTTAAAACAATACTTATTTCAGATGAATAAAAAATATGCCAACATACGTTGTTATTAATGAAAAAAAATTCAAAATAATTCTGAATTATTTTTCAGTTTATAACCACTTATTTTTATATACATAACTGGTTGTATTGACAACTTTTTTTTTGCAAGAAAAAGACTTATTTCGACATAAGTTGTTTTATCTGCACACACTCTAAGTGTAATTTACAGAAAACCACAGATATAGCGTTTTTACGATAAAGGACATATGACAAGTAAACAAATCCTATCATTGATTGAAATACAAATATGGAAATACAGTAATTCTTTAATGTTTATAACATGTTTTGACCTTTTTGTAGTTTTAGCTATGATTTTTAATTCCAGGATATATGAGAGGTATATATATAATCCTTGCAAAAATTTTGTTAACAATTTGTATTTAGTCCTGTTATAGTTGTAGAAAATAATTTTCGATTTTTCATATATCTATGATAACCCATTCCATTTTTACAACGTTTTTAAGAAAAAGGACATATGTCCGATTAGCGAGTCCTTGCTTGAATTAAAGGAAAGATTGTCGTAAATAGTAAAATATTTGATTCTGTAACCAATTTTAAAAATATTTTGACAACTTTAGTAGCTTTTATTACACATACCCATATTAAGGATATATTGGAGATATACGTATCCTTGCACTATTTTCTTAATAAATTTACATTTATACATGCGCTTCTTTTATGAAAATCTATACTCGTCGTATTTTAACCATTTGTGACGCTATAATCACATTTCTAAAATTCAGGATATATGGGAAGTATGAGAATCCTTCCATTGATTTTTTTGAAATTTCGTATTTTTACTAAATACCCCTATTTACAGTAGTTTACCAAATTTCATTAATCTACGATCACTCCTTCTATTTTTGTCCCAACGTTATATGGGGACAAAGCACTGTGCGACGTTTCGTTCGATATTCCCAACACTTTCAAGAATATTTTTATTAAATCTGGCAACATTATATGAAAATATAAAGAGGCAATAGTTTTAATAACAACACTAAAATTTGGTCTTAGAACACTATACTTACATTTAATCTTTCGTCATTTATTATAAGTTTTTGTTTTACATAAACACAACATAAAACACAAATTAATTTAACAAAACAAATGTAAAAATAAATCAAAAATTTTTAAATGTCACAGTATGTATTCTAAACCCAGTATCACAGTTGAAATCAATAACTTCACTAAACAATAACAATAGAATAAGTTGGATTTGTTTTTTCTTTGTCTTCTTTTCAATTTATTGCACTATGTTGTTTTTGTTGTATTCTCAAGCTCTCTAAAGTGTAGCGTTTGCTTTCTCTTAATTCCTTGTCTAATATTCGTAGACTGTTTAGATCAGCATAATGTTTGTTTTCGGTGCAATGTTGTGCATCGTTTATTTTTATTTTTTGTATTAAATTTATCCTTAAATTAACATATTACTAGCTTATTTAGATAAAAAAAATGCTTTAAAGTTGCCCATTTTGTTATATCAATATGTGGACATTTTTAGCCAAGAATCATTTGAAATTCGATTGAATTATTCTATGATTTCAAAGGTCACCAAACTTTCGCATAGAAATCAAAATTTTAGGTATTAAAAGCCATGACGCACCGGCTGCATTATATAATGAATGGTTAAGCACAAATTCTTCGATTTTGCTTATTAATTTTAGTTTGCCCTTTACAAACCCTAACACTCTTTATAGGTTAAATACAAGTTGGAATCTAAGTTTTGCTCCTTTTTGTAAGCATCTTTGTAGGGAGTATTTACATAGACTCTAACGGGTAAATCATTAACGGTATCAAAAAACATTGCTTGTTGCCTCTTTCTGTCTTAGTTAGATGTAATTTTTTAATCTTCGTTTGAATGCCAATAAGAATACGTCGTTCACACGGATCCACATATATTTATATACAGTCCACCAATTTATTGTCAAGGTAATATATTTTAAATAAAATTTAGAGATCCTTTTTCTCTTATTAGTATTTGTGTTCTCTGAAGTACTTAGGGAACTTATGGAGCTCTTATACTCTAGTAAGAGTAGAATAATGAAATTTTTCAGATAAGTGGTAATTCATTATTTCTTTAGTAGCCACGATCGTTGTTTTTTATAACAATAAATCATAGCAGAAACTGGCCAACAACGAAAGCAGTTATCTTAATATTTCACTGGTATTAGAACTTAAAGTTTCAGTATCGGCAATAGTTTTAAAGTGGTAGCCGTACCCTAAATTGATTATAATATTGAGTTTAAGACGCAGATGGAAGGTATCAAAGATTCGGCACATCCGAATTTAATACTCTTACTTGGTTTCCATTGTTTTGCAGTATAATTAAGTAACAAAATTATTTTTTTTATAACTTTTTTTATAAAGTAGGTTTTGAATTCAAATATAAATAGATTTTAAATAAATACCCTGGAAGATAAGATTCGTAATGCACTTTAAGATAAGTTGAAGTCTAAGCCATTGGCAATGGCATAAATAGCTTGAGAGGTCGAGCACCATTTATACTATAGAACTTTATGTTCAACTTCTTCACAGATCCACCAAAATTTTAAATTATTCAAATTGGCAGCTAAGTATTAAATTCCAGCAGATGCAAATGATCCATCTGCTGTCTTGTTAACCCTTTATTGCCCGATGTTGCCTATAGGCAACATTGTATATTTTAGCTTATAGTCCCGTAATTTTTATTTTTTTCTCCTACGGCTTTTTTTCTCAGAGTAGCTTGATATATTGTACAAGCCTATTTGCACACATACTATAGTAAGTACTGATAGAGATCATATGAGAGCTAATCTTATTTGACTGCACATGTAAAATTTTTTTCTGCAAAAAGTTAGTTTACAAATAATCACAAAAAAAGTAATTAAGATATATAAAAGTTTAAATTTAAATGCTTAAAAATATCGTTTAAGGGTAAGAAAATTAGAAAAAAAATTTAAAAATACTTTTAGATGGCGTTCAGTCATTTATTAGACACAATGTTGCCTATAGCTAAACCAGGATAATAGGACTATAAAATTGGTATCAATTCATATTTAGATCTTTACTAACAACTACATAAACGTGAAAAATGCTTAACCACGCCCCAATTAATTCGGGCATGAATGGGTTAAAAATAACTGAAAATAATTTCAGAAGATAAACTCTATCCTGTGATTGTCTCTTGGTAAATTTATCAGTTAAAATTAAAAAAAAAAAAAAAAAAACAGCTCACACTTCCGCACAGTGGGACGAATAACAACTGTTCCGTTCAAATCGCTCTACACCTCACATACAGGCATGTCACAGAAACAAATTCCGATCAAAAGTGGAATTGAAACCGTATTTGTCTTCTTCAGCAAACGTAAACCGACAAATTTTATCGATATAAAACCACTTTCAATTTCTTAGGTGGAATTGATATTTTAAGTAGCATAGACCCCAAAAAACTATCCAGAACAACTTAGAGTTAATAAAACATACAATTGGTTTATTTATTTTAGCAAAATATAAACATTGCAATCTTTAAAATAAATTTTATTACCAATTTAAGAGAAAATCATTTTTAGATGACGAAATATACAAAACGTCATAAACTTATTATTGCCACCTTTTTATTTCAAACAAACCACTTTTTATTTAGTGCAAAATATTAATTTTTTCTAACAAAATACAACACTGACAAAACAAACGGAAAAGAAAAACGATTGAGAAAACGTAAGTATTAGATTTAAATTTAAAATTTTATTTATTGTTAAAGGGGAAAATATCGTAGTTCAGCACAAGAGCGATTTTTTCTTTAATTCATGGAGTGCCATCAAGATATGCTGGAGGGTTCATTAAGGGATATCGGGCTGTTGTGGAAAGTTCATTGGACAAACTTGGCAGGTAATTTATATTTTTCTGGCCCACCATCTAAAGATATTAATGGTTGGAAAAAATCCTTAGCCGATTGGAAATGCCATGTTAGAAAAAAGATGAGCCACATCACAAAAGAAACCATAAGAAACAGGTAGAGGTTGGTACAACCAATACATTTTGAGTGATATTGAGGAATCGAATGAATGTTTGTTTAGTTCCTCTATTGCTGCAACAATGGATATGCCGGGCATTTTTATACTTTTTATTTATTTATTATTTTATTTGTTTTACAAAAAACAATCTTCAAATTTCTCTTTATTTTGGTTTTCTTTACAACAATCAGCTGTTTGTTTTTCGGTACGTTGCCATATTTAATGCACAAAAATAACTTTTTATTTTTTTTTTTCGACTTAATGAAAGCGGCAAATTTCTGAAGAAGCTAAAACGAAATCGATCGATTTGGTAATACGGAATCAAATCGATTTCCATTTTCGATGACATGCCTGATAGTTCAACTGTTTGAGCTGGGGGTTTCTATGAAATGTTTGCCTTGAAATTGCAAATCGATCCCTCTTTTCGGATTTTTGACTTAGCCTCACATTTTTCTGGAATTCGTCCCCAAAAATTGGTTTTTACGAAAAAAAGAAAACAATTTTTGGCGCAAATGTGATCCTACGGAGCTTAATAATGGTATTTTCTTTTAATTTTTGGCTGCGATAAATACTAAGAAACTGTCTGCGAGAAACTGCGGGAAAAATTTTTTCTTTTTTAATTTTTCAAAAAAAAAAAACGGCCACAACATTCCAAAACTTTTCGTGGAGAAGCTGTATTTTTACTGGAAAATTATGCACTTTTGGAAGAAAATAGAAAATGTTCAAAATCATTCATGGAATACTCACAAATTTTTTGGACACATTTTTTGACATTAAAAAATTTTTTTTAAATGTTTGAAAAAATTCCGAAAAACGTGGAAAATTAAAAATTAAAAATTTCTCGCAGATAGTTTTTTAGAATTTATCGCAACGAAGATTTTCAGCCGAAAATTAAAAAAAAAAACCATTCTTAAGCTCTGTAGGGTCATATCTGGGGCAAAAATAATTTTTTTTTTCGTAAAAATCAACTTTTGGGGACAAATTCTAGAAAAATGGGAGCCTAATCAAAAATCCCAAAAGAGGGAGCGATGGGAAATTTCAAGGCGAACATTTCACAGAAACCCCAGCTCAAACAGTTGCACTATGTTGAGGTGTAGAGTAATTTGAACGGAACAGTTGCTATTCTTCCCACAGTGGTCCGGTGCGACATGAACATAATTGTAATTTTCCTAAATATTGAGGAATCACAATCAAAGTTTTCTTGCACATTCAAAATACAAATACGCCCTAAAATATGCCAAAAGAATTAACTTAGGACTCTTTAAGTAAAATTTTTTTAAAATATTTAATTTTACCAGGAGTATTTTATTCTGAGCAGGTGGAAGTATTTGTTATGTTAAAACTGGCAGTATACAAGCGTGGGTAGCTCTGTGCTCTATTGTATATTGATTTGCTTGAATATTTCAAAACATTACCAAATAACGTAATGACAAACTGTATTTTTTTTATTCATTTTATGCTGAAACCTATTGCTCTACATTAACTCACGTCATAGTCTGCATTACAAAATATAGTACGACCCGTATGCTGTAATTCTGTTATTATATTAGGGTAATCCTCGAAGTTAATCTCCATTTCAGACTTCGCTATTACTGAAAAAACTTAGATGTAAATATTTTTTTTAGAAAAACTTATCATATCATTTATATTTTTATTCGAATATGACAAATACAGATTTGATATAATAATATCAAATTTTTTTAGGTACGGATTATAACTGAAATATTTAATGCTGGCACGATAAAATCTGTTTTTGAGAATAAACGCTCAAATTTAAAATTAAATATCTATTTATAAATAAATCTTGTATTATAACATTATACGAAATTATTTTTGGTTTTTGAGCCCGTAATTCGCATGTTATTTGTAAACGTTAAAATCCATAAAGATAAAAAAATAGATATTTCTAGTTCTACAAAATATTTAAATAAATTCCAATAACTTATTAAAAATTTATTTAATAAAATGGAAACTATCATAATTGAAAAACGATAAAATTACGAGTCAGATCGGAAAACCAGTATTAAAAGCTTTTATTTTTGGCCATGTATAAGCAAGACCTTTAATAGAAAATTTAAATACACATAAAAGTTGAAACGTGCAGCCCTCTAAAGACAAAATTAATTAATGTTTCAAAATGGCAAAATAGTTTTGGATCACCCTACTATACAAGTTTATATGCTCTAACGACAAAAGGCCATAACCAAACACCATAACCAGGTTTCGTGCTTTGAATGCAGTTATTTACATTAATTAGTGCCTACATGAAACCACACTTACTTCAATTTGTATATCACTTACAATGGAAGGCACACAAAATTAACTACTACTTCAAAAACAAAAACATTACTAGCCATATTTGTGGCTCAACTGGAAAGCATGATTCGACACCAATATAAGTTTAACAAGTATGATAATAATAGGCGGGTTAAATTTTAAACCAAATTTAAGTGAGATTGTTTGTAGATTTTATTCAGCCCAATTCTAAACAAAAATTCCGCATGAAATTTCTCGCTTCTCCCTTTTTCCCTATTATGAATAAAAATTCCTTTGGAAAAAAAATTCGAGGGGAAAAAAGTAATTATTCTCAATGCACTTGAATTTGGCTTTTTCCCTCAAAAATTTTCCTTACAAAACAGATGGGAGTTTACATAAAAATGTAAGAAGTATACTGATAAAACAAAATTTAAATAAAAAAAAAATAATATTTTATTGTTCTTGTAGATTGAATACTACAAACAAAGCCCAACTTCAACTTTTGTTAAGTTTAATGAAAGCCAATTCAGGCATTCATTGCGATTTTCATTAATTTAGCCCGCAATTGACTTCTAGCAATCCTTTAGCTATTTCGTTGTTCTTATTCTACAACAATAATTTCCTCCACAAGTGCTCGCATCATATGTGGATATACTATTCATTTTTATACCGTATACCACTATGTGGTTTGGGTATAATGACTTTGTGCTGCTATTTGTAACAACCAAAAATATTTGACCTACACCCATCTTAAATTATACCGATCGAATCAGAATCACTATCTGATTCGATTTAACGATGTCCATCCGTCCGTCCGTCCGTCCGTCCGTCTGTGTGTCCATGTAAAGCTTGTAATCAAACTGCAGGTCGCAAATATGAATATGTTTTGATGAAATTTGGTATTCGATCTTTTATCGGCCATGGCATGAACGCTATGCTATTGAAATTGGTGAGAATCGGTCCATGTTCAGACCTAGCCCCCATACAAGTGACCCTTATGAAGTCAACATATATTGCCATAAGATCCAAATTATCATACAAATCTTAGTCAAATTGGGTTTGTATGTATATATTACATCCATTAATAAGTAGTCCAAAAATAATCCCTATTGGATAACTCTTAGTCATAGGCCCCATATGGCGCTGCTGCCCGATCTTCACTTAATCTATCAAAAAACAAAAATATTGCACTGATTCTTCTCAAATTTTGTTTGTATATATTTTTGCAAAATACAAGAGACTTTACCAAACATGGTTAGGATCGGTTAATTTTTGGGCCTAGTCCCCATAAGATATAACATCCGATATGAACTTTTTCATATCTGCAGCCAAAAAAAATTAATAAAAATCCCACTCAAATTTGGTTTATGCTTATTTTTTATATCCAGTTAGTTGGGCCTGAGAGATAGGGTCTCTAAACGCATGGTATAGGGTATCGTATAGTCGGTCTAGACCGACTATAATTTTCTTACTTGTTTTATTTAATTTTTTTTTTAAATAAATTTATTTTCATATGCACACAAAAAAAATAGAAAATTAATTATCAATAAGCAAAACAACTGGCTTCGAAATTCAATGATGCCACTTATTCATTTTGGAAGATTTAATTGGAAGATTTTTTTCTCGAGATAAGTATTTTCTGCGAGAAAGAAATTCCTGGAAAATATTCGTAAAATGGGCTGATTAAATTCATATCGGACGTAAAGATTTTATTTGGGACTGATCCAAATATTATACGATCGTGATAATATTTATTAGTTTGTATGTACGAGTATTCCATAATTGGTATACCAAGTACGAGTCTATTCTATGTTGCTTAAGATATAATGTAGTAAAAAAATTTAACTATTAATAACAAATAGCAGATTCCAGCCCTCGAAATTCGAGTGCAAATTCTAGGAAATTTAATTTTTTCATTACACAAAGACCCTAAAGGTATGCTAATCAATTATAGCCAATTCACAAATCAACACAAACACAAACTCATTTTTATTACAAACACATCAACAAATTAAATAAACATGCACATAGCATTGTATAATTTTATATATGTGTCAGTAGCAAATTCGAATGCAATTTACTCAAAATAAAGGAAAAAAAAAATAAAAATCTGTAAGTCTGCAAAACGGCTAAAAAGAAATACCTTTCAAATAATATACGTTTGGTCAAAATCGGGATAAAACGATAGAACAAAACACCCGTCACAAGAACTCGCCTAGCCTATTAAAATTATAGATTCTCAAAACAGTTCGCTATGTGGTCGGGGTATAGCGACTTTGTGCTGATGTTTGTAACTACCAGAAATATTTGACCTAGACCCACCGATCGACGCAGAATCACTTTTTGAGTTGATTTAGCAACGTTCGTCTATCCGCCCGTCTGTTAGTCTATGTGTAGGTGTCAACCTTGTAATCGCAAATGTGAACATATTTTGATGAATCTTTATATGTAAGCTTCTATCAGCCATAGCATGAAGCTACTGAAATTGGCGAAAATCGGTGCATAGTCCGCATAAAAATGAAACATATGAAATTGACTTAAACTTCCACATGATCCAAATTATCATATAGATATGGGTCATATTAGGTCTGTGTGTGTTTATGACACCCACAAATCAATAGTCCAGAAATCAACCTTATAAGACAATTTTTAATCATATCAGAGGAGGCTCAGGAAAAAAGGAATCAGGATTGCAGATTTCATAGACAGTACAATACTAGAAAAATTTCACGAAATTCCACAAATGAAGATCTATTTAATATATTATTGGCAACGTCAGATCCGTTCATCTCCAGTATTCGAAATCAATGGAAAGTGTAACATCGGGATTTAGATAAAGAAGTAAAAAAACAACTAAAGACTGGAAATAACACAGACCAAAATATGGAATATTTGTAATTAATATTTCAATCAAATGAATAATAATTATAATTGCCTTTCATTGTTATTTAAGTACGAAAAACATAGTATTACTAAAAATAATAATAAACAGAACCTCACATTGTTACAAATGCTAAATCTAGTGCAGTTTTTTAGGGTTTTTACCACACACAGTGTTCGCCAGTTCAGAATTTTCAAAGGGTATTTTCGTCCCCTCCCTATATTTTAATGGGTATTTTCATAAAATAAAGGGTATTTTTTAAAACTACAGTGCAGATAAATTTTTTGGCTAAATTAATTACTACAGTTTATGTTTAATATATCTATAATATTAATAGGCTTGGCGATTTCTTGTGACCGGTGTTTTGTTCTACCGTTTTATCCTAATTTTGTCCAAACGTACACTATTCGAAAGGTATTTCTTTTTAGCTGTTCACCAGATTTACAGATTTTTAATTTTTTCCTTTATTTTGAGTAAATTGCATTTAAAGGTGCTACTAACACATGCATAAAATTACACATATGCTATGTGTGTGATTATTAAATTTGTTAATGTGTTTGCTAATGAGTTTGTTTTCTTTATTCACAATAATAATAAAAATAAAAAGTTTTGGTTTGTGAATTGGCTAAGTTGAAAAATAAAGTTGCCTAGAAATTGCACTCGAATTTCGAGCGCTGGAATCTGTTAGTATACATTTAACGGTGATACATTTTTTTTTTATAATTTTTTTACAGCACGAGCGAAATCCATGTCACATTGAACAACATCATTTTCTTTATTCAAATAAAAATCGCGGCCTTCGTAAGAAAACCTTGAAAGTATTTTCACATCTTCATAATGAAGTCTGGCTCGTTTATCACTCTTTACACGATTTTGGCATGAACATCCTATTTCGCAAGCTGCATTAGAGACTTGTAAAGTTAAGGCAATCATTAACAATTAAATGTACTGTGGATACATGCACTCCTCGTGCTCATTTGACATGCAAATCAACTTGCAAAATTTTTCCATGTACATGTTGGCCTTGTATTTTTCTAACATAAATTTCACTTCATACCATTCAGCCTGCAACTTATCCTGTTTATGAAGAATGCTATATTCCTTTATTGCAATATATTTCCACTAAACTATCCATGGCTTCATGTGATGGAGCAAAAGTCGAAATTTAAAAATATTTCCACGGTGTAATCGTCAAGCCGATTATAGAGGTTCCTTATCAGTGTGCATAAAAAAGTATTTTCCTGTCTGGAAACTATTTTGTGATAGGATATTGGAAGAAATTTTTATGTCCCTGTAGTAACCATTTTTTTTCTTTCGTCTCATCCAAAAATACTGTTAAATATTTTTCAGGCTCTTTGCCCATTTTCTCTAAACGACTTTGTGTCGCCTGTAATCTATCAACCAAAAGGCTGAAACTTAAGTTATTTGCTTGAAAACACACGAAAAGTTACATACACATATAACATATTACTTTGATAAATTTACGTTGTTAATTTTTTATTTATGACTAGGTACTTTACTCAAAAGAGCAGGCTGAGAACCAGTCTTGGTGACTCTAGAGATAAAAGTCGCGCATGCGTAATAGCTAGGAATAAGACCGCGATGAATCATTACACTGCGGAACAAATTCAGGTTAGCAAAAGTTAGGTCGATTCTGAGAGTGGGGGGTGAAAACAGAGGCTAAATTAGAAGACCCGTATCGCGGCGTTTGTTTATGCTAGTTCGAATTTTTTTTTTTTAGTCTACCTTCGAACTTTGCAGTCAAATGTCGATTTTCGGCATATTGTTTATATGGTTCTTTGGCTATAACTCATCGACTAATTGATATTTTTTCAATCTGTAAAAGCCAAATTATTGCTAGAGACCTGTGCAACAACCAAAAATTTTTTTAAAAATTGATTTAGAAAATTTTTGTGGTGCTTATGAAGCAAAATTTTGAAAAAATTATTTTTTTTTTCATGCTTTTTGCAAATATTTTCCACAAAACTAAGTCTTTTTTGCTTTCTGTGTGATCTATAATATGCTTCTCAGTTTCTTCAATTAAATTCATTTGAAAAGAAAACAATCATAATACAAAACTTGCGTTTTCCAGCTTAATATTAATTTACTTCTAATTTTTTATGTACCAATTTTGTTCAGTGTTGGTTTTGAAGAAACATTGAAAAAAAATTATAAAAATATGGAAAATATGTCAGAACTTGGTCAAAATCTTGACGACTCATTAGTTTCTGTATGTCGGGACCATTAGCAGGCCCATTCCTGAATTTTGGCGTTACTTAGTCTTGGGAAAATGCCTTTTAAGCGGTTGAATACTGCTGGTCTTTTTGCGATACATTTCAAAAATTTTTTAGCAATGCCAAGTTTAATGTGGAGTAACGGCAACAAAATTTTCATTTCAGGAACAAGACTTTCATGTAGCCTATTGTCTTTAGGCCATTTCCGTCCAATGCGACTATTCCAGTTATTCTGTTTGTATTGGTTTCTTCTTTTAATACCTTCTATGTATCGTGAATCCCAATCGCACAAAAACGCGGATATTTTGGACGGCCAGATGCTGTTAAGCCTGTAATCAAACTATTTTGAGGTCGCAGCAAATGCGCCACTGGTGTTCGTTATATTTGACTACTTCCAGAATGTGTTTCAAATTATCGAAATTTTCACTAGTGTCAGTGCTACAGGCAATTGGAAGAGAAGGCATTCTATTTGTCTTGTGCAAAAGCCAACTTTTAAGCTGATTAGTGAACAATCGATAAATAAACGCCAATCATCTTTTTTATAGGTTAACCCTATTGTCTCCACTAACTTTTCAACATCGTTGAAATAAGCGAAATTTTTTGCATCATTCACATTGAAGAACTTTTCTAACTCTTTTTGGCGTTTTCGATATGCTGTTACTTTGGTACATTTCGCAAGTTTTGTAACATGATTGTTTTCTTTTCAAATGAAATTTATTGAAGAAACTGAGAAGCATATTATAGATCAAACAGAAAGCAAAAAAGACTTATTTCTGTGGAAAATATTTTCAAAAAGCATGAAAAAAAAAATAATTTTTCCAACATTTTGCTTCATAAGCACCACAAAAATTTTCTATATCAATTTTTTAAAAGATTTTATTTGTTGCACAAGTCTCTAGCAATAATTTGGCTTTTACAGATTGAAAAAATATCAAGTAGTGGACGAGTTATAGCCAAAAAACCATATAAACAATATGCTGAAAATCGACATTTGACTGCAAAGTTCGAAGGTCGATTAAAAAAAAATTTGAACCAACATAAACAAACGCCAGGTCTTCTAATTTATTCTCTATTTTTACCCCTCACTCTCAGAATCGACCTTACTTTTGCTAACCTGAATTTGTTCCACAGTGTTACTAGAAGACTTTGGGTAAAAAGTCACGCATGCTCAGTGGGACACTGAGATTACTGATATCTCAAGTTCAACTAAATATCTACCCACTAGAAGAAGAACTACTAAAATATTTTTATCGGTTCAAAAGTAACAGAATTTTGGCCAATGAAAAACAATTTTCAGCCACTGTGTGCCGTAAATAATCATCTTTACACTTCAAAACTTCATTTGCAATATGTCACTCGAATTTTATTTCAGTACGAATTCAAAATTTGTTTTGGATTAAACCGTTAAAAGCTATTGTAATCGCTCTGAACCCATCATGATCCAGCACACAGTTTGGCAAATATCAGTGTATAGCTCAAAATAATCAACTTTTAAATAGTGTACGTCTAATTTAACACTACACATATTTACAAAACCAATCAATTTGTTCGAGGGTCTATAAATATTTAGACCACACGAGAGCTAAAAGTTATTTCACCGACAATATAAATCCAGTTAAAATAGCCTGGATATTTAAAGCATGGTGTGGGCTCATTAAGTTAAATTATAACACCTATGGTGCGCCAGATGAAGAAAAACACTTAAGCCGGTTTTCTCAATGTATCTTCAAACTGGCTGTTACTTAACCAGGACATAAATTTATTGGAACGATAAACTGCCTGTTAACAATTTTGATTTTGTCAATGTACCGACAAAATCATTATTTTCAATTGACAATGACTCTCAAAATACGTATGAAAGTTGGGAGAATTATTTTCAGTTGGCAATGCCTCTCAAAATTGATATGAAAGTTGGGAGAATAATTTAACTGTACGATAAATAAATAATTGGCAGATGAGTGCTGGTTAGCTTTGCGACAAAATAGAAGCAAACCAGACATTGAGAAAACCAAATTTCTTTAATCGGCAGTTTCTCGTTGGAATAAAAAATAATCGCCTATTGAGAAAACGGGCATTAGTCTTTTAGAAATAAAATAAAATTTGTATTGCTTTTATAGAAAAAATTAATGTCAATCAAAAATTTGAACACTTATTTTATGAGTAACGTAAATATATTTCTAATATTCTTAACTTACATATAATAACAAAATTAAATTAACATAAACGACAATAATTCGCCCGACTAAACTACCTGAACAAATATTTTACTCTAATATTTTGTGGCAAATGCTTTTTTTTTTTGATAACTTTAAAGCATCTGTTAGATATCGAATTAATAAGCTTCCCTATTGTTTGCATTAGTACTGCTGACCATGCTTCCAAAGAGTCTCTCTGGGTTTCTGCCGAACTCTTCCCGATTGATTTTTTGATTTCTTATTTCCTGTAAGTTTTGTATAGGATTAAGGTCGGAGGACTATGTGGGCCATTCCATGGCGACGACCTCTTGCTGCTGCAGCCAATTTCTTATCACCTTTGAAGTGTGTTTCGGGTCGTAGTCATGCTGGAATATCCAAGGAGTCCGCAATTTTTCTCGGGCATGTGGCAACATAACTTCCTGCAGAATATCTTGGTACATGTTTGTGTTCATTATTACGTCGATTTTATGCAAAGGTCCTAAGCTTTTTCCCGAAAAGCAATACCACACCATTACATGCCCCCACCAAGCTTAACAATAACCTGACAGTATCAAGATTGCAAACATTGGCTAGGTGGCCGACGAACTCTTCTCATTCCATCCGATAATACCATATTAATCTCGGGTTCGTCTGAAAACAAAACTCTGTTACAATGATCCCGAGTCCAGTGGAGATGCTCACGCGCAAATTTTATTCGAGCTTTTTAGTTTTTCTTTGATATGAATGGTTTTTTAGCAGCTCTGTAGGATTTTAATATGTAGGATTTTAATCTGTAGGATTTTAATTAATGCAACTGCTCCGCTTTGAATTGTACATATGCTTGCCTTAAAGTTCAATGATTTAAGAAAACTTGGAGCAGACTAAGTAGGATCCTTTTTAAAATCTCTGACTATTCGGGTATCATCCTTGGTAGTGGTGCATCCTTGTCGGCCTCCAGAGGGAATTGTTTCTACAGTTCCTGATGTTTTCAACTTACACAGAGAAAAAATATTTGCCAACCAAATTGTTCTAAACTGGAACAACTGTATTTTCGATTGTATTAACAGAAATTTAATAACATCTGTAAGTTTACTATTATGATAAAATATTTACTGTTAAGACAATAGAATTTTAATCATAGTGAATCCGAAATTCGGTTATTAGCATTATCGCAATTTGGTTGGCAATAAATTCGTTAGCCACAATGAATCTGTTTTCTGTGTGTATTTATAACGTAATTTACTACAGACTTTGCCATTTTATACTTGTAACAAAGATCTTTATGGGTCATTCCCGTTTGGAAATCTCCAATGAGGTTTTATTTAACTTCAGCACTATGTTTTGTATTAGCCATATTGTTTTTCGTCGCTAAAACTACTTCAAATCAGAAAAAATTCTTTTAATTTGTTTATGAAAAGTTTCCTTTTAATTATAGCTCTATATTAGATTGAAAATATCTACTTTAAAATGTAATTTAAACAATCAATATCAAATTTTCAATTGAATATGTTTACAAACTAAACATAACAATTATTTTACTATTTGTTTTAACCAAGGCTCAGAAAATACACACATGAAACACACAATGTTCTGTTCAAAAGCAGCCAACACATATCTTTATTTTCATATCAATTATGTGCGTTTCTAAATTTTCTACGGTGCCCAACACAACCATGACGTTGTTCGTTTTAATATTTCGTTATTTACACGAACATTTTTGTATCACATACTTTTTGTTTCAATCACACATAAAGCACACATTTTTGAGTGTTGCTTTATTTGAAGTTCATGTTCTGGTACGTGTAGTGAAAAAAAACACAGAACATGTACGATAAACAGATTCGAGTTCAGTTATATTTTAAGTCGTGTTGTGGCTCGTGTAGTAAGAAAAAACACAACATGTACAATAAACAGGTTCGAGTTCAGTTACATTTTAAGTCGTGTTTAAAATATAACTGAACTCGAACCTGTTTATTGTCATTTTCTGTGTTTTTTTTTCACTACACGTAACAAGAACATGAACTTCAAATAAAGCAACACTCAAAAATGTGTGCTTTATGTGTGATTGAAACAAAAAGTACGTGATAGAAAAATGTTCGTGTAAATAACGAAATATTAAAACGAACACAGTCATGGTTGTGTTGGGCACCGAAGAAAATTTAAAAACAAACATAATTGATATGAAAATAAAAATATGTGTGTGTTGGTCTAAGTTATGTTTGTTTACATATATGTACGAGTTTTTTATTCAGTGTGTGTTTTTTTTCTGAACTCTGGTTTTAACGAAAAACTAATTTGTTCAGTTTGTTTTGTCGCACGATTTTTGGACTTTCTATATTACTTCATATTTTTATACCCTATACCACTATGTGGTTTGGGTATAATGACTTTGGGCTGCTGTTTGTAACAACCAAAAATATTTGACCTAAACTCATCCTTTATTATACCGATCGAATCAGAATCACTATCTGATTCGATTTAACGATGTCCTTCCGTCTCTGTGTCCATGTAAAGCTTGTAATCAAACTGCAGGTCGCAAATATGAATATATTTCGATGAAATTTGGTACATAAGCCTCTACCGGCCACAGGATGAACGCTATTGAAATTAGTGAGAATCGGTCCATGTTCAGACCTAGCCCCCATACAAATCACCCCTATGAAATCAACATAAATTGCCATAAGATCCAAATTATCATCTAAATCTTAGTCAAATTGGGTTTTTATGTATTTATTATATCCATGAATCAGTAGTCCAAAAATGATCTCAATTGGATAACTCTCAGTCATAGGCCCAATATAGAGCTGCTTCCCGATCTTCACTTAAATCTATCAAAAAACAAAAATATTGCACTGATTCTTCTCAAATATTGTTTGTATATATTTTTGCAAAATACAAGAGACTTTACAAACATGGTCAGGATAGGTCCATTTTGAGGCGTAGTCCCCATATAGATATAGCATCCGATATGAACTTTTTCATATCTGCAGCCAAAAAAATTAATAAAAATCTCACTCAAATTTGGTTTATGCTTATTTTCTATGTCCAGTTAGTTGGGCCTGAGAGATAGGGTCTCTAAACGCATGGTATAGGGTATCGTATAGTCGGTCTAGACCGACTATAATTTTCTTACTTGTTTAATACTATAAGAGTTGCTAAATGTTACTAAGATTAAGTTTTTTTTGAGAGCGGGAAACAAGCATTCTATCGAAGTACAATATTGGCAACTATCATTACTGTTCTCTTACATAGGAGAAGTTGTTTAAAATATCTGTGGTTTTCTTGAATAACCGCATAAGTCATAAAATCAAAATATTCAGGAGAGCCAAAAAACGTTATATTTGATATTATGGGCTCCATATTGAGTTTTTAGAGCTTTTTATTTAACAGTCCTGTAGATATGGGCAATAAATACTTTATATAAAATGTTGAGTCAAAAATCTTAAGAGGAATAGATCCCAGAGAAGGACGAAAAAACAATATGTAAATAACGCTTAACAGTAAATATGTAAATAACGTTTACAGATAAAACAACTTATGTCCACAAACGTCGTTTTCTTTGAAAAAGAAAACTACCAATGCAACCACCCATGTAGATATAAGTTATTGTTGCTTGAAAAATGAATTTTTTTTTGTTCGTCGACAAAAAGTTAACGGGACTTAGGATGAGGATATAACAACGTATCAAGAATAAGAGTGATAAAAATAACAGAAATAAACACACAGGTTTTTATTAGTGGTTATAAACTGACAAATAATCCAAAATTATTTTGCATTTTTTTTTCATGAATAACAACGTATGTCGCTATGTGTCGTTTTCTGAGAAAATAATTTGTCAGCGATCAAACGTAGGTTGACATACGTCGATAGTGCTGCAAAATAAATTCATAAGCATTAAAGTTACGTCGTTATTTAAAGAAAAAACACAGAAATTGTCAATATTTAAAAAAAATAAAAAAATTAACACATCTAAAGAGCGTTAAAAATTAATATATTTGGCATCGTTAACTCAAAACTGACAAAAATAGACATACGCGGTTACTCCAGAAAACCACAGATATAGGATTTGGCCGACACTGTATGTCCGGTATTACGGGAGTTTCGGCAATTCACATTTGAGAAGGCTATCTTAAGTGAGACGGAAATTGTGCACAAACTCAACGGTAGAAACTCAACAGATTGGAAAAACCTTGCTCAATACATAAAGATAACGTTACAGTACAGACACTTCATGGTACAAGAGTGTAACTAAAATGCATATAAAAAAATTTCTTACACTTTTGGTAAATTCATATCCTTCAAATCAGACGTTTTATATAATATTGCCGAAAATTTGCTCTTTCCTTATTTGCAATAATATAATATGAAATTATCTTAAAATAAGTAAAATTATTTTTATTGTAAATAAAGAATTACAACTACTACTACCACTAGTCAACTAGACATAGAGCAATGAATTAGACTGCGAATTTCTACTAATTCTTCTAAATTTTCTATCCAACATAAAGAATTGGCGGAATTAGATTTAGCTCCATTATTGAGATGGTTCAGTCAAAAATAATCTATCTTGAGGAGCCTGAGAAATACTGTTATTTGGAGAGAATAAAAAAAAAGTGAGAAAAGTAGGACAAGGTGTTTTGGGCTAGAAGAAGTTATTAATGAGAAATACATTTTTTTTCATTCAAAAAGTCACGTATTTGTTGAGCCGCCCTCGTATATATGCATAGTAAACATGTGTGAAATTTATTTAGTTTTACGTAGCACGTTGCAAGTAAAATGTTGGTGAAATTTATATATTTGTTTTACTAAACGTGTAGTTTAGTTCATTTTGGAAAATTTTCTTTCCGCTTGTTTTTCTTTTTTAATAAAATTTATGTTCTAAATTAATGCTACAAATACCTAAAAAGGCTTTCAAACACGTGCCAATGCAACCTGTGATAAAAGAAAGTAAAACAAAACTAGTTATTTAATTTAGACGAATGTATAGCTGTGTATAGCAAACGACACGAAATTGGAAGTATTTATTTGCAAATTTTGGTATTCCAACAAGTTTCGGTTGCAAAAGTTTTGCGAGCAATAACAACTTATGGAAATAAATAATTTTAATTTTTAGAAATTGTTGCTCGACAAATAATTTAAAAAAGGTCAATTTATTTAAATTTAAAATAATATTTCTTATTTTCTATTTCTTTGTGTTCCACTAAAGCTTTTCCTATACGTAACCAATTTAAATGAGCTTAAAGATATATAGTTTATATTTTGGATCTTTGCACAAATGTTTGACCATTTTTTTCTGTTTTATTTTATAACATTTCACATTAAATATTTTATTATTTGGAAGACTTTATTTTATTTTAAATGCCAACAAGTCTTGAAACACGTAAATCATATTCGATTTAATACTTTAAAAAAAATTGTTGCTTCGACATATCACAGCAAACGGGAGTTTGCAAGTTATCAATGAATTCAAAAACTAGAAACAAATACTACGAACTACATTAATATATCAAACCTTAACCGCGAAAATAACGCAAAAGCCAAAAATCTATTTTTTCAGGACAGAGTTTTTTTTATATTCTTTAAAACTTGTGATTTCTATTAAACATGTGGCCTATCTTCTGTAGATGATAGGTCTCATAAAGAATAAGATAATTTTGTGTGCAATAAAATGGTTTTGACGCCTACGTTTTTTTTAACGTTACTATTGCAGGCAGCTGGGACTCAAAAGCGGTGCAGACCTTAAATGCTTTACAAATAAAAAGAAGTAAGAAATTAAAGTCGGTCTAATTTACGAACGATGATATAACTTTCTATGATCACATTTTCCCAATGAAAAGGAAAATGAAACAGGCATACACGCAGCTAGTCACCGATAGTCACAAATGTGACGCATATAAAAAAATTATATAGAGACAAGACAACAAAAAGAATTGAAAAGAAATTTTGTGTAATAAATAGTGTACTACCGTTAAGAAAACATAACGGTTTGCTTCTACACAAATTTGCGATAAAAAAAAAAATTCAAAACCAGGTACTTTTACTCCATCGGGAATAAAAAAAATGAATTTATCAAAGGATTTTCATGAGTTCCAACTTATTTTACTTCTATTACATGTAGCTTCAAGAGGAAGTAGTAAGACTGGTATTGGAATTTGTCGCTTTCTATTTTTGATGAATTTTTTTAATTCAAAAAATTTTAAGATTTAAAAAAAACCAACACATAAAAAAGTTTTTATGATTTATTGTAAATTAATTTATTTGTAGTTTATTTGTAAATTAATTTATCATCATGTTTGAACAATGGATTAACTGAAAATATTTATGCCGAAAATCACAAATCTTTTTTTCATCGCCGCGAGTCTGACTGCAAAGCTTCGGCTCGATTGGATCACGGGAAAAGGGTTAAAAATCGATCCAAAGTTAATATAAAGGGAGTAAAAACAAAACACAATTTTTTTTCCACTTTTTCAAGAATTCCAAAACTAAGGGCTATATCAATAAATGATATTTGGGAAACTAAAACTAGGAGCAGCCTCTTCAAAAATCTCATAGAATTTGAATCAATTATGATTTTTGCAGTTACCAAAGGAGTTCTTGCTTGTGGCATAGTATTATTATCCATTCTTTTTTTTCTTTAGCTTGATCTTTGTCCAATAAATACGACATAAATTTCTCTTGATCACATTTAGTAAATTTTTTTAACCGGAAAATTAAGGCCAATGTGAAAATCATTGTTAAAATTTTGCGAGAAACCGTCAAACATTCGTGTAAACATTGAATATTATTGCGATACATTTAAAATTTTTAAAAAAAAGTTGCTGGCAACCCTTTAAAAGCTCCGTTACTTTAACTTATTTCGCCTTCTTGCTTTTATGTCGCTTACGTTATTTTTGCGGTAAGGCAAAGAGGTGAGTGTCACTTACGATATAATTGAATATCCATTATTTCGGGTATTGATGTGCACGACACTTTTCTATCAATTAGGAAAAATTAGAAAAAATAACACTTACGTTCTTTTCGGGGTTAGGGCCCGATACAGTTACGCTCATCACTGCTACGATTAATGTGTAACGTATGATTTATTCATATAATTATCACTCATACGTTATAAAGTCGTTTATAACTACATAAATGAATTCTTAATCAATATTTGTGAAAGTGAAAGTGTTTTTTTAATGTTCTCAGTCATTTTGTAACTGCCTAGTTAGTAATTATATCGGCAGAGTTATTCGCTTTCGCCAATTATCTTTATCATCTAAGTCCGATTTTTATGAAAATTGTACATTATTCGTTGTACATTGGTATGTAAATGTGATTAGTCTACAAACCAACAAAAAAAAAAATAAAAAAAATTAAAAGTACGTGCTTAGTCCAGCTCAAAATAAAAAAGTGAATGCATTCATTAATTAGATAAAAAAAAAATCTGCTAACATTCAGCTAAACACTAATTTGCATAATTCAACTTTATACACAAAATGTAACTATTGTATCTTGTTTCTGTGAAAACATTGATAAATTACTAATTTTATTAAGAGATTATCATGGATTCTGCTGATAACACAGTACAACAGCCAATCTGGGGGGTGAGAAATTCCAAGTCAGGGTGATGGTACTAGGTCAGTATAGTAAAACCCTCAAAGGGTTTGGCGTTCGTATGTGTCAGTTTTTTTTTATGACCTTTTAAATTTTTTCCTTATCTTGATGTTTTTTTGCTTAGTTGTAACATTTTGGCAAAAACGTAGTTTAACATAACTCGAGAACCGCTTGTCCGATTTTGATGAAACAAATTTAGAAAAATTAAGAATTACAATTTCTCTAATCTGTTTCTATACCGTTTTCATATATGTGTAACACTTTCGAAGTTAAAAATGAATGTATGAAGGGAAAAAATAATTTTTTGCCTAAAAATTTAAATATTTTTTTTTTTAAATTCATAAAAAATCCAAAATGGAAAAAAGTGCCAAAACTAATTACTTTCGCGTAAAGTCACATAACTCGTGAGCAAACAAAGGCATAGACCATGAAAAACGATGCACGCGTTTCTCATTTATTCACAATTAGGTAAATGTATGAATTTCAAAAATTTGCTCCAGATATGCACAACATTATTTGGAGAAAACATTGACACTCACAAGCCGAACTCTCTCATATTTTTCTACTGTACTAAAAGAGAAATATTGATGTGGCAACACTGGTTCTGTAGTGTCCACATAAAACATGCATTGTCATTATACTTCTTCTCTTTCTCACACTGGTTCTGTGATTTTTGTCATTCAACAAGTGCCGACGAACGCGAACAGTAAAAGTGATTTTTCTCCAGTTTTTTAAAAGTGAACAAAAGTGAACAGAATATGGAACTGTGCAAGCCAGATATAAATAGCTTTTGCTACTACTGTGGTCAATATGTCTCAACACATAAAAAAAGGGGAATTTCAGTACTGATTTTGTTCAAACATACGAGATGTACTTCAACCAAAATGTTATAGTGAACGAAAATTGGGTACCAAATATAGTGTGTAAAAGCTGCTACAACCGTCTAATGGATTGGAAAAATAGAAGACGTGAAAGTATGCCATTAGGTATCCCAATGACTTGGACTAATCCTGGCGAAGGCCACAATCCATTGAATTGCTATGCATGTGCGAATAAAGGAGCCGCAAAAAGGATAAGAAAATCGTATAATTACGTAGGTGTTGCAAGTGCCGCAACACCATTGCCTCATTCGGACCACATTCCTGTGCCAAAAGCTTCTAGCCCAGATATTTTCTCTTCTACGACTGCTCCGACACATCATGCACGTGATGATCCCCCATATGAGCCATCAGTATCCAATGAGCCAATTTTAATAAATCAAAATAAGCTTGAAACAATTGCTGCCAAGTTGGAATTAACACAGCATAAATCGGAAGAGCTGGCTTCCATTTTGAAATCAAACAATTTGTTGGCACCCGGTGTGAAAGTCACAGCTTATCGAAGTCGTCAGGCAGCACTCCAAAGTTTATTCCTTGTGAATGATGAAAAAACTTCTGCATATTGCCCGGATGTACGAAAATTGGTGGACGCAATGGAAATAAAATATGAAGAGATTATTTATTGACAGTTCAAAACTCAGCTTGAAGGCGGTTTTACTGCATAAGACCAATAAAAAACCTTCAGTTCCAATCGCCTATAGTACAGAAACGAAAGAAACATATGATGCACTGGAAAATATTTTAAAAATGGTTAACTACGCCAAACATATGTGGCGCATATGCTGCGATTTAAAAGTTGTAGCAATGCTTTGCGGTCTTCAAAGCGGCTATATAAAATATATGTGCTTTTTGTGCGATTGGGACACACGATTTTCCGGTGACCAATATGCATGCCACGGATGGAAACTCAGAGAGCACAGCAGGTTACAAACGGCCAATATTATTCGTGAGCCTCTAGTGCCGAAGGAGAAGATATTGCTGCCTCCACTGCATATTAAACTTGGAATTGTTAAGAATTTTATCAAAACTGTCGCCAAAAGAGATGAACTTTTCTTGTGTTTGAAACTAATTTACCCGAGACTCAGCGAAAGTAAAATTAAAGAAGGTAAGTTATAATATCACATTCATTTCCCATGATTTTCCATCTTAACAAATTAATTTTTTCCAATCAGGCGTACTAAATGGTCCAGATATACGAAAGCTGATTAAAAGTGACGCATTCAAAAATCTTCTGATTGACGCTGAATTGAATGCATGACAGGCAATCAAAGAAGTAATAGAAGGCTTGTTGGGAAAGCATCGTTCTAACAACTACGATGTTTCTGTCGCAAGGATGTTAAGAGCATTCTCGGAAATTGGTGTCCACATGTCCTTGAAAATCCATTATTTACATCATCATCTGGACTACTTCAGCAAACAATTGGCTACCGAATCTGATGAACAAGGTGAACGCTATCATCAAGTTGCAATGCCGTTTGAAATGAGGTAATACTGATTTTTTATTTTTTCAAACTCATTTTAATAAAACAAAAACTTACAGATATAGAGGCAAAAAGTCGCCGAGTGCAATAATTGCGGAAATTTGCTGGTGGAGTAAGCTTGTGTGGCAAGACAAGGATGATCTTGATGATAAAGAATTTTCAGGAGATGCAGAAGGGCTAGCAGTGGAGTCACACATTGACATTATGTGTGGTTCGGAAACTGATGATAGCGATGAATGCGATGCCACTAGTCCCGAACAACAACCATCGAAAAAGTCTAGGCCATATTTATTAAAATAAATAAAAATAAAATTTATAAAAAAGGTGATAAATGACACTTTTTTGAATAAAAACAAATATCAATATTCTTGTCAAAATGGGATACCTTCACTTAATTGTAAATAAAAGCAGAACGCGTTAATCGATTTCTATGATCTATGTCGCATTTTGTTTATATGTTATGTGGCTTTACATGAAATTAATAACACTTGATCCTTTTTTCCGTTTTGGATTTTTTATGAATTTAAAAAAAAAATAAATTAATTTTTAGGCAAAAAAATATTTTTTTTTCTCCACAAATTTATTTTTACCGGCAAAACTGTTGATTATAAAGAAAAACGTTATATGAACGGATTAAAGAAATTGTAATTCTAAATTTTTTTGAGTTTGTTTCCTCAAAATCGGACAAGTGGTTCTCGAGTTATGTTAAACTACGTTTTTGCCAAAATGTTACAACTAAGCAAAAAAACATCAAGATAAGGAAAAAAAATCTAAAAAGTCATAAAAAAAAACTGACACATACGAACGCCAAACCCTTTGAGGGTTTTACTATACTGACCTAGTATCATCACCCTGACTTGGAATTTCTCACCCACCAGACAATAATCCCAAAAATGTTCCACAGTGTAATAATAGCACTAATCGAGATTATTATGGAACTGAATCAGATGAGGAGTTATAGAACTTGTTCCTTATGTATTAAAATAATGATTCCGATAATTCATCTGAGTTACCTTCATTATCAAAATAAAAAAAGCAAACAGCGAAATAGTGTTAAAGATTCTTTATTTGTGGCCACAAATTGAAAACATAGAGAAAGAAAAAAAGTCGGTATAAAAAGCTGAAAGCACTACGGACATTGAAGCAAATATGTAGCTGCAATGAAATTGACTGTGCACATTACTGATGACGGGAGATAAATAATGTTTTGGAATTTGGGCTAATGACTGGGTATGAAAAAAGCGTTTATGTAAATAATTTGATTTAAACTGTTCCAACTTTAAGAACTCGAAAAATAAAAAAAAAGACAATTAGTCCAAAAGATGTCAAACCTTGAAATATTATCTCTACTAAATTCGAGTGTGCAAAACTTTTTTCTTTAATACTTTGAATATCAGTCGGCGAACTATTATTTATTGGGTGAAAAAGCCTTTAGTATCAAAAACAAATTTATAGAACACTGCTCCAAGAAAAGAACTCAGAAGAAGAGATACAATGTCTCTATAGAGTCTTTCTACTGTAGTGCTATAACTAAAAAAACAAGAAAGAAATTATAGTCGGTCTAGAGCGACTATATGATCCCACACCATGGTTTAGAAACCCAATCTCTTCGGTCCAACTAATTAGATATAGAAAATAAGCATAAACCAATTTTGAGTGGCATTGTTATTAATCATTTTGGCTGCAGATATGAAAAAGTTCATATCGGTGCTATATTTATATGGGGACTAGAGCGAAACATGGACCGATCCTGACCATTTTTGGTAAAGTCACTTTGAAAAATTATAAACAAACCAAATTTTAGAAAAATTTGTGCAATGCTTTTGTTTTTTGATAGATTTAAGTGAAGATCGGGAAGCAGCTCTATATGGGGCCTATGACTAAGAATTGTCCTATTGGGACTATTTTTGGACTACTCATTAAGGGATATAATAAACACATACACATCCAACTTGACTGAGATTTATATGATAATTTGGACCTTATGGCAATTCATGTCGATTTCATAGGGGTCATTTGTATGGGGACTAGGTCTGAAAATGGAGCGAATTTCACCAAAGTCCATTTATCCTATGCCCGATGAAGGCTTATATACCAAATTTCGTCAAAATGTATTCATATTTGCTACCTGTAATTTGATTACAAGGTTTACATGGACACACAGCCGGACAGAAGGACGGACGGATATCGCTAAATCGACTCAGAGAGTGATTCTGAGGTTAACAGTAATGTCACTCAAATTTGGTTTATGCTTGTTTTCTATATCCAATTAATTGGGCCGAAGAGATAAGGTCTCTAAACCATGGTATAGGATATTGTACAGACGGTCTAGACCGACTATAATTTTCTTACTTGTTTTTATTGTTTTCGACTCTCAATCTACATCGAAGGAGACGAGAACACCACCCCATTTTCCCTGTACACAGTCGGTAAAAGATAACATGGTTTTCTAAAATGTAGGACCTTTAGTTGTAGGACTATTCACAACCCCCCTGATCCGAGCTCGCCTATTTTCCACATGACTAACCACCACGGGATATTTGATATCGAAAAACTATGTTGTATGGGAGATGCCGCTCCCCCTGATCCGATCCCACCTTTTCGCTACGACTAATCACTTTAGCAGTAGATGCCTCACACCAATTTTTAAAGCTCTCTCTATTACAGAACTCATTAAGTTCGGGTTAAGTTCGAATGTTTTTTTATTCCTCCTCTACAGTTAAGAAAAATGGGCATAGTACGTTTGCGCATTAGGCTAACGAAATGCTACAATGTGTGTGAAATCAAGACGTGTTTTTAATTCCGTATATTTTTCTACTTACCACACCATCGTTTATAATAATTAGAAAATAAAAATATTTGTTATTTATAATATTAACTAGCTGTTTTTACCCGGTCTTGCCCGGAATAAAAAGGCCTGTGACTTGAAAAATGGTTCACTATGCTTACCAGGCGCTGAGTACTTAGTTCCCAATTAAAAAATTCCCCAATAAAATGAACTTTCTCCCCAAAAATTTGAATGGGCAGTAAATTCATTTTTTATTTCAATTAAAAATTTTTTGATTTTTTAATTTAGAAGTTTTTTATAAGATGCTGCAGCAAAAATGCTTCAAAAATAAGCGGCGAAACCGCTTTAAGTTTTTTTTTCAGTTTATTTATAAACATCAAATATAACGGAATGGTTCGCAAATTAAAGGAATCGGAACTTTTAAAAATTGAATTACTTCATTCAATAAGTGATCATCATTGAGCAGAGACATCAAATTCAAGTTTCAGAAATTAAAGACTAATGCGACGTTTAATATTGTGTCGCAAGGTTTCTTTCTAAGCAACTGCTTATAGTATATGTGTGGCCTCTTTTGATCAACAGGTAATTATTTCACATACATAGATAAAATTTATCATACGACATTTCACTATGCTGTGTTCCGCGAGCGAGTCGCGTCCGCTTCCGCGCGTTTGGCAGCCACACCCGTGCTGCCGCGCAGTTGTTGTCAACTTATTTTAATCGCCAAAATATATTTTTCAGATCATTGCAATATTTTAGCTGAGCTGTGTTCCGCGAGCGCGTCGCGTCCGCATCCTTCGCGTCCGCGTCCGCGCGCCTCGCGCCGCTTCCTCGCAGCTACTACCCGTGCTGCCGCTTAGTTTTCGTTAACTTATTTTAATTCCTAAAACATATTTTTTAAAGCATTGCGATATTTTAGCTGAGCTGCGTTCCGAGAGCGCGTCGCATCCGAGTCCGCGGTCGCGCGCCGCGTCGCGTCCGCGCGCCTCGCGCCGCTTCCTCGCAGCTACTACCAGTGCTGCCGCTTAGTTCTCGTTAACTTATTTTAATTCCTAAAACATATTTTTTAGAGCATTGCGATATTTTAGCTGAGCTGTGTTCCAAGAGCGCGTCGCATCCGCATCCGTCGCATCCGAGTCCGCGGTCGCGCACCGCGCGCCGCTTCCGCGCGTTTGGCAACCACACCTGTGCTGCCGCGCAGCTGTTGCCAACTTATTTTAATTGTCAAAATATATTTTTCAGATCATTCCGATATTCTACCTAAGCTGTATTCCCCGTGCACATAGCTTCCGCGCAACGAAATGATGCTATTGAAAAGAATACTCATTTTAAATGCATTTATTGTAGGACATACTATATATTGAGAGCAGTATGCAAACGTTTACTAAAATAAATATTTAACAAAATTCATTAAATAAAAATATGTAAAAATTTAAGAATGAATTTGGGGAGTAAGTTCAATTTTTATTTCGATTAAAAATGGCGAATTTGTTCATTTTTTGTGGGTACCTTTTTTTTAAGTTTGGGGAATTTGTTCACCGTGTAGTTATTTCCCTGTAAACCAAATTTCAGAGAAATCCGTTGAAAAGTACAAATTTGTATAGGGAAGAAATATACCACACAACAAAATATGAATTTTATATGAAACTTGGGCGTAAAAGTAGGCGTGGTCGGTAAAAATCATATGACGACCTTCCCTGGAATATGTACTCAATTTCGGAGAAAGCCATTGAAAAATTAAAGTTTGTATAGCAATCAAATAAAGAAACAAATAAAAGGATAAAATAAGTTTTATATACATAGAAGTTGACGCAAAGTAGGCGTGGCCTGTAAGAAGCATATGGTGACCTTCCCTACAGTATAGAGATCGTGTGACCAAATTTTAGACATCCCTTGAAAAATAAAAATTTCTATAGTGCACAAATATACCAAAAAACAGAAAATTAATTTTGTATAAAAAGTGGGCGTAGAAGTAGGCGTGGCCGGCAAGAATCATATGGCGACCTCTCTGGAGTACAGAGATCGTGTGTAGCAAATTTCAGAGAAATCCGTTTAAAAAAAAAATTGTGTAGAGAACAAATGTACGAAAAAACAGAATATGAATTGTATACAAAAAGTGGGCGTAACAGTAGGCGTGACCGGTACGAATAATATGTCGACCTTCCCTGGAGCAGAGAGATCGTGTGCACCCAATTTCAGAGAAATCCGTTGAAAAATAAAAATTTGTATAGCGAACAAATATACCAAAATACAGAAAATGAATTGTATATAAAAAGTGGGCGTAAAAGTAGGCGTGGTCGATAAAAAGTATATGGTGACCTTAGCTGGAGTACAGGGATCGTTTTTACCGAATTTCAGAGAAATCTGTTGACAAATAAAAATGTCTATAGTGCACAAATATACCAAAAAACAGAAAATTAATTTTGTATAAAAAGTGGGCGTAGAAGTAGGCGTGACCGGCAAGAATCATATGGCGACCTCTCTGGAGTACAGAGATCGTGTGTAGCAAATTTCAGAGAAATCCGTTAAAAAAACTATGTAGCGAACAAATGTACCAAAAAACAGAATATGAATTGTATACAAAAAGTGGGCATAATAGTAGGCGTGACCGGTACGAAGAATATGTCGACTTTCCCTGGAGGAGAGAGATCGTGTGTACCAAATTTCAGAGAAATCGGTTGAAAAATAAAAAATTGTATAGCGAACAAATATACCAAAAAACAAAATGAATTGTATACAAAAAGTGGGCGTTAAAGTAGGCGTGGCCGGTACGAAGCATATGGCGACCTTAGGTGGAGTACAGAGGTCGTGTGTACCAAATTTCAGAGAATTCCGTTGAAAAACAATAATTTGTATAGCAAACAAATATACCAAAAAACAGAAAACGAATTGTATACAAAAAGTGGGCGTAAAAGTAGGTGTGGCCGCAAGAATCACCCGGTGACCTGGCCTGAGGTACAAAGATCGTGTGTACCAAATTTCAGAGAAATGCGTTGAAAAATAAAAATTTGTATACCGAACAAATATACCAAAAAGCAGAAAATGAATTGTATATAAAAAGTGGGCGTAAAAGTAGGCGTGGTCGATAAAAAGTATATGGCGACCTTAGCTGGAGTACAGGGATCGTGTGTACCGAATTTCAGAGAAATCTGTTAACAAATAAAAATTTGTATAGTGAACAAATATGAATAAAACAGAAAATGAATTTTACATAAAAAGTGGGCGTAAAAGTAGGCGTGGCCGGTAAAAAGTATATGGCGACCTTTCCTGGGGTATAGAGATCGTGTGTACAAAATTTCAGGAAAATCCGTTGAAAAACAAAAATTTGTATAGCGGTCAAACAAACAAACAAACAAACAAACAAACAAACAAACAAACAGAAAATGAATTCTATATATATAGATATGTAAGGCGATTTCTGGTGACCGGTGATTTGTTAAACAGTTTCCTCCCGATTTTGACCAAGCGTATCTTATTTGAAAGGTATTTCTTTTTAGCTGTCCACCAATTTACTGATTTTTAAGTTTTTACATTTTTTTTTTTTTTTTTTTTGAGTCAAATGCATTTAAAGTTGCTACTAACACCTACATAAATTATACAATGCTATGTGTGTGTTGATTAAATTTTTTAATGTGTTTGTTCTCTTTATTGTGAATTGGCTAAAGTTGTTTAGCATAACTTTTGGGTCTTTATTAAATTAAAAATAAAATTTCCTAGAATTTACGCTCGAATTTCGAGGGCTGGGATCTGCTAGTAATACTTATAACAAGTGGCGTTGATATAGTGATGTCCGTCTGTCCGTCTCTGGAACTCATTATCACGCCCGCAATATATCAGCTAGGTTGTTCATTTTTAGTTAAAGTGATTCACTGTAATCCTGAGGAGATTGCTATTTAAAATCATCCAAATCGATTCTAAAAGATCAGAGATTTCGACGAAAATGTAAAAAACACTTTCCAGGAAAAAAACTTAATTTTTCTATGTTGTTCTTGTTATTGCTGTTATTCTATACTTTGTTTCTTTGTTATTGTGGCCGTTATGTTTTTACTGTTTGCTTCACTAATGTGTATGTTTGGTTCTACTCTATGTATTCATAGGTCCAAGTCATGCAGCTTAGCTCTGCGCGCCGACGCCAAGAGAAAATATATATAATTAATGCAATGAAGCTTTTATTTGTTCAACCACTTTAAATTTCCGTAGACGAATATCTGTTTTATAGCCCTTAGTCAATTTCTTTTCTCATTTGCACATTAGCCAGCAAATAAACGCATATTCTAATAACAAACAAAAAACAGAATTTTCTTTATAAAAAAAGCAACAAGAAATTATAATAAATACTGGTAACAAAAAAAAATAATTAACTATAAACATAAATGGTATTAGCACTTAAAGGTATTAGAATATTGGCTGTAATATTGAGTTTAATGCACGGCCAAATTTAACACTCTTGCTTGTGTTTCGCTAGGATGAGACATATCTATGAAAATAAGATAGAACGTAAATATATTTCAAAGACTATCATATTGAAATTGAGCACTTGATTTGCCGAAAGAATAAAATTAAAACAAACAAACGAACAAACAAAAAAATAGAAACTACATACAAATACGACGTAAAAATGTAAACGAAGATTGACAAACGCCCAAAACATATTTTATTTACTACGAGCAGAGACAAATCAACAACGACATGAAATCTGAACACATAACAATCGTCAAACATCAAATAACGATACAATGATTATATAACGATTTTGTTTATTGTCTGTCACCAGTTTGATGATGTCTTTTGTTTGAAAACGCCCTACAATTGTATGGATGCAATGACAATGAATTTTAAATGACAGATAATAAAAACAGAATACATACAGACCTAAGATTTATCTTACATTTCTATTTTTTTATTTTTTTTATTATTTAAAAATTCCAACAAAAAATTATCCCTAACATTATAGGAGAGTTAAAAGTATAAAGAAAAAAATAACAATTTTTGGCATAAATCATCAATGGCTGTAAATATTTATGTAAATTTCACAAAAAAAAATCTGAATAATTTCACATTTTTTTCTTTATTTTATAGAAATAATTTAAAATTTTGTTAATATCCTTAGATTATTAAATTTTGCAAAAAGAAACAAAAAGATCCATTTAATTTATTTGATATTTGAGTATTTTATTTGTATTTTAATTTCAAGTGTTTTTATTTTAGTTATTGTTAAAAGCAGCGATGGCAATTTTTTACTCCAAAAAACCCTAATAGGCGCTAGATTAGATTAAAAGTAAAAGTGCCAAAAAGCGCTAATTATATGTTTGAAAAAATTCATTCTTATTAACCTTCAAGAAACTTATATATTATTTGAGATCAATAAGTAATGATATTCAATAATAAAATAAATCATGTGAGTCCGATCACAAGGTAGATGTGATTAAAGATGCATTTTTGACACTTTTTTAAAATCAAACAGAAAGCCTCATCTATGTATCAGCTGCAGAGGCTCTGCTAATATAAAAATATTTATTATTATTTCAACTAGTTAATTTTTAATTTTTCGTTTTTAATTTTTCATTTTTTATTTTCCATTTTTTATTTTCCGTTTTATTTTTAATTTTTTATTTTATTATTTTTCAAGTTTTCATTTTCATTTTTTATTTTTCATTTTTAATTTTTCTTTTTCCATTTTTATACCCTATACCACTATGTGGTTTGGGTATAATGACTTTGTGCTGCTGTTTGTAACAACCAAAAATATTTGACCTACACCCATCTTTAATTATACCGATCGAATCAGAATCACTTTCTGAGTTGATTTAACAATGTCCGTCCGTCCGTCCGTCCGTCTGTCCGTCTGTGTGTCCATGTAAAGCTTGTAATCAAACTGCAGGTCGCAAATATGAATATATTTTGATGAAATTTGGTATATAAGCTTTTATCGGCCATGGGATGAACGCTATTGAAATTGGTGAGAATCGGTCCATGTTCAGACCTAGCCCCCACACAAATTACCCATATGAAATCGACATAAATTGCCATAAGAACCAAATTGTCATATAGATCTTACTCAAATTGGGTTTGTATGCGTTCATTACATCCACTAATGAGTAGTCCAAAAATGATCCCTTTGACCCCATATGGAGCTGCTTCCCGATCTTCACTTAAATCTATTAAAAAACAAAAATATTGCACTGATTCTTCTCAAATTTTGTTTCTACATATTTTTGCAAAATACAAGAGACTTTACCAAACATGATTAGGATCGGTCCAATTTTGGACCTAGTCCCTTTATAGATATTGCATCCGATATGAACTTTTTCATATCTGCAGCCAAAAAAATTAATAAAAATCCCACTTAAATTTGTTTTTTGCTTCAATGTCCAGTTAGTTGGGCCTAAGAGATAGGGTTTCTAAACGCATGGTATAGGGTATCGTATAGTCGGTCTAGACCGACTATAATTTTCTTACTTGTTTATTTTTCATTTTTTGTTTTTCATTTAAAATTTTTAATTTTTATTTTTTTTTATTTTTCATTTTTTATTTTTCATTTTCTATTTTTCATTTTCATTTCTCATTTTCATTTTTTATTTTCCATTTTTAATTTTTCATTTTTGATTTTTCATTTTTTATTTTTCATTTCTCATTTTCCATTTTTTATTTTTCATTTTTCATATTTAAAAACGTTTCATTATATCTCCAAACACTTCCTAATGAAATCGTGCCATCATTTTTTCTCCAAACACTTTCCAATGAATTGTCCCTCCATTTTATTTCCAAACACTTCCTTTTTACTGTAATTCGTTTATTGTTTATTTTTATTTATTATACCCTATACCACTATGTGGTTTGGGTATAATGACTTTGTGCTGCTGTTTGTAACAACCAAAAATATTTGAACTAGACCCATCTTTAATTATACCGATCGAATCAGAATCACTTTCTGAGTTGATTTAACAATGTCCGTCCGTCCGTCCGTCCGTCCGTCCGTCTGTGTGTCCATGTAAAGCTTGTAATCAAACTGCAGGTCGCAAATATGAATATATTTTGATGAAATTTGGTATATAAGCTTTTATCGGCCATGGGATGAACGCAATTGAAATTGGTGAGAATCGGCCCATGTTGAGACCTAGCCCCCATACAAATTACCCATATGAAATCGACATAAATTGCCATAAGATCCAAATTGTCATATAGATCTTACTCAAATTGGGTTTGTATGCGTTAATGAGTAGTCCAAAAATGATCCCTTTGACCCCATATAGAGCTGCTTCCCGATCTTCACTTAAATCTATTAAAAAACAAAAATATTGCACTGATTCTTCTCAAATTTTGTTTGTATATATTTTTGCAAAATACAAGAGACTTTACCAAACATGATCAGGGTTGGTCCATTTTTGGACGTAGTCCCTTTATAGATATAGCATCCGATATGAACTTTTTCATATCTGCAGCCAAAAAAAATAATAAAAATCCCACTCAAATTTGGTTTTTGCTTATTTTCAATGTCCAGTTAGTTGGGCCTAAGAGATAGGGTTTCTAAACGCATGGTATAGGGTATCGTATAGTCGGTCTAGACCGACTATAATTTTCTTTCTTGTTTTTTATTTATGTTTGATTAGCATTAATATTAAATGCAGTGATAATTGTGTTATTTATATGGAATAAATTAAAACGTTAAGAATACTTCTAAATGATTGAGGAAATTAATTATAAATGTTTATAAAAAGTGAAGAAATATACTGCAGAAAACAGAGACAAAAAGTTATTACACGTCATAATATTTTCACCAATGCAATCTTAAGTCACACCGATATAGTCTTACGTCTTACATCTTACATCTTACATCTTACACCTTACATCTTACATCTTACATCTTACATCTTACATCTTACATCTTACATCTTTCATCTTACATCTTACATCTTACGTCTTACATCTTACATCTAACATCTTACAAAATACGCTAAAAACTTTTCTTGTACTTATTTACGTTTAAATGAAATCGGGTAATTTTCTTCCTCACCGTCACAATATCATTTTATTGTAAAGTTTTTATGTTTGAAGAGAATTAAAATCAATAGAAAGATTTAATGGAATTTTATATTTCGTATAAGCTGTTTTTAATCATTGTCCATATTTAATATGTATTAAAGTGTATACAGTGTTTAAAGAACACAAAGTAACGCTAAATTTAATAATCTTGAAAATTTGGATCCAACAGAAAAAACTGATTACTCTTTGTGGCGTGATACGAAAACTTTTAAAAGACCTGTTGTTTGCAAGCCTCCTCTAAGAACAGAAAGTGGAGGATGGGCTAGATATGACAAAGAAAAAGAAGATCTGTTTGTGGAACATTTAAAGAAAGTTTTTACTCCGAATATAAGCGCTAGTCCTATTGAAGACTTGCCACCTGCTACTCCACAGCATAGAACAGTGTGCCTTCGTTTTGAGATTCGGTTTAATCCCAAAAAAAAAATATCGGGGATCAACTTATATCGACTTTTGCGGATGATACTGCAATAAGGGGATGATAACAGCATCCTTAGTAAGCCATATTGAACAGCTGGAAGATTGGTTGGATATGTGGAAGATTAAAGTAAATGAACAAAAGTGTGTCCACATAACTTTTACCCTAAGAAAGGAGACTTGCCTTCAAATTCGAATTAGGAACTAGCCTATACCTAAGCATTCCTCTCCTAAAAAATTTGGACTAAATCTTGATCGCCGGCTTAACTGGAAAAATCGTATTGACGCTAAATTAACACAAATAAAATTGAAATTAGTCCAATTCACATGTCTAATTGGCAGGAACCAAATATAGGTCTTTATTGTAAGCTCTTGATTTATATCTCGATTTTCAAACCCATTTGGTGCTATGGTATTCACTTATGGGGAATAGCCTCAGATGCAAACAACGAAAGAATACAAAGATGCCAAAACAAGAATTTCAGAACAATTACGGACGAAACTCACATTTGCACAGAAACTTAAATGTTTCTCTCGTAAAACGCGAAATCAGTAGATGTAGTGCAAACTATTTGGTAAAGCTAGAGTCTCACCCGAATCCTCTAGCATGTAACTTAATAAGTAATCGGATCCACCAACGCTTAAGAAGGAGGGAGTCTTCTGATCCCATAGGATGAAAAATGGATTGATACACAAACGATTTTTTTTATCATTAGATTACATCTGTATATAGAATAACTGAAATTTTTAAGATTTAATATTAAGATTTGAATAACTTATTTTTAGTTCACAAACCTATGGGAAGATCAAATAAATAAAGATGAATTACAAAAAAAAATTAATTTAAAAAAAAACACCAACTGCACAGAACGCAGTTTCGACTCCAACGTTTGACTTCGGAAAAGCCAACATATTTTATTTATTTTTTTATTTATTTATTTCTGTATTGGTCTAGGGAATTAATCCTTACACACCATTTCTAAAGAAAAACATTTCAAAATTATTTTTAGTAATAACTCGGATAGCAATTCATGAATTTAGAAAAACGCATTATTTTATGTCTAATTATATTAGTATATAACACAGTGCGACAAATTTCAGTTTAATCTCTGCAATTCAAGCACCACTATGACGGTTCGTTAGTGTATCCAAAATGATGAAAAATGGCCAAAGGATTTTTTCCCTGAGGTACCCGTTTTCGCGGGACGCCCTGGCGCGCTCCCCCCACCCACTTTTGTTATCTTATGGTCTTTTGTTTGTCATAACTCGAGAACGGCTGTTCCGATTTAGGTGAAATAAATGTTGAAAAATTAAGAATTACCATTCCTTTAATCTATTCCCATACACTTTCTCTATATTATAAACAGTTTCGCAGATATAAATAAATTTATGAAAAAAAAAAAAAATTTCCCCAAAAAATTTAAATTTTTTGTTTTTAAAAATCATAAAAAATCCAAAACGGAAAAATATGTCAAGGCTATGTCATATGCAAATTGCTATTTATTTTATATTCCATTGGCACCCTAAATTTAAATCATATTTCATTGTCACCCGAATGTATATTCATTTGGGCGATTAACCGCAAATGTCATTTTATGCTTCTAGGCCAGTGGTTTTCAACCTTTTTGAAGCCGCGACCCCTTAACGTTTTTGCTCTCACAGTTTTTTTTTACAAATATAAATTTTTCGGTGTTCTTTTATGTTTTTGAATTAAATTTTTTTTTTATGTTTTTGAATTCAATTAATTTAGTTTATGTTTTTGAATTAAAAAAATAAAATATTTAAAAAAATAAAATATTTAAAAAAAAATCAATGTATTTTATTTAGATCAGCTCGCGACCCCCGAGAAAGGTCGACGCGACCCCCCAGGGGGTTGCGACCCACCGGTTGAAAACCACTGTTCTAGTCTAATCACAAGAAGGCAATGTACATTAGTTGCTTGTTGTTGCATTTAGCATGTAATGCACATTGCTTTTCTGTTGTTGTTTTTAACCAGCATCTAATGATCACCTGATCGAATGATTGACTTGTTGTTGCATCTGGTTACATTTATTAAAAATTATTTAGTTTAACTTTAATTTATTTGCTGCATTTTTAACAAAAAGATTTACATCGATCAACAGGCGCCTACAAACGCGAACAGTAAAAGTAATTTTTCTCCTGTTTTTTATTAAAAAAAAATTTAAAAAGTGCAAAAAGTGGATAGAATTTTCTTTCTATTTCTATACTAAAGTTAAAAATGAATAGTTGTGCCGAAAATATTAACAATTTTTGTTACGTGTGTGGACATTTTGTGAAACTTGGAAGAAACTCCACAGCAGATAAGAATAAACGTGGTAGATTCAGTGCTGAATTCAAATTTGCGTACGAGAAATATTTTTCCCAGCCAGTGTTTTGTGTGGATTGGGCTCCAAAGACTGTTTGTGGAAGATGTTACGGGCTTCTTTTGAAATGGACAAAAAGAGAGATTAATGAAATGCCATTTGGCATTCCTATGATGTGGTCGTATCCGGGCGAGCATCAACGATCAAACTGCTACGCTTGCATGAACTCCAGATTCAACTATACAGGTCGAACCAAAAACAAAAGTGGTAAAAATAAAGCAACGGCAACGGGATACATCGGAGTGCGAAGTGCACAATTACCACTTCCGCACTCAGAAGATGTACCGATACCACCTAAATTGCCCAGTCCGGATTGTTTCACTATAATGACAACTGAAACCGCATTCACCGAAGCATCAACATCACATTCGTTGTATGTGCCAGAAACTATACAAAATGATGAAGCAAAACCTCTACATCAAGATGAAATGGACTTCGTTGTTGCTCATCTTGGTTTGTCGCAGCGAAATTCTGAATTTTTAGCGTCGTTTTTAAAGAAGAGAAATCTCACGCAAAAATATGTAAAAGTGACAGCCTATCGCCAGCGACAAGCACAATTCCAGAAATTCTACACTATTAACACGCAAAACACTTTTTCGTATTGCATTAACATTGAAGGTCTTATGATTGAAATGAATCTTAATTATAATTACAATGCGAAGGATTGGCGTCTATTTATAGACTCGTCGAAGACCAGTCTGAAGGCTGTACTGTTGCACAAGTTGAATACGAAACCGCCAGTACCCATAGCCTACAGCTTCGACATGAAAGAATGCTACGAGACAATGAAAACAATACTGCAAAGTATTCAATATGATCAACACAAGTGGAAGATATGCTGCGATATCAAAGTCATCAATATACTGCGGGGTCTCAAAGGCGGATATCCGAAGCATATGTGTTTCATTTGCGATTGGGATACGCGCTATAGGGGCGACCAGTACACCTGCACGAGTTGGAAAATTCGAGAAGATGTCCTTGCCATAAATCCGACATTGAGCATGCTTCATGATGCGTTGGTACCGATCGATGATATTTACCTACCAAACCTGCGCATTAAACTTGGTATATGCAAAAAATTTGTCGAAAAAGTAACCAGAAGGGAGTCAGCATTTCATTGTTTGAAAGAAATCTTTCCAAAGCTTAGCGAAGCAAAACTTAAAGCAGGTACAAAATACATGTTTTTTGTTGTAATCTCATGGTTTTTAAGTTAGTTTTCATTAAAAATTTGTTTCATTTCTTTCTAGGCATTCTCAATGGACCGGACATTAGAAAACTCATTAAAAGCGATGCATTTAACGAAATATTGACCGACAATGAATTAATTGCTTGGGATTCAATAAAAGCAATATTACATGGGCTGCTAGGGAAGCACCGTGTGAATGGCTATGAAGTTTTGGTTGAAAATATGCTTGATGCTTTCCATAAAATCGAAATTACGATGTCCCTCAAAATTCACTTTCTACATCGTCACCTTGATTTCTTTGCTAAACAATTACCTACTGAATCTGACGAACAGGGTGAGAGATTTCACCAAGTTATTATGCCGATGGAGACTCGATTCAAAGGAAAGAAGTTGGATGCCATGCTATGTGAAGTTTGCTGGTGGTCATGTAAGATAAACAGATTCAAATCTACAACCAACGAAGGGGAAGAAGAAGAAGAAGAAAGTGTTGATAACGAAGAGCCTTTAAACACTTCGGGAAGTAGTGGTGAATCAAATTCGGATGATCAAGATGAAGTTCAACAGCCACCTAAAAGAACTCGACGTTAGTTTTACAGTAAAACTGTTTTTTACACATAAAACTTCTTTTCTAATATGAATAAATATATTCTCAGTCATCCAAGTAATAAGCCTTGACATATTTTTCCGTTTTGGATTTTTTATGATTTTTAAAAACAAAAAATTTAAATTTTTTGGGGAAATTTATTTTTTTTTTTTCATAAATTTATTTATATCTGCGAAACTGTTTATAATATAGAGAAAGTGTATGGAAATAGATTAAAGGAATGGTAATTCTTAATTTTTCAACATTTATTTCACCTAAATCGGAACAGCCGTTCTCGAGTTATGACAAACAAAAGACCATAAGATAACAAAAGTGGGTGGGGGGAGCGCGCCAGGGCGTCCCGCGAAAACGGGTACCTCAGGGAAAAAATCCTTTGGCCATTTTTCATCATTTTGGATACACTAACGAACCGTCATAGTGGTGCTTGAATTGCAGAGATTATGTTGCACTGTGTAATACGAAAACAATAAATCCATACAGTTCATTAAATTGAATACACATTCTCCTGAGAGGGTCTGTATTTGCATAATTAGCTCTATAGAACTTTACAGATAAAGATGAAAAGTAATGTTTGGGTTGTTGAGGTAGTTAAGCAAGTTGAATGATATATTGTTAATCAGGGAACCAGAACAAACATTACCAATAATTATATTAAGATGTTTAATAAGAAGAAGTCTGCTGGTATACGATGGAAGATTAATTGAATTGAACTTTAAACTCCGAAGACAAAACAACAGGATTGGTTTTTGCACACATTCCTGACTAACGATATGAATTTGGTAGATTGGGTCCTGACTTATAGAAGCATATTCCATGATAGGCCTCAAAAGTGAAGTATGAAAAACGAATAACATTTGGAATATCACTTATAAAAACAGGTAAGAAAATTATAGTCGGTCTAGACCGACTATACGATACCCTATACCATGCGTTTAGAGACCCTATCTCTCAGAATATAGAAAATAAGCATAAACCAAATTTGAGTGGGATTTTTATAAATTTTTTGGTCCAAAAATGGACCGATCCTGGGCATGTTTGGTAAAGTCTCTCTTATTTTTCCAAAATATATACAAACAAAATTTGAGAAGAATCAGTGCAATATTTTTGTTTTTTGATAGATTTAAGTGAAGATCGGGAAGCAGCTCTATATGGGGCCTATGACTAAGAGTTATCCCATAGGGATCATTTTCGGACTACTCATTAATGGATGTAATAAACGCATATAAACCCAATTTGACTAAGATCTATATGACAATTCGGATCTTATGGCAATTTATGTCGATTTCATAGGGGTCATTTGTATGGGGGCTAGATCTGAACATGGACCGATTCTCACGAATTTCAATAGCGTTCATCCTATGGCCGATAAAAGCTTACGTACCAAATTTCATCAAAATATATTCATATTTGCGACCTGCAGTTTGATTACAAGCTTTACATGGACACACAGACGGACGGACGGACGGACGGACGGACGGACGGACGGACGGACATCGTTAAATCGAATCAGATAGTGATTCTGATTCGATCGGTATGATAAAAGATGGGTCTAGGTTATATATTTTTGGTAGTTACAAACAGCAGCACAAAGTTATTATACCCAAACCACATAGTGGTATAGGGTATATAATAATATATATAATAAGATAAATAACAATATATTCACTTCGCGCTAAGATTAGCTAATCCCATAAAATTTAATTTCTTATCTTAAGCCTTGCTGACTTGATTATAAACTGCATCTGCTTGTTTGCGTTCAAGAAAACCGCGATTGACACTTGTAGTAAATTGTAACAGATTTGTAGAGGCGCAATGAGGCAGTTACGGAAGAAAACGTAGGAAAAGCGCATTAGGTTGTATTGGATGATCGAATTAAATTGCGTTAGATTGCTGGCATCATAAGGATATAAACAGAACTAGTTCTGCATATATTACATGATCATTTAAAGACGAAAAAGCTTTATGCTCGACGAGTGCCGAATTTTTAACACTTGAAAAAACTGAAACGTGTTCATGATTCAAAGCATGCTTTGAAGATGTTTGAAGTAAACTCAACTGAATTTATAATAACGGATGAGACCTTGAATCATTGTTATACACCGGAGTCCAATAGATAGTATGCGGAGTTGTTACAAGCGTACGAAAGTCTACCAAAGCGGCCAAAGACTCAATAATTGGCTGGAAAGGTAATGGCCAGTTTTTTTTTTTTTTGTTTTTGGTATGCATGTGGAATATGTATTGATTGCGTGGAGAAAAATAAAAGCCAAGTACTGTGATAAGGTTTTGCACAGATTGGATAAAGATTAAAAAAAAATGACTAAAATTAAATAAGAAGAAAATTGTGTACCATTATGACAATGCACCGGCGCACAATGTTCGATTTTTGAAAATAGGAGGACAAAATTAATAAGTTTAAAAATAAAGGGTGTTCAAAGTCGATTTTCGACATGAAGACTTTCAACACATTGGAGAAAGGTTGGCCAAAAAATGGGGAATCCGATCACGCACACGCCCACTTTTCATACGACCTTTTTTTTGTGAAATAGAAAAAAAACAGAACTTTTTAAAATATTTTTTTGGACAATTTTATTTATTTTTAAAAGCAAATTTAATACAAAAAACTAAAGAAGAAAACTAAATATCTTTCTATTAATAAAATTAAAAATAATTTAAAATAAAGAAATATTAGCAAAGGAACACAATGGAAAAATCATGTAGAATCTGTACTACTAGTATGCTGTTCATTTTCACTATCAGAATCTACTACATATATTAAACTCAGTATTTTCCAATAATTTCAAAATATCTGGGTTTAAAACACCACGCTTAACTCGGGGAGTTCTTCTCAAACTGCAAATATATGGATCTGATGATGTTAACAGCCTTCTTAATAAATCTGTCCGTGAAGTTTTCCGTGTAAACTGAAGTCTATACCGTCTATTATGCCTCCTCGTCGACTCCTGGGCTTCTTCTGATAACTGTACAATTGGAAGGATACAATGCTGAATTATTATTTTGCCATGCCATATAACTTTGTGCACACTGACAGGCATGTAATACCAGGGATACAGTTTCAAACAGTTTTTTGGTTTCTCCATTTATGGCATATGCAGATGCTAAGCATTCTAATATAACATGAAAACGTTGTATAAGTTCTAAATTTATGCCACTTATTTGAGCAGATAGTTCCGCATTGTTGAAAAATCGCCTAGCCGTATTTCCACCATTAGTATTTCCTTATGTTTGCTTTGGCATGTCTATCAAAAATCCCATCTTTAATTTATACTTATCTTGATTAGCAATTTTTTATTACCTTCACCTTTAGCTTCGGTTTTATATCCATTCTGTAAGCTATGTGTAGTAAATACTCCATAAACCTTATCCAAGTATGTGACAAGCCAAACTTCATGAAAGACCGCTGAAAGAACTTTTCCTTCCTCAGTTATTGAGCTTAGTTTTTTTTTATGGCAGTACCGCTTTGCGGTGAAGCTAAAGCTAATTCTCTTACTAATCCACCTGATTTACGCTTTCCAGCGGATCGCATTTTTATTTCAACTACCATCACCAGCTGATCATTACCCACGATACTAGTCAACTCTGCTACTTTCTTGCTTTTTTGCCTGCCCACAGCATTATTTTGTTGTGCAGAATTTATTGTAAAATAAGAGTAATCTCTTAAAATAGCTAGCCAATCGTTATTATCATGGAGGAATCGAGGTTTTGTAGCCTTTAGCCTTTATCCATGTTTTTTTTGGAGTTGCTCCATATATTGATACCAAAAGACTTTAATTTATAATATTCTATTATGATTGTTGAGCTTCCAACGAAATTCGATGAAATAAAGTCGACAATATGATCGATTCGGTCTTTCTTGGCAGTGGATAGCCATACGTGAAAAAGTTCGCTACGAGAAATTGTGAAAGAAGCCATGTTGATTGAAAAAAATTGCTCAGCGGAGGCAATTTCGGCCAAAAACTTTTTATATTTCCTTTAAAGCAAGATCCAAAGATTTCGAAACGATTAACAGATAAGCGGCATATAATGGCAGTAGAAAGGTTTCGGCTACGAATTTTTTTTTTTTTTTTTTTTTCAAATAATTTCAATATTGGCTTACTTAATATATTTATGTACAAAAAGTTACCTTTGTTTAAATAAGTATAAGCTTTATAGTGTTTACTTACGAAATAGTAATAATCTTAATCAAAAAGACCCTTTTCAAATATCTAACACAGGGAACTATTAATTGACTTCCAAACTTAGAGTTATTTTCGAGCGAAATTAATTGTTTTTCTTTTGTAACCTTTGCATATAATTCTTAATAACGTTATATGCTTACAATATTAAATTCCAACTAAAACCAATAAAAAAAAAACTTAACTCGATGTTCCTTTTTAAGATAGGGTGGTCTGTTTTTTTTATTTCTTTTTTATAATTATTTTTTTGGATTTTGTCCTCCTAATTTTAAAAATCGAACACTGTGCGGCGCATTCATCCGCTTTGGTTTCAGAAACATTAGTCTTTACATTAAGAATTATTTCCCCACCCCTGGCCTTCCACAGATCTGCCCCTTGAAAAGATAGCTCCAGGGAAAGGATTTTCCACAAATGAAGAAGTCATATCACAGGCGGAAGCCTATTTTGAAGAGTTTGACAAACCTTATTTTTTTAGAGGGTATCAAGCTGTTAGAAGATCGCTGTAAGAAGTACCATTTCACTTAAGGGCGGGGGGGGCGTTAGTTTTTAAGGCTTAAAAAAATTAATATTTTCATAATTCTTTTTTGAAGATTTGAATAATTTTGGATTATTTATTTCATATACACGTCTTTGAAAAAATTATCAATTAAAAATTTTAATAAATAAGTCCGTGACAGCGAATCTCCGGAGGCATTGTTGTTTTGCGGTGAACATCATAACTCGTTACGGGTTCGTGAAATAAAAAAAATCGAGAAGCGTTTAAAAGGTGACATATTGCCCAAGGTAATCACGAAGATTTTTTTAAGTTTTTTTTTTTTTGTTTTAGCAGCAATTTGAAGTGAAAAACACGATTTTTGGTATAACAATTTCGGGAATTTGTTGTTAAAAAAAATGGGGAAGAGAATGGAAAAAATCGTGGTTACCTGATTTATGCGTAGATATAGTGTGTAGATTTTCAAAAGAATCGGTCAAGTAGATTTTGAGTTATGATGTTCACGAACTTCGAACAGTTATTTGCGAGAAAATCGATTTAAAGTTTCTTAAGAACTGATTTATATTTATATTCTTAAGTTTTGCTGCGATTTACTTGAAATTTTGACACAACACTCTCGACATATTGTACATTCAGAAAGAGAAATGCAAAAAAAGGGGTTTTAAAAACTTACCCCCCCCCCCCCTCTGACGGAGATTTCGTTAAAGAAAACTTGATTTCGAATCCAAAAAACTGGTTTTTCACTCCATGTAGTACACATGTATCAGAGGAGCATACCCATTTTTGTTTGCTTATTGTTTCTGTTTTTTTTTACACATGATCAAGAATAAGCAAAAAAAGTTTATGCATGCTCATTGCATTTAATTGTTGACTTTAATTAAAATATAACTAGAACATCTAATTTTTCTGTTAACTATCTTGTAAAATTTATGCATATTTGTAGAAAGAATTTAGCATTTTTAAATATAGACTTTTTGTTTCCTAGTGTTGACAACCTTGATTATAATATTGTGTTTAGAACACAGGTGGAGGGATTAAAGATCCGCCACAGCCCAATTTAACACTCTTACTTGTTCCAGTTACTTTTACATCGATTTTTAACTAAGTTATAACATTGTTGTTGCCTACTGAAAAGGGATGAAAAATTACGCTACGACAACTTAATTGTTTCATAATGTTCGTTGAAATGTTTAACATTTCTAAGGCTGACGACTGTTTCACTTATTTAATTACAAACTTTGAATAAACAACAATAAACTCGTTTTCACGAACTAGTTTCAGCAGTTTTTGTATTTTAAGTTCTTTACTTTTGTTATTCCAATGTATTGCCATTACAATCGCCCAAGCATAGATCGTTGTTATTTGAAGTTGGCAAAATAAATTTGAAATCTAACGTTCTGCTAACACTTGTACCATCCTGACAGTAATCTGTATATACATTGCAATTCGTTCTGTTTGGGTTATTTCCGATGGTAGTATATAAAAACTCATAGACCTTAAAGGTCTTATTGAAAAAAAGTTTGTTTAACATTTTGAAGTCATTGTAAAAAAATTAAGTTTAATGTATATTTTAATTTTCTTATTGGTATGTCTCATCTTTATCGATGAGTTTTAATAAAAATAGAACGCCAACGAAAATATATTTCCATTTTCGAATAACTGATTTCTGATCACACACTATACAAAACTAAAGATACCGTCTGTTGTAGGGTGAATGTATTTATGTATTTCATCTCAAATTACAAATAAGAATCATTATTGGTTTATGGTTGATTTATATCAAAAATATTTTATATTACAAAGTTTACCAAGCACAGTAAAATTGCAATAAAGTACTTTATAAGAAAAAAGTTTGTTTTAAGATTCCAGCTAAAGTTTACTTTTGATTTAGTATATAAATCGATTAAAATTGGTTTTTTAATTGTACAGGTTCATTCAGGACTGTATTTGTGGTTATTTATTACACAAGTAATAAAAATTTTATCTATAGAATTATACAACTGAGTTACGAGGATTTAAGATATTGCTTATTAATGTTTTTATATATAGAATATGTACGTTTTATTACGTTTCTAGTATTTAATAACAAATGCTAAATATGATATATAAGAATAAATAAATAAATATTAAGGAAAATCAATTTCATGTGCTGGTATAATAAGGAAACTTAAAGTTTTTGTTTTGAATTATATTTTTATTTAAATTTCGCAGCGTTTAAAGAAAAATAGCTGACATTATTGTCATTAAAAAGATTTAAGTGAAAAATTTCATAAGAAAAAATTTAACCATTATTTAGTTGAACTTACATTGCAGCAGGTCAAGGAAAAAAATTATTTTAAAAATATGTAGGAATACGTCTATGTTTTAGGATTTTACAATACGAATTGAAAACAAGGAATCCAAGTAATATCGGGTCATATTGCAAATTGCATACACCATTTACAACGTGCATTAAGAGCTGAACGAGATAAAGACACATTAATTATAGAACCACACACTCTAATTGACAACATTCACACCAGGTTTTAAGTAAACATACATATCGATGCATGAAACCTTAATAGCTTACTTGGATAATAACACTGGTCCACAAATTAAAAAAAAAAAATTGACTGCAGAAACGAAGCATGTTTATTCACTAATATGGGTGCGCTGAACTCGAAACTGGCATAAAAATTGAACTATCACGCCTTGCTAATTTTTTATCGCATGCTGGCCATACTGTAAAACAGTCAATACTGACACTATAATTTCACAATTATTAATTTGACAGAAGCCCACATTCATTGTAAATCTTCATAATAGTAGCGTTTAAGCATATCAGGGAGATCGTATGTTACTGATTCGAGCTATTTTGGCTTTGTGTATGGTGAATATTTGGTTCAAAAAAAGGATATGCAATTATTTTAGTTTTGCTGTCAGAAACCGTGACACACCGTGGACACCGACAATGTTTTGCAATAGTTGCAGAACTGTTTTATACAAGTGGTCAAATGGCAAGAAGATATATTTCGATTTTCCAATTCCAGTACTTTAGAGAGAGTCAAGTAACCACTAAACCGATTGTTATATCTGTTTAACAAATGTTGCTGGATTCAATATGAAAAATCGAAAAAATTTTAGTTACGCGAATGTCCCATCGTTTTCCCTATCCAGTTCAACGTCAACCAAATGATCAATTACCAGTCATTCCCAGTGCTTCGAGCAGTGAGTCCGAAACATCTTTCACCAGCAGTGGTAGTTTGTATGAGGCTGATAAAGAACGCCATTTAGTGAATGAAGCTGAGCTGAATGATCTACTTTAGGATTTACATTTAACGAAGCAAGACGCAGAATTACTAGCTTCACGCAAGTAGCAGTGGAAACATCTTGCAGTTGGGACAAAAGTAACAATCTATAGAGAAAGAAGCTTGGAATTGGCTGCATATTTTGAAAAGAAACACTTTTTTCTATACTGTACTGATGTTGATGGTTTATTTCAAGAAATGAACCAGCCGTATGACAAAACTGAATGGAGATTATTTACTGATGTTTTAAAGGCTCTTCTTTTGAATAATGGGAATGAAAACCCATCCATACTAATTGCTCATGCCATTAATACAAAGGAAAATTACGAATCAAAGACTGAAAATTTGACATTACTCAAATACAAGGATCATAAATAGAAGAGCTGTGGTGACTTTAAGGTGTGTGATCTAAATTTCTTTATATATATATATATATTATATACCATCGTAAATAACTGTAAATTAATCTGTTTCAGGTCATTGGTTTGTTGACTGGTATGCAAGGAAGTTTCACAAAATGTTGCTGTTTCCTTTGTCTATGGGACAGTCGTGCTACATGTCATCATTACGTCAAAACAGAGTGTCCAAAGAGAAGTGAGTATTCACCTGGAAAACAAAACATTTCAAATAAACCATTAAATGATGAAAAGGACATTCTTCTTTTACCGCTGCACACAAAATTGGGACTTTTTAAGAACTTTGTCAAGGCTCTGAGCAAAGTTGGTGCAGCATTTACATTTTTATACCCTATACCACTATGTGGTTTGGGTATAATGACTTTGTGCTGCTGTTTGTAACAACCAAAAATATTTGACCTAGACCCATCTTTAATTATACCGATCGAATCAGAATCACTTTCTGAGTTGATTTAACAATGTCCGTCCGTCTGTGTGTCCATGTAAAGCTTGTAATCAAACTGCAGGTCGCAAATATGAATATATTTTGATGAAATTTGGTATATAAGCTTTTATCGGCCATGGGATGAACGCTATTGAAATTGGTGAGAATCGGTCCATGTTCAGACCTAGCCCCCATACAAATTACCCATATGAAATCGACATAAATTGCCATAAGATCCAAATTGTCATACAGATCTTACGCAAATTGGGTTTGTATGCGTTCATTACATCCACTAATGAGTAGTCCAAAAATGATCCCTTTGACCCCATATAGAGCTGCTTCCCGTTCTTAACTTAAATCTATTAAAAAACAAAAATATTGCACTGATTCTTCTCAAATTTTGTTTGTACATATTTTTGCAACATACAAGAGACTTTACCAAACATGATCAGGATTGGTCCATTTTTGGACCTAGTCCCTTTATAGATATAGCATCCGATACGAACTTTTTCATATCTGCAGCCAAAAAAATTAATAAAAATCCCACTCAAATTTGGTTTTTGCTTATTTTCAATGTCCAGTTAGTTGGGCCTAAGAGATAGGGTTTCTAAACGCATGGTATAGGGTATCGTATAGTCGGTCTAGACCGACTATAATTTTCTTACTTGTTGTTAGTGGTTTTTCCTAAAATTTCATATGCTAAAATCAAAGAAGGCATATTTGTTAGCCCTCGGATCAGGAAGCTATTGAATGATGACAATTTTTCACAATGTTTATTGGAGAAAGAATATGCTGCCTGGAAATCTTTCAATAGTATCGTGGACAGTTTTCTTGGAAACAATAAGAGTGAAAACTACAGACAAATTGTTGCTGAATTATTGAAAAATTGTCACGAATTAGGTGCACGAAAGTCACTCAAAATGCATTTTCTTCATTCGCATATAAATTTTTTTCGACGAACAAGGGGAGCGTGCTCATCAAGATTTAATGAAAATTGAAAGAAATTATCAAGGATTTTGGGACAAAAGCACACTGGGAGACTATTTCTGGACTCTAATACCTGAAACCGAATCAACAAAATACAAACGACGTTCAAATAACGCTATTCACTTTTGAAAATTCATTGATTTCAAATAAACTAATGATTTTTTATGTAAAAAACGAATAAAAATATTTTTTTTGTATCTTTACAACCTGACGTGATGGAGAAAAACCAATTACAAATTCGAATTCGGCCCACTAAATTACCTTAGGAAAGATATTTGGATGCTCCAGTCCAAAACCTTGTTGGCTAGTGTAATAGGAATGCCTCACTTACAGTTTTCAACAAGTTCATTTATTAAATGATATAAGTACCCAAAGTTGGTGTGGATAAAAGGCGGTCTTGTTTCGGCAAGATACGGCGTGGTATCACTATATAGTAAAGTAAGGAATCCATGCACATTTGAAAACATTAATCGATTCCGCTTGTCACAAATAATCCACCGGCCTCGGCTTATTGCTAGCCATAATCTAGAGGCCCCGATTGCTATCGTTAATCTAGCGAACTCTGTTGATTGTTTCCGATAATCCAGCGGCCTCGGCTGGCTGCTCCCGACCATCCAGCGGCCTCGGCTGATTGCTCCCGATAATCAAGCAGCCTCGGCTGGCTGCTCACACTAACTCACTTCATAAACGTTGAAAGCAAAACAAAGATGCCACGACGTATTTACAAAACCACTTTGCCAATCAGTGTAGGACCTTACGTTGCCGATCACGAGCACACTCCGTTGATCGATTGTTATCGTTGCCGATATACCGACTTTCGAAATCATCTGATTAACGTTCGCATTGTACTGATATTTACCGACGCTTAACATTCCAGATTAACCGATTTGAACTCTTCGTAGTTGATTGTCATAATTCGAGAAGAAGCCGAGTGTAATTTAAACTCATTAAAGGGTAAATAAGTAGTTTTATCCAGGGTTTTAGCACTGTTCTTAGCGTTTTTTTTTTTTAATTATTGACTCGTAAATTTTTCGAGTTAGTGCTTTGTATTTTTTTTTTTTTAGTGCCTGCTTTTACATCAGTGACACCAAATCCTTATTTTTCCAACAAAATGGAATAGTTTTATTAAAAAAAAAACACCGATTTGAATATATTAAGTTTCACTTTTAAATGGATTGAAAAGAGAAAATTCCTGTTGCGAAAGATATCAAATAAATGATGAAGTAAATATCTATATAATTAAAAGATTTTCTCCCGATTTTGAATAAACGTATCTTATTTTAAAGGTATTTCTTTTTAGGTGCCTACCAGATATACAGATTTTAAAATTTTCCAATTTTAATTTTTTTTTTTGGAGTAAAATGCAATTAAGGTTGCTAGTAACACATACATAAAATGCTGTGGTCACAAGCATTAACCGCCTAGTCGAAAATCAAGCTTTTGAGAAAAATAACTTTTCATATAAATGTAATCGGGCTTCATTACGACTTAGGTCAGTATATTTTCATTAATAACTTTATATTAAACAGTGTTAGAGAAATAGGGATTTTACGTAGATATAAAGCGTTTTTAGTAGAATATGACAGCATACATAACCGAAATCGTTCTTAGGTCGACTTAGGTGGTTATCGCCTGTGACCACAGAATTATGCAATGCTATGTTTATTAAATTTGTTAATGTGTTTGTAAGTTTGGTTTCTCCATTAACAATAGCAATTGTGTTGAATTGAAAAACAATTTTGGACATAAACCATTCACAGTAAAAATTTTGTGTTGAATTTAAACCAATAACGCAATCGATATTTAAAAAGTGTTGAATTGTGAATTGGCTCAAATTAGTAAGCATATGCTTAGGGTCTTTATTAAATAAAAAAAAAGTCCTAGAATATGCAGTTGAATTTCGAGGGCTGGGATCCGCTAGTTTTAACTAATAGTAATGATGTTTGTAAAGCATCAGAATTTGAAACTAAAAACCTTTTATGGCCGAATGAAAGTGATGATGAGGAAATAATAGACTTTAATCTATTTAAAATTGGAAATTTAAATTAATATTTCTTGTTTGTATAAAATACAAGGATTATTTAACTTGAAAAAGTTGGTTTTTATTTATTTTTATATTATTTATTTTGATTTTTTTTTGTTACTTTTCACAGTTAAAAACTGTATTTGTGAATTAGTTTTTTTTTAATTTAATAAATAATTGAGTTTGAAATTGTTCAGGCTCAAGATCAAATGTTTTTACTTTAAATAAAGTAAAAGCATTAGCACATTTGTTTCAAAAATTGATCTATGTATATTCTGCATGACAGGTTATACAGCTGTTTCGGGAAGAGTCACCAACCCTCATCAGTAACCAAAAGCAGTAGATAGTTTGTTTGGTAAAAAGTTAAATTCATATATATTTGCTGAAAACAACCAAATGAGAATTCAAGCAAAAGTTATACTATTTAAGCCTCTTCCAATATAACAAACTAAAAATAGAACAACTTTGAAACAAATATGATTGTATACGAGTACACATTGCATACTACAATATACATGTTTGTTTTTGTCTTGAAAAAACAAGAAAAACAATTTGTTTTTGCTAAACTTACATTTAGCGTTAACGGCGTGCCCTCCGTATTTTTAATTTTATTATTTTTTATAAAAATAAAAAATCTTATTTTCGATCTTTATCAATTTAATGGTGACTCTTCCCGAAACAGCTGTATAACCTGTCATGCAGAATATACATAGATCAATTTTTGAAACAAATGTGATAATGCTTTTACTTTATTTAAAGTAAAAACATTTGATCTTGAGCCTGAACAATTTCAAACTCAATCATTAAATTGATAAAGATCGAAAATAAGATTTTTTATTTTTATAAAAAATAATAAAATTTAATAAATAATAATACACAAATAAAGAGAAAAAACAGAAAACGAGAAATTTGGTGCTTTTTTAAATTACGCATTTTTTGATCGACTTTGGTCCTTTTTGATATTTTAAAGTTGACAACCATGGTCTTATCATTACGTAAGTTTGGAGATCCTTAGGTACACCGTGGACATGACTAATCTACTTTAGCGAAGACAAAACTCACGGTATAATCGGAAGAAAACAAATGTCGTTTATAGAATAATGGACAAATGTTATATTTGAATTCGTTTGATGTGAGGAGAGAAATAATCAACATAGACATATTGGATATTGTACCTTTAAGATATTTTTTTTACTTAACATTTTATTTATTTTTTTTTTTTTTATTTATTTATTTATTATTTTTTTTTTTTTTTTTTTTTTTGCTAAATAACTATATTATGTATTTTAGGGATAATGATTTATTTAAAATTTTTGCTGAAACTATGACCGTATGTCTTGTTAATAATGTATAGGTTTCAATATAGATTTACTCATACACAAGTTCTCCAATTATTTTGTCATAGCCGAAATACGAAACGAATATGGCAATTAGGCATAGCAAATAACATCACACGTTTGGTGTATAAAATTTCCATATAATATTTGTAAATAAAACAGTTTGTATCTCTATTATTAATTTATATTTTTCCACTATAACATATACCTTATACCAAAAAAAAAATTGTTTTTTTTTTTAGTTTGATAGATTAAATTTCAATTATGGTTAGTTTCCCAAAAAGATAAACAAAATATCTGTAATAAATACAATAACCATAAATGCTAGTCTAAATCATATGAGACTACAGTTATCCCATAACAAAAGTTGAAAAAACCAATTAAAAATATTTAAATCGGAAGCCACGAATTATGTAATGCGGTTCATTAGATATTTATATATAGTGCAAAAAGTCTAGCCGTAAATCAGAAACATTAAAAAATTAATTTGTATTTACTTCTTTCAAACCATCATTTAAATAAATTTTTATATGTACTTACAAATCTTTATCGTGATAAAAGAATTATTAAAAGGACATACCTGAAAATAAAAAAATGTATGATAATTATGGTATTTTAATTTTTTATTGGTTGAAATAATTTTATTGGTTAATAATATAAAAAGATTAATAAAATAAATTAAATAGCCCACTTAATGATGCAAAGTCTTAGAAAATTCCACTACCAAATGGTTACTAAACAACACCCACACATTGGAAGAACCATAAAGATCAAAAATGTTCGCAAAAAAAAATTGTTCCCATTTATACTCAATACAAATGTCCTAAAATAGATCAGAATACAGAACACGTAAGAGTTTTATTAAAATATTAATAAATTTTATTACTTTTTAAAATAAAAAATTTTAGTACAGGAAAAAAAAGTGGAGTCATAGAAGACGATCAGACTAAAAGTACTAATTTCGGAATAATTTGAAGATCTGTCAATGTGGTCTGTAATTACTCGTATGTAAAGGACACAGAAATCTATGCGATCATAACACAAAACGGAAAAAATGTGGGACTAACGGAATGAACGCAACTTTTTCCGTTTTGTGTCAAATAACACAAAGACAATTCTATACATAATTAGGTCGAATAATCTGACTGATTTTTTATGATATGGCAAGATAGCAAAACCTGGACAATATACAGGAGAAAGTACGGAGTGCATCACATTTAAAACAGCAACATTAGGTTGTCGAGCTCCAGCTTTCCCAAACTTTTAAACAGTTCATTATACTAAATTTTATTTAACACTTTCATGCCCCAATTAATTGGGGCAACATTGTGGTTGAAAAATGACTGACCGGCATCTAAAAGTATTTTTTAATTTTTTTTTTTCTAATTTTCTTGCACTTAAGCAATATCTTTAAGCATTTAAATTTAAACTTTTTTGCAAACTCACTATTTGCAGAAAAAAATTTTTACATGTGCAGTCATGTAAGAATAGCTCTCACATGATCTCTATCAGTACTTACAATAAAGTATTTGCAATTAGGCTTGCACAATATATCAAGCTACTCTGCGAAAAACGCCGTAGGAGAAAAAAATTACGGGAGTTATAATCTAAAATATACAATGTTGCCTATAGGCAACATCGGGCATTATAGGGTTAAGTTAATGCATGAAATAATAGCTTTCCTCTTTAATCTGAAAAAAAAACACCCTCATTCCCCTTAAAGCGTCAAATAGGGACTTATTGATCATTAATCTATTTTTGGTTAATTTTCGAGGCTTGAGTCCAACCGGCTCAGAGAGCCAAAAATACTGATATAACTTATAAAAAATCAAGACTTTATTACTCCAGTTCAAAAACTTTTAATGCAGAATAATTGACTGCTTAAATATCCTCTCAAAACCTTTTGATTTGTGGATAGCAAATTTTTTCAATGAAGATCTAGTGCGTCCGAGACCGATTTTATTTCAAATTTGAAATAACTCGGTTGGTGCCAGATTTATTGTTGACAGTAGGGTATCGAACTCTATTGACTCATTGGAACATCGTCGGGATGTGGGTTGTGTAGCACTGTTCTATAGATACTACCATGGGAAATGTTCTTCTGAGATTAGCGAACTTCTTCCAAGTGCCCGAGTTTCGGTTCACTCTACCCGCTTCTCTGGTTGGTCACATCCGTTTGGAGTCTATTTTCCAGTTGACCGCACAACGCTTTACAGAGCGATTACGTTTATCAGTCGAACTAGCCGTATGTGGAATAAACTTCCTCAAGAGATCTTTCCTGATAGTTATAATCTAATAAAATTTAAGTCAAACATCCACAAACACTACTCTCTCTCTCCTCCTTCCCATAACCTATTTTCCTGAAATCAACACAATGCACTGCATTTGTTAGGGGCATCCCCTGAGTGTTGGTTAATAAATAAAAAAAAAGCATTGGTTTATTTTTATATAATAACGACTCTGGAATATAGGATTGTAATTTTTAAGAATTAAAAATATGAAAGCCATGCCACGCTACATGTGAGTTTAGCAAAAACTAATTGTCATTTTAAAGAAACAAAAACACGTACATTGTGTACATTGTGTGCACATACCATATACAAACATATTTGTTTCAAAGTTGTTTTATGCTTTAGTTTTTTTATATGGGAAAAAGCTTAAATAGTATAGCTTATGTTTCAGCATAGGTCCAATAAATTTAACTGTTTACCAAACAAATATCTACTGCCTTTACTGATTACGATTGGTGACTCGACCCGAAACAGCTTTAAACACAGAAAAAAAGATTGGTGGGAATTCGGTTACAACTAGAAAAATTTGTTAAAGTAATTAGAACTTTTATTGTAACTAGCAGAATCCAGCCCTCGACATTCGAGCGCAAATTCTAGGAAGTATTATTTGCCATTAAATAAAGACCCTAAAAGTATGCTAATCAGTTATAGCCAATTCACAAATCAACACAAAAAACAAACTCATTTTTATTATAGACACATTAACAAATTTAATAAACACACACATAGCATTTTATAATTTTAAGTATGTGTTAGTAGCAACTTTAAATGAAATTTACTCAAAAAAAAAAAAAAAAAGGAAAAAATTAAAAAATCTGTATATCTGCAAATCGGTTCAAAAGAAATACCTTTCAAATAATATACGGTTGGTCAAAATCGGGATAAAACGGTAGAACAAAACATCAGTCACAAGAAATCGCCTAGCCTATTAATATTATAGATTCTTGAATATTTAAAAATAAAATAGATATTCCATTGAAACTATCGTATAATCGCAATGAATTTAAAATTAAGATATGTATGTACAAAACAATATTAGCTGCGTTTACCAATCAATGTCTTTATGTAAATTTCTAAACTAATTTAATTGAGGCAACCTAATAAAACTAAGAATAACATGCTTCAGTGCTAAATATTGGCGACTGCAACTACTAATTCTATTACAACAACATTTTTCAAACCGAGAATGCTTTAACAGGAACTATATATAAAATTTGTATTAAGAATGGCTGTTCAGTTGTAATAAAAGAAGCCCAAATTTGTACCCTCTTTCGGTATTTCAACCGAAATGAAATTCTATGAATCAATTTCTGTTGTAAATACCACAAAAAAAAAAGATAAGAATATAATTAGCCAGACCGAATTGTTAATTAAATTTGTCATTGTCAAATAAAATAAAAAGGTACGTATTTTTTAGCACTACTCTTATTCAGATATATTTTGTTAATAAGATCTTAAAGTCCAATCGTTGATTTCGGAAAATTTCTTGAACAAAATTTTTGAAAAAGTAAAATTGGGGATTTTGAAATAGTACCGCTTGGACATTAATTTAGAACGGCATAACAACAAACGAGATGCGAAATACTTTACATGAGATTATTTTGGGATAAGGAGAATGCAAAAATATTGTTCTTGTAAATTATTTCAATGTCTTTAAAAATGTGAGCTCGATTTTCTTAATCAAGTGGACTGCGACGAATTTATTGCCTGGGGAACTTGATATAACTTGGCTGTTTTTCAATCGATTATAGATTTTGTCATTTTATTAGAAAGATAATTTACTCTAGATTATGATTCATTTATTAATTTAATTGAAACGCAATTATTAATATCAAAATTTTTGCGAAAAATGATTTTTTTTTTCATAATTTTTATACCCTATACCACTATGTGGTTTGGGTATAATGACTTTGTGCTGCTGTTTGTAACAACCAAAAATATTTGACCTAGACCCATCTTTAATTATACCGATCAAATCAGAATCACTTTTTCAGTTGAATTAACAATGTCCGTCCGTCCGTCCGTCCGTCCGTCTGTGTGTCCATGTAAAGCTTGTAATCAAACTGCAGGTCGCAAATATGAATATATTTTGATGAAATTTGGCATATAAGCTTTTATCGGCCATGGGATGAACGCTATTGAAATTGGTGAGAATCGGTCCATGTTCAGACCAAGCCCCCATACAAATTACCCATATAAAATCGACATAAATTGCCATAAGAACCAAATTGTCATATAGATCTTACTCAAATTGGGTTTGTATGCGTTCATTACATCCACTAATGAGTAGTCCAAAAATGGTCCCTTTGACCCCATGTAGTGTACCACACATGTCTACAATGCATACATGATACATAGAACAGACAATCAATAGTATCGATGACAATTTAAAATATCATTTACACAATGTGTATATGCAACAGACAATATCGATAATGAGTCAAACTGTTCTATGCATGGCATGTACATATGTAAATATGTAACAAATAATATGTGAGTGACTCATATTATTTGAGTGCATACCAAGCAAATAACATTGTAATTGGAATGTAGAATAAAGCAATACGATCCTTCATAGTACTGAGTGAAACAAATGTAACACTAACTATATGCTAGAATAAGTTAGATCATGACAAATTGTATAAAAAGGGTGTAAAACCCAAAATAAAACAGACTTGAATTTTAAACACTAAATCGGCAACAACTGCCTTAGTTTTATTACAAAAGTTTCCATTTGCCCTTACAATAGTAAGATCGGCAAATGCAATAGCACAACCAGTGGCAAACTCTGCCGGTTGTAAAACCCCACACTCCTAAATACATAACACAGGACACCACAAGCACAACCAGTGGCAAACTCTGCCGGTTGCAAGGACCACACCCCAAATAGTTAGCCTTTAACCAGCACATATTTATAACACCACCCATTCATAACACCACATGGCGATCCTGCCAGGACGACGACCTCGGAACTAATTTAAACACTTTCATCTAAACATCATATATAAACACATGTCCGACGAATACGTTCCTTCATCCTTAAGTGTTCCAGCAACACCACCACCAGCATACAAACCGATGGTACAAGGACCAAAACGGCTTACAATCGAGGAATACAGGCAAAGCCTAGCGAGGAAGACAGAGAAAAAATTAACAGCAATACCGATAGTCGACACAAAGATTGCTAAGAAGAAAAGAGGAGGACGGCTAGTGCACGAACGGAGAAAATTAGCAGACCTGCTACGCATTGTAAGGGAAGAAGAAAATCCAATCCCGTGGGAAAAATCGCAAGAAATTTGGTCAAAGATTGAGGAACTGAAAACCAGCATAAAAAGGAACAAAAAAAAAAAAGAACAAGAAAAATAAATAATTAACAGATACAAAAAGAAAAATTTTTTTAAATCAGAGAACATTTAAATAAATAGAAACTTATTATAAAATGTGTACAATTATACGAAGCATTGTATTTCCATTGATTATATTTATAACAATTACAATATTGTTGTTCAGGGCTATTCAGGGTGAAATCAGAGGAGTAGCATCGAAATTACATGACACTATTGAAAAATCCGATGTAATAGATAAAATATTTTCAATCAGCAAACACTTTATAAGAAGAAAATAAAATATGCCTTTCAATGACATATTAGAGATATTACTTATATTTATATTATTACAATTAGCAATTATAATATTCTTAAATTACATAAAATTAATTTTTGAAGGAAAATTTTTTTTTAAATGTACTATTTTAAATAAATAATTGAAAACATAATTGTTAGAAGTATTGTTTATGAAATTGTCTATTATACTATTTTTAAAATAAAAAAGAGAAAAGAAAATTTTTGTAAAATTATCTAAATGGAAGAACAAATTGGAAAATTAAAAGAGTTATTAAAAATTTTAAAGAAAAGTCCAGGAAGGACATATACAAAGAAAACTATCCAAAAACAAATTAGCATATATTGAGGAACTAAGAAAAGAATTTCAAATAACAAAAATTGAACAAGGAAGTACAATAACTTCTGAGGAAGAGTTTAATAATATATATGAGGACATTAAGGAATATTTACTAAGAAAATCTACAGAAACGGAAACAGAAGACACTAAAATGGCAGCATTTAGTTTAGAAACAGTTTCAAAAACACTATCATTGTTCACCGGTAATTATGTAGAATTAGAAGGTTTTCTAATAACAGCAGAACTCATCAACAAAACTTTATCAGAGACAGCAAAAATAGATTTTCTACAGTACATATATCATGCTAAGCTTACCTCAAATGTCAGAACAGCAATAGGGAGCTATACAAAGCCAGAAAATTTTGAAGAACTAAGGAAATTATTAGAACAAAGATACAAAAGCAATAAGACAATACCAGAACTACAGGCTAAATTGAATACACTATTCCAAAGGAAAATGTCTATAAATTCATTCAAGGAAAAGATAATGACGACAATAGATAACCTAAACAAGTTAGGTATCGAGGAACTGGGAAATGACGTAACAGAAGCAGAGAAAAACGTAATAATTAGACTGAATAATAAATTAGCTTTAGACATTTTTAAAAAAGGTTTGAATGAGAACTTTAAATCGACCATATACGCAGCTCGACCTAATAATCTGCAAGAAGCATCCGAGCTCGCATTGGAATTGGAAAATGAGCGAAAAGTAAATCATAACTCAGTTTTACATTTTAGAAATGAACGACCACATTACTCACAGCGGAACCAGACTAGAAATAACAACTCGTCTAGAAGTTTCAGTAGAAATGACAGTTACACCAATACTGGAAATAGGCACAACACAGATAGGAACTTTAATAGAAACAATAACGATAACAGAAATAATACTAACTTCAGTAGAAATAATAATTTTAGGAATAACAACAGAAACAATGGGGGAAACCAGAATAACAATAACAATAGAAACAATGGACACATACATACTATACAAACTTCGGGAAACGAGTCAGGCCCGGAATAGATGGATATTCTGAACGGCCAAAATTAAGAGTATTTAAAGTATCCGACAACAACACAAATTTTATATACGCCAAATACAAGAATAAACAACTAACATTTCTCATAGATACAGGCGCAGACATATCACTCTGTCGAATGCAAACAGACTTTGAAGGCGAACAATATGAACCAGATGAAAAATGTAAATTAACAGGAATAACTACAGAAGAAATTTATTCTCTAGGCAAAATAAAATTAGAATTGTCACTAACGACCGAAATATACAGACACTCTTTCCAACTAGTAAAATCAGACTTTCCAATAGAAACAGACGGAATATTAGGTAGAGATTTTTTGAGAAAATACCTTGGTAAAATCGACTATGAAACATATACAATTTCTTTGTTTAATAATGATGAAACAATTACACTTCCCATGCAAGCGAAGGCACTTGATACAATGCATGTAACAATACCACCAAGAACAGAAATTATCCAAGCAATAAAATTGAACCTCACAGAAGATTGCGTCATATTCAATAATGAATTGAAGGAAGGAATTTTTCTAAGTAATTCAATAGCACCCAAAAGCGGCATGACACATATGAGAATATTAAACACAACGAACGACGCGGTAATTTTAAAGGGTATTCAACTTCAAACTGACCCACTTAAAAACTATAACATATTAAATTACAATAGCATACACAGCGACGAACGTTTTGAAAAGATATTGGATGACTTACAATTAAATACTAATGACAATAATGAAAAAACAGAATTAGTAAAAATATTTAAAAAATATCAGAATGTATTTCACTTGGAAAACGAAAAATTAACAGTCAACAATTTTTACAATCAGAAAATCACAACCTCAGACAACACACCCGTATATATAAAGAACTACAGGTTACCACATTCACACACAAATATAATAAATGAACAGGTGCAGAAAATGCTTAATGATGACATAATAGAATCATCAGTCAGCCCATACAATGCTCCACTCCTTTTGGTACCAAAAAAGAACACGGAGAACAAAAAGAAATGGAGACTAGTAGTAGATTTTAGGAAACTAAATGACAAAATTGTTAATGACAAATTTCCATTAACTAGATTAGAAGACATTTTAGATAAATTAGGCAGAGCCAGATGGTTTTCTACACTCGATATGACTAGTTCATTTCATCAAATCAAATTGGACAAAGATTCTAGAGCATTAACAGCTTTTTCTACACAGCAAGGTCACTATCAATTTAAAAGACTACCATTCGGACTGAAAATTTCTTCAAATAGTTTTCAGAGAATGCTTACAATAGCACTTTCGGGACTAGAATCCGAAGCATTTCTTTACGTAGATGACATTATCGTGTACGGATGTAGTTTGCAACATCACAATCGAAATTTAATAAAAGTATTGAACAGGTTACAACAGTATAATCTAAAACTTAACCCAAAAAAATGTTGTTTTTTGAGACCAGAAGTAGTCTATCTGGGACATTTAATAACAAAGGACGGTGTGAAAACAGACCCAGCCAAGTACGAAGTAATAAAAAATTATCCAACACCCACAAACACGGACGAAGTAAGACGATTCATTGCATTCTGCAACTACTACAGAAAATTCATACCAAATTTCGCTGACATTGCCAAAAGTCTAAATGCACTATTAAAGAAGAAAGCAAAATTTTTATGGACAGAAGAATGCCAAAACGCTTTTGATAAACTAAAAGAAAAGTTAATGAAACCCCCTGTACTACAATACCCAAATTTTGAACAACCTTTTATTTTAACTACCGACGCTTCAAACTATGCATTAGGAGCCGTTTTATCCCAAGGCGAAATAGGCCAAGATTTACCCATTTCATATGCTAGTAAATCATTACAAAGACATGATATCAATAAACCGATAATTGAAAAGGAACTATTAGCAATTCATTGGAGTATAAATTTTTTCAAACCTTACCTGTACGGTAGAAAGTTCATAGTAGTAACAGACCATAGACCTTTAATCTCACTATTTTCACATAAAAACCCTTCATCAAAGATGACTAGAATTAGATTGGATTTAAGTGACTATGATTTTTCAATTGTTTATAAAAAAGGAAAGATGAATACTAACGCTGACGCACTTTCCAGGATAGAAATTAACTCAGATATATTAAAACAGATGATACCACGAAACCATGAAGAGAAAGAGAGAAAAATATTAGTAACAACACGGGCCATGAAAAATAAAATTAATGAGGCAACAACTAAAGATATGTATAAAATGATAAATAATGAAGAAAACAATAATAATGAAAATAATACACGTGTAGACAGAAATAAATTGGAAACATGTAACTCTCAGAAGCCTGATCAACTTCAAATATGGGAATGCACCTCCATTAATGACGTCAAAAATATAAAGAAATTACAATTTAATGAAATAGAGAATATAGAAGATATCGATATAAAAATTGAAAATAATATAGTGCACATAGGACGTAATGATAATTCATCGAAACCAGTTTCGACCATGAAGAAATTACGTACCCAAAATATTAATAATGGAAAATATAATGAAAAGCTAGCAAGATTCAGCAATAATTCAGCGAAACTAGATTCGTTACTGAAGAACCTGATATCTAAAATGAGAAAGGAAAATATAAAGGAAGTAGCGCTACCAAATAATGATAAAATATTTAAAGTATATACAAAAGAAGAAATAAAAGAAGCATATGCAAAGATAAAAATAAATGATAAAAGTCCTCAACTAAAAATATTAATATATAATGCCCCAAAGAGAATAACAAACGAAATATTAAAATACAAACTAATAGATGAATTTCATAATGCCACCCATGCAGGCCACTTGGGTATAAGAAAAACAGTAATTAAACTAAAACAGCGGTATATTTGGAAAAACATGAATAAGATGGTGAAGAGTTTTGTATCATATTGCGATAAGTGTAACAAAAACAAACAAACAAAACACATAAGGGAACCATTCACACTAACAGACACACCAGGCAACAGTTTTGAAGTGATTTCAATTGACACTGTAGGACCGCTTCGAATTTCAAATGATTACCGATACATTTTAACATTGCAATGTGAGCTGACAAAATTCATTGTTGCACACCCAATGTCAACAAAAGATGCAATTACAACAGCCAAAACATTGGTCGAACAATTTATTTTGAAGTATGGTCAATTTAAGGTACTTAAGTCAGACAAGGGAACAGAATTTACAAATGAGATAATGCGTAACATATGCTCATTATTACAGATAAAACAAGCATTTTCAACACCCTATCACCATCAAACACTAGGTTCAGTTGAGAGGAATCATAGAGTTCTGAATGAGTTTTTATTGACAACAGCAACTGATTATGAATGGGACAAGTGGATTCCATATTTCACTTTTGCCTATAATACAGCACCACACATTGACACAGGCTACACACCATTTGAATTAGTATACGGAAAGTTACCATGCTTGCCATCTGACATTCTAGAAAATGAAAATGAAAATAAATTCTACAACTATGACGACTACGTTAGAGAACTACGAGTTAGATTACAATTCTCGTTGAATAGAGCAAAAGAAATGACAATTAGTATAAAAAATAATAGAATTGAAAAGGATAAATATAGCAACCAACCTAAACTAGATATAGGAGATTTAGTTCTAATAAGAGTAGAGAATAGAAAGAAAAACCAAAGTCCATATAAGGGACCATATAAAATTGTTAAGAGAAATGGTGTAAACACCACTATAGATTATAATGGCAAAGAAAAAGAATTGCACAATAACAATTTAAAGAAATATATAGAATATTAAGAAATATCATAAGAATAATTGTTAATTAATACAATATTTTAATAACAAATTGTATATAAATATTTTAACCAATAAATTTAAGAAATTTTGTAACGGTATTATGAAGTTGATAAGAAAAATTATGCAGTTAAATATTACCTCCCTAATTTTTCTCTTAAGGGTAAGGGTGTAGTGTACCACACATGTCTACAATGCATACATGATACATAGAACAGACAATCAATAGTATCGATGACAATTTAAAATATCATTTACACAATGTGTATATGCAACAGACAATATCGATAATGAGTCAAACTGTTCTATGCATGGCATGTACATATGTAAATATGTAACAAATAATATGTGAGTGACTCATATTATTTGAGTGCATACCAAGCAAATAACATTGTAATTGGAATGTAGAATAAAGCAATACGATCCTTCATAGTACTGAGTGAAACAAATGTAACACTAACTATATGCTAGAATAAGTTAGATCATGACAAATTGTATAAAAAGGGTGTAAAACCCAAAATAAAACAGACTTGAATTTTAAACACTAAATCGGCAACAACTGCCTTAGTTTTATTACAAAAGTTTCCATTTGCCCTTACAATAGTAAGATCGGCAAATGCAATAGCACAACCAGTGGCAAACTCTGCCGGTTGTAAAACCCCACACTCCTAAATACATAACACAGGACACCACAAGCACAACCAGTGGCAAACTCTGCCGGTTGCAAGGACCACACCCCAAATAGTTAGCCTTTAACCAGCACATATTTATAACACCACCCATTCATAACACCACACCCATGTAGAGCTGCTTCCCGATCTTCACTTAAATCGATTAAAAAACAAAAATATTGCACTGATTCTTCTCAAATTTTGTTTGTACATATTTTTGCAAAATACAAGAGACTTTACCAAACATGATCAGGATCGGTCCATTTTTGGACCTAGTCCCTTTATAGATATAGCATCCGATATGAACTTTTTCATATCTGCAGCCAAAAAAATTAATAAAAATCCCACTCAAATTTGGTTTTTGCTTATTTTCAATGTCCAGTTAGTTGGGCCTAAGAGATAGGGTTTCTAAACGCATGGTATAGGGTATCGTATAGACGGTCTAGACCGGCTATAATTTTCATACTTGTTTGTACATATTTTTCCAAAATACAAGAGACTTTACCAAACATGATCAGGATCGGTCCATTTTTGGACCTAGCCCCTTTATAGATATAGCATCCGATATGAACTTTTTTATATCTGCAGCCAAAAAAATTAATAAAAATCCCACTCAAATTTGGTTTTTGCTTATTTTCTATATCCAGTTAGTTGGGCCTAAGAGATAGGGTTTCTAAACGCATGGTATAGGGTATCGTATAGTCGGTCTAGACCGACTATAATTTTCTTACTTGTTACATATAAATTCATATTTGAATTTTGAACTCAATGCGCGTCCAGAGAGCATTGTCCGATTTGGCTCAAATTTTGCGCAATTAAGTTTTAGATCCAGTGTCACAATAATCCGACCATCACTCCTCAAAATTCGGCCAAAAATTTTTTTTCATTTCGATGAAATTTTGCATATAAGCTTCTATCGCCTATCAGATGAACGCTATTGAAATTGGTGATATTCGGTTTATGTTCAGACCTAGTTCCAACAAATGACCCCTATGAAATCGACTTAAATTGCCATAAAATCCAAATTATCATATAGATGTCGGTCGAATTGAGTTTGTGTGAGTTTATTACATCCATTAGTCAGTAGTCCAAAAAGAAAGTTTATATGGACACACAGACAGATAGAAAGCCAAACGAACGGGCATTACTAAATAGCTCCAGAAAATGCTTCTGTGCCGGTATAAAAAAAGTGGGTTTTGGTCAGATATCTTTGTTAGCTACAAACAGCCGGACAAGCTCATTATACAACAGAGAGTGGTATAGGGTATAGAGATTTGATTTTGTTTTTAATTTTCTACAGACGGGGTTAAAATTTGAATTAATTTCTTTCACACAAAATGGGGAAAGAAAAAATTAAGTTTTTTTTTTATTTTAACGCCAAAACGTGCCTTACGTCCGAAATTTCAGATCTTGAAGTACCAAACACATCTGCATATTCACAATGTGTTCACTAGAAGTATACAAAAATACTTTCTATATTTATATCTACCCTATACCACTATGTGGTTTGGGTATAATGACTTTGTGCTGCTGTTTGTAACAACCAAAAATATTTGACCTAGACCCATCTTTAATTATACCGATCGAATCAGAATCACTTTCTGAGTTGATTTAACAATGTCCGTCCGTCCGTCCGTCCGTCCGTCCGTCCGTCCGTCCGTCCGTCTGTGTGTCCATGTAAACCTTGTAATCAAAGTGCAGGTCGCAAATATGAATATATTTTGATGAAATTTGGTATACAAGCTTCAATCGGCCATGGGATGAACGCTATTGAAATTGGTGAGAATCGGTCCATGTTCAGACCTAGCCCCCATACAAATTACCCATATGAAATCGACATAAATTGCCATAAGATCCAAATTGTCATATAGATCTTACTCAAATTGGGTTTGTATGCGTTCATTACATCCACTAATGAGTAGTGCAAAAATGATCCCTTTGACCCCATATAGAGCTGCTTCCCGATCTTCACTTAAATCTATTAAAAAACAAAAATATTGCACTGATTCCTCTCAAATTTTGTTTATACATATTTTTGCAAAATACAAGAGACTTTACCAAACATGATCACGATCGGTCCATTTTTGGACCTAGTCCCTTTATAGATATAGCATCCGATATGAACTTTTTCATATCTGCAGCCAAAAAAATTAATAAAAATCCCACTCAAATTTGGTTTTTGCTTATTTTCAATGTCCAGTTAGTTGGGCCTAAGAGATAGGGTTTATAAACGCATGGTATAGGGTATCGTATAGTCGGTCCAGACCGACTATAATTTTCTTACTTGTTTTCAAATATAAAAGTTGCTCATGGTCGGTCATAATTAACAAAATCGAAAATGAATTATAACATAATTCTATGGAACAAATGCATGACGATTTTAGTTAACGTTTGATCATATCAATGTGCATTAATGATCTCAATGATCTTACAAAAGAAACTGACCATTTCGAATCTGAACGACGCACAGTGGACCATTTGCCGAGAAGGCGGTCAAAAATCTATAACTTTTGATTGGATTGGAATTTTGATATGCGGTTTTTTTTCTTTGGTAGGTGAGACTTTCGTCTTTAAGTTTTCGTAATTCTTGACCGAAAATAAAAAAAGTTACGGAGGGTTTAAAATACATTTTCATTTGTAGTTGAATTTTAGTACAAAAGTGAAGTGTTAAAAGGTAAAAAAAGATTTTTTTTTTAATATAGTGTCTTATTTTTTCAGTTAATTTTACAACTAATACTTTTTAACAATTTTTAAGTTAATTTTTTCAGAAAATGCCAAAGTTTGGCCTCCGTAAACTTTTTAGTCCTAATGTGTACAAGGGCCAAAGGTTTTTTTTTTAAAGATCCCGAGTTAAAATATAATTTATTAAGCAGCGAACGTAAAATTCACTTTATATTGGTTCAAGATAGAGAAGTTTCAATGAAAAACTCGTATGTTTTTGCTTTAGTTAAATTTTTTTTTATGAAATATAACAATTTTTATTGTAAATTTACAAAATATATAAATTTTTAAATCAAGAAAATTTTTTAGCTATATAAAAAAAAGTGTAACTTATTGTTAGTGTAATGAAAAAGTACTTTAAATCAACCAATTTTAGTAAAAATTTCTTCTAAATAGCCCTTGATTTTCATCTTCCAGAAGTTGTTTAGCTTCTTCGTCTAATTCACTAGAGATAGTTTTCCATTTTTGACGAATGTTGGACATATGTGGACCTGAAGTGCATTACAAAATAGTGATAAGGTCTTCATTAGTACAACATGTGGACCTTTTCCTTGTGTTGTGCTCGCGAAAGAATCTGTAGTCCTTGTTCCTTTTTCTTGCGCTTCTTCAGATAGATCTCCTATTGGTAGCATATTGTTTTGAATTATTTGTTTACCATGGTATAATATTTTATGAACTGTGAGTATTTTTCATTATAAAGTATAGCTGTTTTATTGGCGTACTCTCCAAATTTTTTTGCATTTATCTTTCTGCTGCATGCTAGACCTTGTAATATGATTTTGAATAGTTTTATTAATTCATGATCTACACCTGTGATAGATGCTGCAGTTTCCGGATCGGAAAAAAATCTCCTTGCAGTATTTCCATCATTTGTGTTTCCTTCCCCTTGTTTTGGTTGGTCGATTACGAGGCCTAGCTGTAGATATTTTTGTTGAATTTGTTTTTTTTTTTTTGCTTTCTTTTTTCTTCATTTTCTTTGTTTTTTCTCACTGTTTCGCCTAACGAACCAAATTCCAAATCATAATTGAGGTATATGCTCCAATTGAGGTATATGCTCCACGAAACGTATTCTATCATGAAGAGGGGACATTCCAAATTCGTAGGCTTCCTTAAAACTATCGTCTTCTGGTGGGGGTTGGCTTAATTGACTTGATGTCTTTTGGCATATAATGCAGCTTGGCGTTGACTTTGTTCCAGTTAAAGCTTGTGCAACTTTTCCACCAATCATTGTGAGACACATTTTAAAACGTACTTCAGTGTCTTGGTCATCAAATTTAAATATTACTGGTTGAAGTTCCTTAATTTGATCTTTTATTTTTTTAACTTCTTCAGTTATTACATCTTTGCTTTCCTTTTTGAATGCAAATTTTATTGGTCTCCAATACTTTGTTGAAGGAGGAATTTCATTTTTCCATATACCAATTTCTGTTGCTTTAATAGTTGACAGCTCTAAGACGCTATACCTTTTTGTTAAGCGCAACGGAACGAAAGATACCATAAATAAATTAGCATCTGATGAATTTTCGGCATTAAATGGCTTGTATTGTTTCTGACCCATTTAGATATTAAAGTAATGCTGCCATTACCAATTTTTTTTAAATGATCAGTATCAAGCGTATTTAGCAATCGTTCTGCAGTATGTTCAAGGAGATCTTGCAATTTTATTTCTGCTGCTGTTGAAGTGACACTAATAGCAGATTGTAAAGGTAAGCATTCTTTTTTGGCAGAAACTAAATCTCGATACTCTGGAAAAATCCCACAATTCTTTTCATTGGTTCGCTTCCGCAATTCCTTATATTGATTTTTGGTCAATTTCAAATCAAAAAACACGGCGAACGCTTCTTCCGGCCTAAATTTCTTATCTTCCATTGGTGTAGGAATGCTTTTCAAAATCCTCTTTATGCGCCTTGGGCTCGCTTCTACTATATTTTCAATTATTTCAATTTTATTTTTTTTTTATTTTGGGTTGGTTGAATTTGGTGCAAAAATAAATCCTTAATAATTCTTTGAGAAAATTCTTCGTTGATATTCTCCAGCTGGCGCCTTCGAGATCTTTCACTACATCCGTCAATTGGTTTTGCTGGTCGACCCTTTTTTCCACTTTCGTTGGCAGTTGTAGATGCACTCTCAAAAATAAGTTCCTTTATTAACCAGTCTTGGTAACGTTTGTACATCTTTGCCTTGCTATGAGAGCATTCAATGTACCGTCTTTTCAAATTCGATGCAAAATTAGTAATTTTTCCTTTGTGCATTTCAATGTCTTCTAGGTTACAATTCTTAAAGAAGTCGTTGCTCACTATGTGCAAAATTACATCGTCTACATCATTTCGTTGAAAATAAATATCTGCCAGATCTCTGTAACAGTAATGTAATGAATAATTATTTTGTTGTTTTTGTTTGGCTGTCGTTGAATAAATAAAAAACTTTTGATTTTTATTTAAATATTTTTATTATTCCCAATATTTCAATTAGCGTCGCTAGTCATCTTCGGGGGTATTTAAAAATAATAAAATAACACAAAATTTTTACACTTGTTGTCCCTCTGATTTGGGTTTTGTAATGAATAATAATTGTGGAAACATTATTATAAATACTCTTTCTTGGAATTATGTAAAATAAAAATTTTTATCTTTTATTACCACTTTTAGAAGCATAAATATTCCACACCCTAACCCCTTTTAAAAGGTGAAGCATACCTGCTCATATCTTAAAGGGCTATGTCGCAATAGTTTTTTTACCATTTACAAATTTTTATCTTTTATTACCACTTTTCGAAGCATAAAAAACCCACACCCTACCCCCTTTTAAAAGGTGAAGCATACCTGCTCATATCTTAAAGGGCTATGTCGCAATAGTTTTTTTTTACCATTTACAAATTTTTATCTTTTATTACCACTTTTCGAAGTATAAAAAAAAATCACACCCTACCCCCTTTTAAAAGGTGAAGCATACCTGCTCATATCTTAAAGGGCTATGTCGCAATAGTTTTTTTTTTACCATTTACCTGTTATTTAAATTGTTTCCCATTTTGTTAGGTATTTAAACTATATAACTCTAATTCAGACTATTAATGCTTTTCAAAGATACTTATGTAAATGTACCTGTAACAATATTTTTGGCAGTTACAAACATCACCTCAAACTTAATATATCCTAACCACATAGTGGACAACTTTTGTATTCATAAATTTTGCAGAAAATATCTAACCTTGGGTCAGAAAAATTGTTCTGGTGCACACGGGCGGAAACTGGCTGGTCTATAATGGGGTGTAGGAGTATAGGGGAGGGTTCGTGCTATAGAAGAGTGCAAGATTTTTTCTGACTGCTTTTGACTGGCAGGAGTTATGCTCTATTAAGTAGGAGATTTTCGGAAAATTTGGACCATTTTTAAAATTTTTTTTTTTTTAAATTTCGGAATGAGTCAGTGATTTTACATTTTTAACGTTAATAGCACGGAAGCCACAAAATTATACAAAATTTATTTCACTTCAAAATCTTTTAAATCAAAAAAGTTACAGTCATTCAAAAATAAAAATTTACAAAGAAATTTTTAATTTCAGCAAAATACTGAGAAAGCCCATTTTCGAAGACCATGTTCGCTGTGATATAGTTGAGATAGAGTCACAATTTTTTGGCTCCCGAGGTTTACCAGTACTTACTTTCAAATGAATAACATAACTTTAAAATCGGTAACAAAAAAATGATTTTTGGCCCCCTACTGAAAATATGGTCTACTGTGCGACGGTAACATTTGAGTTACTTAAATTTTCTTAGAATAGATTTTGAAAATAAAATTATAATTAAAAGTGAACCGAAATTAGTTTCTTTTAAATGCAACAAATACCAGCATTAACCCAAAGTATTATCTCGGAAAGTAAGTGCTTATTGTGTGGTGTAGAATAAGTAACTATAATCATAAAACAAAACGACAATAGAGCTTTAGTTTTATGGGATCTTTTTTTTTATGAGAAAAATCCCCATGGAATTATGTAGCGATTATGCGATGTAACATTTATATATTTTAGCATGCATACAAATGCATAGTTTTTTATTATACGCAAATGTGTGTTGGAGAGATAGTTACGTTTTTGAGTGATTATGTGTGTGTGTGAGTTTGTGTGTGTGTGTTTGTTTGTTTGTGTATATGCATATTGCACATATACAACAAACAAATTCAAAAAAAGCCACAGTTCAATTGTTGTGTCAACAATTTCAATTTGTGCTGAATATGATGTCAATACAAAAAGGAAATAACCAACAACCATCGAACAACAATAATAAATGAATGGATGAATGTTTTGCGAACAACTTTTTTTTACGCAAATCAATAGCTGTAGCATAACAACAGGAAGAGCGAAGAAAATGAGTAGAGGAGAAAATAGCTACGATGAATGGAGAATATTAAAAAAACAGCTTAATGGATGAATGATTGTAAATAAAATGCAAATATTAATAATAAGGACAACACAATTTCTATATCATTCACAATGGTGCACTACTAACTATGTAGTGTAACACTAGGGACATTGTTACAACATAAGTGTATATATGAATATATACTCGTATATATATATGGAAATATTTTGAAGTACACTTTGACACACATGTGTTCATACAAAATAATATTAAGATTTTTATGCAACCGAGTATCCTTGCGTTTTTATTAAATTTTAAATTTCAAAGTTTCGGAATTTTTCAAAACGGAAAATTTGAAAAATCGACAACTGTGTATATGTATCGTAATACTACACGTTTCATATACTAATTATCGCCAATAATAAGAAAAAGTATCTTGAGAATTTTTTTTTTGCAACTCTTTAGATCTAACCTTTTTTAATGTGTAAAATCCATTTTCACAATACAATCACAAAAATAGCGTAAGGGAAAATCGGTGTGAGGTATGTTTAAGTGTATTGGTGTATTTAGTAAGCATAACCGCCGAGTTCGCTGTCTATATTTTTTTCGTTAATTTTAAATATTAAAGTGTATATTTGCTATTGACCGTTAGGTGTTCACAAACTTACAGAGTTGTTTTATTTTTGAATATTCAAGTATATATTTGCTATTGACAGAACTAGTTTAAGAATATTTAAATTTTTATTAACAAACCAAAAGCTTAACTTAACGCTCAAGGGGGTAAAAATTTATTTCACAATACAATCAGAAAAACAAAGTAAGACAAAAACGGTGTGAATGTATTGGTGCAACGATTGTGATATTTTCTTCATTCCTGACTTGTGTTTTACTCTATTATCTGCACTTTAAACTTCTTAATTTCATATTTTCTTTATAATTTTATTAAAAGCGCTTAAATTTCTTGACCAAAAAAAATATTAACCTTTCTCGTCAACTTTTCCTCTCCCCACGTATTTTTTACTTTTCTATTTGCCTACTTCCATAAATTTATTGCCGTCTTCATTTTACTTGACATTTAACACAAACAGAGTTGAAATTTCATTATCTATTGTGAACAGCTGCCTGATACATTAAAAAGCTAAATACTAGGAACACTTTAAAGAAGTCAAAAATAAGCTTAGGTGTTTTTTAATTACTACATCTTTTCCAATTGTATTTCAGAAAACATCAATTGAATATCAGAAAGTATCAATTGTGTTTCCGAAAGCATCAATCAATTTTCAGAAAGTGTCATTTGTATTTAAGAAAATATCAATTGAATTTCAGAAAATATCAATTGAGTTTCAGAAATTATCAAATGTATTTCAGAAAATATCAAATGTATTTCCGATATTAAAAAACGTATTTCAGAAAATATCGACTGTATTTCAGAAAATATCATATGTATTTCAGAAATAATCAAAGGTATTTCAGAAACCATCAAATGTTTTTCAGAAAATTTTAAATGTATTGCAGAAAACATCAATTGAGTATCAGAAAAGTAGTCAAAACACTATACAAAAACATATTTTTTAAGTATTACACTGGGTTTGTAATATTTCTTGAAAACTACATATCGTCACCAAAAATGCAAAAGGCCGTAACTAACATTTTTATTTTTTTTTTCAGAAGAAGCAACAAACATCATAAAACAAAAACTACTTTAAACTTAGTACCCAAATTTTAAAATCAAGCTGAAAACTAAAGATGGATTTTTATTTAAGAAAACAAATTTATGGTAAAATAGCAGTTTTTAAGTAAAAGGCCGTAACTACAATACAAAAAGCCAATTTTTAACTTTTTGTTAGACGGCCTTTTGCATTTTAGGTGACGATATAAACGTGTGTTTTTCAAAATGATAACTTTAAAATCGGTCAAAATTCTACCCTGGTGTTTATATTGTAGCTGATTAACAAATGAAGTCCTCATCTTCTTTCGATTAAAAGGCCGCCCTTGATAGTTTATTTTCCAGTGCATAACAAATTATTCCAAATATTCCTAAACATTTTCTGTGACTCCAAATCACTAATAGAAGCAATAAAAACTTTGCAGTATTGTAGGGTAAACTACTTTTTAATTCTGATTTCAATAGATATTTTCTGAAATTCGATTAATATTTTCTGAAATACAATTGATAATTTCTGAAATACATTTGATGTTTTCTGAAATGTATTTCATACTTTCTAAAATTCAATTGATGTTTTCTGAAATATCGTTAAGTATTTCTGAAAATCAATTGATTTTTTCTGAAATACAATTAATACCTGATCGGACATGAATACTGTGATGGGACTCACATTGATTTTTTTCTTTTAAGAAATCTAAATTTTAATTATGGAAAAATGTCCATATTGCAAGTGTAATTAATTTTTTTTAATACTATTTATCTACGATTTTGTACAAAAACTCTAAGATTAAAAAGATTTTAAGCATTAGAAAAATATATTTCTATTAAATATCTTTAAAAGATGTTCTATAATATTTGTTGCATTCTAATATTTATCTTATGGAATCACCGCATATTTAACATAGATGAAGACAAGTTAATAAAAATTTATTTCCAGCAGAGTTGTCAAAAAAAAAAAATTCATTAGATCTGGCAACCTGTACACATACAATAATTAAAAAATAAAGATTACGCCATGCGCATGTTTTCCTATTGTATAGTGTAGTAGTTCCCTCGCAAGTCTGTTTCATGTGTGAAAATTATATAAATTGTTGAACATAACAGGTCAACATAACAGGTCAACAAAAATCTAAATTATCAACAATTATATAAATTTATGTTTTATGTGATAGTTGGCAACCGGGCAATTAAAATCACTTTGAGAGTTCTCAAAAAAATATTAAATCAGTTTATCAGTTTTATAAATTACAAATTTCCCTTTATATTTTATTAAAAACAACATTCAAATAATAAAAATTATTAAAAACATTTAAAGAAGTTTGTTAAAAATTTCAGCACAAAGAAAAACTAAAAGCAATGTAAGCAAATCAATAGTAAAAAAACCGGTAAGAAATTGTGCGAAAAAGTAATATTTTACCTGTTTTTAATGAAATGATTATCTTTTTATATTATGAATTCAAGGGTGCCGAGACACCATACCACAGAGCGATTCCACGCATATGTTTTAGCACTAGATATACGAAAGTAAATCTTAAATGATATGGCGAAAATGATGAAAGAGATCCGTGTGATAGGCCAAAATACACTGTTACCAGTTCAAAAAGTCCCGGATCGCCATTAATTTAAATAAAGATTTCGGTCATATATTCTGGGGTAAAATTAAGGCATTTTAATTACAAACGCAAATGCCGAGGTAGACAATACCTCCGATTTAGATGTACATAACTCTTTAATATGGAAATCTCAGTTAACAATTTGCAATAATGAAATGTTTGATTTTCCTTGGTTTCTTCAGGTGCTCAAGGGTATTAATCCTAGCAACCAAAAAAATGTACTACAATTGGAAAATAATGAAAATGGGTTAGAAAACCTTCAGTATGACTGTTTGAAAAATCTGGCCGGACATATTTGCAACATATTAATAAATTAAGCCCCTAATCTTGCGGTGGACCCTTTAGAGCACTCGACTACTCATGGATTAACCACCTAAAAGAAGGAGGGCTAAGTAAGCTATCAACTTTCATAACGAAAACGCTGAAATTGTGCGATGAAATATTTATACCATTCACCCCAGTGTGCAGAGTGAATATATAAGTTTGTCATTCCATTTGTGATAATTTGAAACAAATTCTGGACCCCACAAAATAAATACATATATATTTGTGACGCTCATAACAAGCGGAGTTGATATAGTGATGTATGTCTGTCCGTCTGTCCGTCTGTGAAAATCACGATCACGAATTCAATCGGTCAGCTAGGGTGCTCGTTTGCATAAAAAGTGATTCACAAATTTGCTGTTTAAAATCGTCGACATCAGCTGATTAGGTCCCGAGAATTGAATGAAGAAGTAAAAAAGTCTTGCAAAAATATGATTTATATATGTTGTTCTTGTCACGATCACACCCTTAATACGATAGCTAGGTTGCTCAATTTTAGTGAGAATAATTCAACAAGTTCATAGCAGATTTCTATTTCTAAAATCATTAAAAGCGGTCGAACAGGCCCCGAGAAATCACTGATAAATTAAAAAAAAAGAAAAAAATTAAATATGTATATATATATATATTGTTCTTGCTTTTCTTCTAAATTATGTATTTTTGTCATATCTATACTTGTTGTATTTGTATTCGTTGAGGTAACAATATAAGAATTAACCAATATCAAAAGCAAATAATGCTGATATACCTAGTTATTAATGTAAATAAAACAAAAATAATTTAAATTTACCAACAATTTTTTTTCTTTATTTCATTATGTATTAATTTATTTCAAAAATACAACAATATTTACATTAACATATATACATATATATATATATATATATATATATATATATATATATATATATAATCAACATCAATATTTTGCGATTTTCCTAACATCGCAAAATGTTACAAAATGTTACTGTTGCAGATATCAAAATACTCTAAATAATATACTTATATTTTGAGGTGTGCTGGTCGGATCTAAAACTTTAGTGCGCAAAATTTGAGCTAAATCGGACAATGCTTTCTGGATGCGCATTGAGTTCAAAGTTCAAGTATGCATTTATATGTAAACATTATCAAAAAAAAATTATTTTTTATGAAAAATTTTGGTATTAATAATTAATTGCGTTTCAATTAAATGAATAAATAAACCATAATCTAGAGTAAATTATCTTTCTAATAAAACAACAAAATCTATTATCGATTGAAAAACAGCCAAGTTATATCAAGTTCCCCAGGCAATAAATGCGCCGCAGACCACTTGATTAAGAAAATCGAGCTCACATTTTTAAAGACATTGAAATAATTAACAACAACAACATTTTTGCATTCTCCTTATCCCTAAATGATCATAAATTATTTTGCATCTTTCCCATTGTTATGCCGTTCCAAATTAATATTAAAACGGTACGTATTTTTAGCACTATTTCAAAATCTCCAATTTTATTTTTCAAAAATTTTGTTATAAAAATTTTCCGAAATCAACGATTGGACTTTAAAGTTTTATTAACAAAATATATGTGATTAAAAAGTCCAAAGATTGAAGGTATCCTGTTCATAATTTGGCGAGGGCAGCGTTTTTATTTTAGCGGATTTAAAGAAAACTGTGATTTATCAACTTTTTCAACTTTTAGGCAAATTTTTTTTGTGTTTTATACTACTTGATATAAGTTCTCAATCTTGTAAATTAAGATTAAATCAAAATATTATAAACTGTCCCTCTTAAAGGTCAAAGGTCAAATTTAAGGAGATTTACATTTTTTTAAACAAAATATCGAAATAATATATATTTGTGGAAAGATTTCGATAAAACTTGTTGACAATTTTTTAATAGTTCTAAAAAATAATATTCTGGACTTATTTATTTTCTGAAATTAACGCATGGAGTACTCTTGATGTCAAATTGATTCTATATGAGAAAATCTATAAATATTTTCTTAATTAGGATTTTTTTTTTATATATAAAATAAATTTAATGTATTCATAAAATTCCTCAAATTTATTCGCTACTTTATGAAAATATTTAGATTAATTAGTTTTTATATTTAATACTGCATAAACAAATTTGTATGTCGGGGGCTTCTGTTCAAAAAGTGGTATCAGCATCAATAATTATTTTAAAGAGAACTTGTAAAACTAATATATTAATAAGATCTGAAAGTATTTGTCGATCGAATTGCTACAATATCTATTAAGAAATAGTCGTACTAATCATGTATGATATATATTATATCAGATAACAGTTTGAAATCAAAAATTAATATTGCTGTCAAATGTAAAAAGCACCTTTTGAATATAAGCCCTCGATATAATATAAAAATTCTAAAAAAATTATATAGAACTAGGACACATTTTGAGTACATGGGTTAATTTCAGAAAATAAGTCCAAAATATTATTTTTTGGAATTATTGAAATAATATCGAAAAGTTTTATCGAAATCCTACCACAAATATATATTAATTCGATATTTTGTTTTAAAAAATGTAAATATCCTTAAATTTGGCTTTTGACCTTAAAGGGGGACAATTTATAGTGTTTTAATTTAACCTTAATTTCCAGGATTGAGAACTTATATAAAGTAGTATAATAATTTTTACACAAGAAAACACCAAAAAATTTTGCCTAAAAGTTGAAAAAGTTGATAAATCACATTTTTCTTCAAATCTGCTGAAATAAAAACGCTGCTCTCGCCAAATTATGAACAGGATACCTACAATTTATTTATTTATTTATTGGAACTGCTCCATACACAAGATTAAAAGTTTTATTTTGCAGTATGGAACTGATCGTATTTAAAATTATAAAATCGTTAATAAATTAATAACTAATTACAAATTTTCTTTATATAAAATGCAAAGAACAATAAGATTAAAATTAAAGAATAAAGTTGAAATATTTGAAATTTAATTTAATCAAATGTATTATAATATCAAATAATATTTAATGTTTTAAATTGTTATGCCGAAAACAGTTTAAAAATATTTTCTTTAAATTTTCGTGCGTTACTTAAAAGTTGAGAGCTATGGGGTATAGAATTCCAGAGAGATACTGCGAATATGTAGAAATGCCACTCCGATATTAAACTTTTATATCTAATTGATCTAATTCTTTTTCCCCTGCTTATATCTGAAATATAAAGTTTGTCGTACAGATGATCCGGTTTGTGGATATACACTATTTTATGTAAAAAAAACTAAAACTCTTATATTTAAAAGATTATCTAAAGAAACGCCATATAGCTGCGATGAAAACAAAGATACACTAGAACGTCTATTAAGTCCATACACATATCTGATTATGTTGTTAAATGCAACGTTCAATTTCCTTTTACTAATTGTATCACATTTCGCAAATAGCTCACAACCATACAGTAAAACAGGCATCAGATAAGTTTTGGCAAGTAGGATTCTTATTTTCATAGGTGTACAATGCTGGGTTTGGCACAGAGTTCTAGTCATAGAGAAAGTACGACCACAGGCATAGTTAATATGGTTCGACCACGTAAGAGTGTCATTAAAAAAAATAACTAGATTCTTAACAGATTTAACGATTTCAATTTTCCGATTATTTATAATTATATTAGGTGTAATATTTAGTTTGGAAAGTCGCTTTTGAATTACAATGCATTTTGATTTTTTCGGATATATCTCTAATCCATTTGCCGTTGCCCATGTGTAAATACGATGGAGTTGCTGATTAATAGAGATAATACACTGGTCGATTAGGGCATTACTACAGCTGGTATAAAGCTGAACGTCATCCGCATACATTCTTACATTACAATTTGTTAAAATGCCTGGGAGGTCATTTGAGTACAATGAGAATAATAGTGGCCCAACAATGGACCCCTGAGGTACGCCCCTTGCTACAGGCAGTGTCATTGAATTTTGGATTCTAGTTTCAACATACTGATACCTGCCACATAAGTATGTTGACAATAACTGAGTAGCGGTCGAAGAAAAATTAAAAAAGTTTTTAAGTTTGTAGCAAAGAATGTTATGATCCACGGTATCAAATGCTTTTGAATGATCTAAAAGTATTAAAAATGTAGTCTTGCCATCATCAAGTTTCTCCCTAATCTCCTCTGTAACATCAACTAAGGCTGTTAGGCAGCTGTGTTTCCTCCTGAACCCAGATTGACAATCTGTTAGCAAGTTACTGTCATCCAAGAAACTAGTCATTTGTTTGGTCTATTGGTCTATAATCGGAACCAGCTTTGGGTATAGGAATGATTTTGGCTATTTTCCAATTCGATGGGAAGTGGCTTGAAGTTAATATTTTGTTAAAGAAAAAAGTTATAATTGGAAGTAGCTGAGGTAAAAGAATCTTGAGAAACTTAGGATTAATCCCGTCCACTCCTACAGAGTTCGATTTTATAGACAATAAACTAGATAAAACGTCGCATTGGTCTACTGCAGCAAAAGAAAAAAAAGATTCAGCATCGTTATTCGAGTGACTATTGATATAGTAATCTTTATCTGCTTGAACTATAGGAACACTTAAAAACTTTGTATTAATTGTATCTGCATCAACCGAACATGGTTCTCGATGCGTAGATTTACCGATACCAACTTCGCGTATCGTTTGCCATGTTCTTTTGGAGCCAATCGCAGAAGAAAATTTTTCAGCATAAATATTGGATTTGGCCTTTTTAATCATTTTATTTGTGTTTCTCTTAGCAGTCAGATAATCATCATGTAATGTTGTTGTTTTAAATCTTTTCCAACGTGCATAGAAAAAATCTCTTTGATTGATACAATCTTTAATTTCAGAAGAAAACCAGGGTTTTTGTTTATTACTAATAATCTTCGATTTTATTGGTACAGTTAGATCGAACAGATAATTTATGTTTTGCTCCAGAAAAGAGAGTTGGTCATCCACAGAATTTAAACAATACAAAGCATTCCAATCAATATTAAAAAATTCTTCCTCAAGGAGTCTAAAATTAATGTTTTCAAAGTCTCGAAAAGTAATCCTCTCAAATTTTATATCAAGTTGGAAATCGTAAGTCATGAAAATAAGATCATGCTTGGAAAAACATGATGCAGACAGCTGATCGTAGAGTAGTATATTAATTTCATTACTCACAAGAAACAAATCCAAAAGCGTATTAATAGTTGCAGTGAAGTGTGTAGGATGGAAGATATTAGGTGATATTAAACCAATCGAGGCACATTCATCAGAGAAACTACAATCTACCAGAAGGTTTGAATTAAAATCTCCTGCTATGATAACATCATCGTACAAAGCTGTTTGCGATTCCAAAGTTCGAAAAAATCGCCTGGTACAAAGATTCTTATTAGGCCTGTAAACACTCCCTAAAAGCAATTTCCTACCTTCATTATTTACCTCGATAAATAGATACTCAATTAGATTTAGAGGATCTGTATTATCTATGTCCTCAAAATCACAATTTTCCTTAGATGTACATTTGATGCTAAAAGAAATCCCCTTTTTTATGTACATAGCAACGCCGCCATATCCATCTTCTCTATCAACTCTACGTAAATTATATCCATTTAAGGAAACAGAAAAGTCTGTAATTTCGGAATCAAACCATGTTTCCGAAACACATATAAAATCGACACCTGAGTTTTCAAAAATCAATCTAAATTCGTCAATCTTTTTCCTTAAGCTTTGAGCATTGATATGATATATTTTAATACCTTTCCTATGATTGGCAAGGACTCTAACCATATTCGCAGCATTATCCCTGGGCTTTTTAATCACATATAGCATTTGTCCTTTTTAATCACATATATTTTGTTAATAAAACTTTAAAGTCCAATCGTTGATTTCGTAAAATTGGAGATTTTGAAATAGTGCTAAAAAATACGTACCGTTTTGACATTAATTTAGAACGGCATACCAATGGGAAAGATGCAAAATACTTTATATATGATCATTTAGGGATAAGGAGAATGGAGAAATGTTGTTGTTGTAAATTATTTCAATGTCTTTAAAAATGTGAGCTCGATTTTCTTAATCAAGTGGTCTGCGGCGCATTTATTGCCTGGGGAACTTGATATAACTTGGCTCTTTTTCAACCGATAATAGATTTTGTTATTTTATAAGAAAGATAATTTACTCTCTATTATGGTTAATTAACTAATTTAATTGAAACGCAATTATCAATATCAAAATTTTTGTGAAAAATTATTTTCTTTGATAACTTGTATATGTAAGAACTCAATGCGCGTACAGAAAGAATTGTACGATTTGGCTCAAATTTTGCGCACTAAAGTTTTAGATCCAGTGTCACAATAATCCAATCCGCACACCTCCAAATTCGACCAAAAATTTTTTTCATACAAACCGCTGTAACCCTAGTACCATATTCAAAAAAAAAAAAAACAATTATCATAAATTTCCAGACCTGACTTCCTGTGCAGATTGATTTAAAATTTCTTTTGAAAAATTGAACAGTGGAAGTGAGAGTTAAAGATAAATGTATAAAACAGCTTTTTATACGACAAAATTTACATAAACGGCAGATCCATGAATAATCACACTAGCTACGATGTCTGGCTTAAAGACTAAGGAAGACTTTCGTTTTCAATCACCTGGACTTTAATTAGTAAAGAAGAAATACAATCCCGGTAATCTTTAAAAGCAGTTGAGTTGTCGTTTTGAAGTTATATGACTTTAAAGTGACAAATGGAATACATTTTATATACCACTATACCACTATGTGGTCAGGGTATACTGACTGTGCTGATGTTTGTAACTACCAAAAATATTTGACCTAGATCCATCCTTTATTATACCGATCGACTCAGAATCACTGAAATCTGAGTCGATCCGTCCGTCCGTCTGTGTGTATATGTAAACCTTGTAATCAAAGTACAGGTCGCAAATATGAACATATTTTGATGAAAATCGAAATCGACTTGAATTGCCCTTTCGATATGAAGCTGGTTTCCGATCTTCGCTTAAATCTATTAAAAAACTAAAATATTCCACAGATTTTTCTCAGATTTGATTTGTATATGTTTTTGCAAAAGATAAGTGACATTACGAAATATAACCAGGATCGGTCCATTTTTCGACCTAATCCCCATATAAGCATAACATCCGATATGAACTTTTTCATATCCGAAGGCAAAAAAAATAGTAACAATGCCACTCAAATTTGGTTTATGCTTATTTTATACATTTAATAGGTTGGACCTAAGATATTGGGTCTCTAAAAGCATAGTATAAGGTATCGTATAGTCGGTCTAGACTTGTTTACTTTTCTTCAGTTTGAGAAATAATATCTCAAATGGCTATACTCTAAAAAAAACTGTATACTTTTGGAATATAGAACAGATTTTAAAAATTTTTTAACAATATCCCTTAAGCAAATAATATGTTGGTACAAGTGATTTTGAAGCACGCCAGTACTTAATGCCTTATATTATCAACTGAAAGAAGGTGTGTGACTTTGAGCTGATGGTTATAACTACCAAAAAATGTTCGTGTAGATAACGAAATATTAAAACGATTGTGATTGTGTTCGGCACCGTACAAAATTTAGAAACACACTTAATTGATATGAAAATAAAAATATGTGTTGGCTGCTTTAGAACAGAATATTGTGTGTTTCATGTGTGTATTTTCTGAACCTTGATAATAACAAAAAAAAAAAAACATGTGACAATATCACTCATAGTGCAATCCTTTTCCGAAACATAAATTGTTATCGATAATAGTATCATCGCTCCTTCAACCGATTATGACTTGCTTTACTTTTGTTTTTCGCTAAATTTTCATCGATATTGTGTATCAAAAAATATTTGCCATAGTGTATATATTTTACAAAGTCTGTATGTGAAATAGAAATTATCCGATATACGTGCATGTTATTCAATTTATGTATGTATAAGTGTATATACGAAATGTACATTGTTATTTGTAATGTAAATCATAACGCAATCATCTAACTATGAATGTATGGATGGTATTTTTATACATTACACCAATAATTTCGAACAAAACAATTTTAAAAATTCCATTCGAATAACAAAGTATAAAAATTAAATTGTTGCTCTCTTTTCCATCGAGAATTGTTATTATTACAACTACATATAGCGATGGAATTTTATGTAGATATATGTTAATTTAACTTTGAGTGCAAATTGTGTACCAGATGCTCCAAAAATTTTTAAATATGATTCAATCATAGTCGCTAAGCCAATTTTCTAAATCAGTTTTAAAAAATTGTGGCCTTCCATAAGTAAATCTGTGTTTCGGTTAACGTAGTATTTGAATATTCTGTAAAAAAAAAAAAAAAAAAAAAAACTTAAACGGATCCGATTTTACTGTTATTTTTTACGCGATTTCAGTTTCTCACGGTTTTTATATTTCGTTTTAATCAAGGGAAATCTTTTGATTTTGATAGATAGTAATAATATTTAATACCGTCAGATCTTTACAATACCTTTGCATAATTCATTGCAAGAAAATTGGGCAGCTAACACGGTTAACGTACAATTGCGAGCTAAGAAATACATGAAAACAGTAACCAGTTCATCTCTGCTTTTGGCTGTTGTATTATTTTATTTGAGTGTATATAAATTGGCAGCATTCCGTTTTCCTTCAATCTACACAGAGATGAATAAAAGTGAAAAATTTTAGCGTGCCAAAAAATTCAACGTATTGATTTAACAGCAAAATTTAGTTAATTATTGCTTCATAAATAAATTTTTCTTAAAAAATGTTTCAAAAATTAATTTCAAATGTTATTAAAGCTTTAGGGGGTAGGGAAATCCATGCGTGAAATTGGACAGTTCTTTGGTATAAATAAATCCTCATGACTGCACTTGAGAAGTGTAAAATGAAAATCATGTCGTCCACGAAAAACTAACGCACACGAAAACAGTATCAGCATTGGTCAAGTGAACAGTGAGATAAGTTCTTATTGAGCGATGAAAGGAAATTCAAATTATGTGTCTCTGTTGATATAAATTTCATACGTACTCGAAGACCTCCCAAACAAAGCTATTCTCCTAGATGTCAGCTACAAACAGTCATACATGGCGTTGCATCAATTATGGTGATCAAAATCGAACTGATTATGAACGTAAGTAAATATTGTGAAATACTTGGACAACACATGGCCCCTGATAGTACTTATATGCCAACATTATAATGATCCCAAGCATTCATTTCGCTTAGCTCGCAGCTTTCTTCTTATATGTACATACATGTTTTGATTTGGCCATCATAATACCCTGATCTCAAGCCGATAGAAAATATATGGGGGTTTGTAGATCGGCAAGCCAAAAAAGGAAAAAAAATCCATCTAAAAATCTAATCTAATGAAATGTTAAATCATAATGGAACACATCATTGATTGTTCTATGCCATTAATATTACAAGCTATGATAAACATGCCCTTGAATATTATGTCTAACTCGGATGATGATGCAGACTCAGACCATGAATATGAACAACCTACGAAGAAAACAAGATCATCAGAACCACAATCGTCAACTTCAACGAGGATGGATACTGACAATAATTGAAACTAATCTAAATTTTGTTTCCATGCATAGATAACAAAAACAAAATCTCATATTTTCTGTGTAAGAATAGCTGTAATATGAATCGGAATTTTTATTTTCGTGCAAAATAAAGTTTATAAAGAAAAAAACAGCATATTTGTGGATTTGTAATCCAGTTATTTAACAAAAAAGTTGAAAATGGGGAAAAAATGAGGGGAAAATGGGATTTTGCGAATTTTTTTTTTTTTTTTTACGTTTATTTAAACAAAATTCATATAATAAACTATAAATAAACAAATAGTGGTAAATATAATTTAGTTTTCATACACAGTCCCTTAAACGGGCTCTCAAGTAAGTTTTATATAATATGCATTACATTATTTTTTTGATAATATTTGATAGTTGTTTTATACAAAATATATGTATTTATTTATAAGTTAATGTAAAGAAAAAATTTAAAAAAAATTTACTTTTATATTACAAAATATAAAAGTTATAGTCAAGAGATAAAAGAAAGAAAATGACAATTAATCAGAGAGCCACCAATATTTTTTAATATTTTTGTTTGGGATCATATTTTTATCTCCTGAATAAACGCTCGTGTCGAACCTGCGATTGTCTATTGTCAGTTCCTTGCTAAATATAGCTTTAATATTGGCTCGTCTATAAATGTGGAAAAATATAGGAATGCCAGTTTCGTTTTGTATAAAACCATTACTATCCAGGTATAAAAAGGCCTCAGGTGGTATGTATCCATTTTGTAATGTTCTACATATATATTCATGATTAACATAATAAGGTGCCATAATTAAATTATTTTCATAACATTCAAGGCTTTTTGTAATATGATTTCTTATTACATGAATAATGAAATTATCGATTCTACTGATTTTTGCTTCATTGTATAGTCTTTTATTTGATATATATTTTATGTAGTTACTGTTTGCGGATCTATAAAGAGACATACATCCCTCAGACATTTTCTTTCAAAAATTCTAATTTTTTCCATATAAGATGGTGAAATATTAAACCATATTTGACAACCATATGTTAGAATTGGTCGTATTAGAGATTGATACATAATTACTTTAACTCTTGACATGATGTATTTTGAATAGAATAATTTTCTATACATGAAAAATGCCTTTCTCGCTTTTAAAAGTTGAAAATTAATGTGATCGTTGAAATATAGAAATTTATCTATGTGAATACCTAAATATTTGACAACTGATTTGTTTGGGATATTTATACTGGTATTGGATTTGATTCCAAAGGCTTTCGAATTCTTTTTAATGTTACTGTTACATTTTCCAACAGGCGGGCGAAAAAGTATTGTTTCACATTTATTTATGTTAATTTTCATTTGCCAATCAGAGGCATACTTTTTTTCTACTATAATTAAAATAGTATTGTAATTTTTCATTTATTTTTTCAATTTTGTTATCCGCATGATAAATAATAATATCATCAGCAAATCCGATAATATTATCAATTTCTTTTAATAGATCATAAATGAATAGATTAAAAAGAATCGGAGAGTTTATAGTACCTTGTTGTAAACCATTAGCAATAACGAATTTTTTTGTACTGACTTTGCTGTTATCACAGACTAAAAAGGATTTGTTATTTAACATATTGTGTATAAGAATAATGAGGTGTAAAGGAAATTTGTATTTGAATAGTTTGTAAACCAGACCTGGGATCTAAATACTATCGAATACTTTTTCAAACTTTATTAAACAAGCGCCTGTGCAAAATGATTTGTTAAGGCTCCAAAAGACGTTTGAAACCAGTAAATGTATCGGTCCAGTGCTGGTTGATTTATCCAAAGCTTCAAACAAATGCCGAAACGGAAGTTCGTTGAAGTGTAGAAGGCAAACGAACCAATGCAATGGTCTTTTTAACAGCAATTCGAATCGTCGTATAATTCCACCGTGTGGGCCAGTGTTTGTTGGCTCACAGTCAGTGCATATTCCAATTAATGCATCCAGTGATATATTTTTATCGTTGAAAAAATCATTTAATTTGGTTGATTTGTATTCAGCGGTTTCATGTTCCAGTCTTACGTAACCAATCAATTCAGAACTGGGTTCTCTCAAAATAACAAGATGAGGTTCTTTTACCATCCTAGTATGATACTTCTCATCAATTTTATCTATCGTTAAAGTATCATCTTTTCTGCCATCGACTGAAAACGCTAACAAATTGGTATCATCTAACCGTTTGCGAAGCACTTCTTGTCTGCATTTCTCTTTTTCTCTGCGAACTTTCGATTTATCCATGATTAGAGGTTTCCCATGCTTATCTTTAATTTTAAAATCTTGAAAAAGAGCGGTTCCTAATGCTGATGCTACTCTATCAGGCACACCAAATCTGTCACATACCAAGGCAAAGTTAAAACAATCGTATCTCTCTGTGTATTGTGAACTTGTGTTTCTAACCATATCTTCTTGAATCGGTGCCGGTGCGTATGTTGAATCATCGGGACCTTGGTATGTTGGCATTGATGACATACACGTTGGTCCTTGTTCTTCAATTTTCATCACAAATGCATCCATTGTTAGTCTTCTCTGATTATGTTGATCGTGCATAAACTCTTTGAGGCGTTCGGGAACCAAGCCGCATGCACATGTAGCTGCCTTCAAATCGCATTTACATGTTCCAATGTAAAAAATTGTTTCCAGAGATTTTACATACTCTGTAAATTGTTGGGTTTTGTTTCTTCTCTTGATTTGGTCTTGATATTTGTAAATCAATCTATTCAATTTATTACATACACTTTTTTTCAGCATTATTTCCATACCAAGTTTTTCCCAAATTCCAATCAACTTATCTTGTACTTGAATAGTGAATGATTTATAGGAAAACTTTTTTTGTTCTGTTTTAGCACGTTCGCTTTAGTAAAAATAATATCTCAAGATATCCAGATGGGTTGGTAAATTAAGATCAGTCAAATCAGTAGACACGTCAAAAACAGTAACATCATGCTTGGGTATATGACTCATTGGGCTTTCGATAGTTGTTGATGTTGTTGTTGCTTCATCTTGCGGTGTAAAGGATGGTGGATTCATTGCAAACTTTTTGATTTGGAATGGTCACTTCACTTATTATTTTTTTTAGATATTTTTTTTATCTGAAATTAGCACTTCACACTTTGAGTTCTTCACAACGACTTAATGCATTCACAAAAACTGTTGCGTTGTATATGGTCTACGAGACGAGGTAATAAGAATGAAATGGTAATTTCAATTCTATTTGCTGTGTCTTGTGGTGGCTTAAAAACCCACACAAGCAATTTTACGACCTGCAATTGTGTCACAGTGATACGTTAATTTTTTAAAGGGTTGAATAAAAAACCCACACAACTAAGTGCACGACATGCAAATGCATCACAGTGATGCCTTGGTTTTAAAAGGGTTGTAAAAAACGCTAATTTCTAATAAATTTTTTTAATTTATTTTCTATTACTAAGTTAAATTCATTTTTCATTTACATATGTTCTGACTAAATAAATTTCTAAAGAGAAAAATAAACTCCAAAAAGAAAAAACATAGGCATTTCGCTGATTTTTTCATGTAAAGTGCCAAAACTGGCGATTTTTTGAAATGTTTATATGGGGAACCCCACAGGGGAGTTCCAGGGGGCATGCCACTGGAATGGGTGAGTTGGCCCTCCAAAGTTAGGGGGGTCAATCATTCATTTGGACTCGATTGGGGCACTCTAAATGGGTCCAAGTGAGACAGACAGACAGACAGGTCAAAAGTTGGGACATCAGAATTCGTTTTAGAGGTATGGTTCCTTCAGCAAAGTTTCTTATTTTGATCCCTAGAATACGATTTTCACTGAGCAATGGGCGATTTTTTTGCCTCCCCACAAATCGACCCGGCCTAGCGTACAGGCTCCTAAAGGGCAAATAAGGCTTCCATATGTTCCCATTCTGACTGACCTAGATTAAGCGGGGCATCGGCATTTTCCAAGAAGAAGGATTTGTAGGACATTAAACTATGCAGTTTGAAGATGAAAGCATCGAAGATGAAGATGACACTGAAATTGGTGGACACACTGATGAAAACATGCCATTGAATATTATGTTTAACTCAGATGATGATGCAGACCATAAATGTGAACAACCTACGAAGAAAACAAGATCATCAGAACCACAATCGTCAACTTTAACGAGGATGGATATTGACAATAATTGAAACTGTTCTAAATTTTGTTTCCATGCATAGATAACAAAAACAAAATCTCATATTTTCTGTGTAGGAATAGCTGTAATCTGAATCGGGATTTTTATATTCGTGCAAAATAAAGTTTATAAAGAAAAAAAACAGCATATTTGTGGATTTGTAATCCAGTTATATAGCAAAAAAGGTGAAAATGGGGAAAAATGGGCATTTTTGCGATTTTTAAAGCACTGGATGCCCATTTTTAGGTAGGTTTGTTCCGATTTTTTTTTTCTCCTATTCAATATCTACAACTTTGTTTCAGACACAAAAGAGATATTCCAGTTATTTAGCAAAAAAGGTGAAAATGGGGAAAAATGAGGGACTTTTTTAGGGTAGGTTTGTTCCGCTTTTTTTCTCCTATTCAATATCAACAATTTCGTTTCAGACACAAGAGGCATATTCCAGTTATTTAGCCAAAAGGGTAAAAATGGGGGCAAATGGGCATTTTTGCGATTTTTAAAGCATTGGATGCCCTTTTTTCGATGTCTACAACTTTGTTTCAGACACAAAAGAGATATTCCGCACGGTTACCGATTTATAACCGTGTTAGCATATATAAAAAGTGATAAAAATCCACCTTGAGCAAAAATATTCGTATGGCCATTAAATTATAATGGCAGCCAACTTGACAGAACTAATGATGCAGAAGTTCTTATTTTTTGGGCTACTTTCAGTTGCAATTCTCAAAATTGAGTCCCAAATCAATGACCTGAAAAATGTTGTACTGTGTTATTCGAGAAAATAGTTGTATATCAAGTGTGCCTCTTTATTTCTAGCAGATTCATTGTGGCTACCGAATTTATTGCCAAGCGAATTGCGATGAAGTCTGTAACCAAATGTCGGTTTGATTATGTTTACAGTTCCTTTGGGATAACAGTTAACATTTTATCCCTCTAGAAAATTTTTAGCTGCTATTAAATTTATGTTGATAGAATCGTAAATACAGCTGTTTATCTTTATAACTTTTGTTGGCCAACTTATTTTCTTTATGCATAGGATAATATTATTACTTTTTAGTTCATAAACAACCTAAAACTTATGATTGTCAACAAAAATTTGTGGTATATTTAAATTTTTCTCTTGTCATTAAAATCCCTTTATTCATAAGTATAAATTGTAAAAAAAAAACAACGACTTGTGTTGTAATAGCATCCCCCTCCCCCCCCCCCCTCTCTCTCTCTCTACTAAAGACATTTAACCTAAACATAATACGACATAAATATAATTTGATATTATTATCAAAAAACAAACAAAATAATAATACTAATAATAATCATAACAACAAGAATTTGTTTATGTTATGTCTCGAAAATTTGGCCAATTTGATATTTTAATAGCCTTTGACCATTATTTCCAAGAATTACTATTAATAAACATTATCCAACGAGACACATAATATTGTTTTTTTTCTTTTTTCAGCAAATTTCGATTTGACGTTAATACAATATTAAGTAAACAGGCACTTGAAAATGTATAGACGGATAATCTGAACAATTATATGTGAAATATTGTTATGATGGGTATAATACTGATAAATCAAAATATCAATAACAAAAAAAGTTTTTATATTAAATTTTATGTATATTATAAAAAAATATGTATATGGCTACACACAGAAAAAATATTTGCCAACCGAATTGGTCTTAAGTGGAACAACTGTATTTTCGATTGTATCAACAGAAATTTCATATCATCTGCAAATTTTCTATTATGATAAAATATTTACTGTTAAAGCAATATAATTATAATCATCGTGAACCCGAAAATCGGTTATTAGCATTATCGCATTTCGTTTGGTAATAAATTCGGTAGCCACAATGAATCTGTTTTCTGTGTGTAGTACCATAGGACATGGTACAAGCATAAAAATATTCATTTTTTTAGAAATACACATTTTATCCTCACTCAAACTTCATTCGAAAACTTAACCCTCCAATTGTAGTAAATGCAAGGGGAAGTTTTGCTTTTTCATCTTAATTGCGAGTATAATAATTAACAAAAATAGTTTCTAAGTATTTCATTCATTCAAATATAATTTCATTCATATGCATTCTGAAATTGATTTCTGTGGATTTAGAATAAATATGTTGTTCATTAATATTCCTAAAATTGATGTTACTAAAATACAATATTTGTAAAGTGTACGAAAGGACGAAGTGTAAGGTGAGTTACAAAACTGAGTCAAACCACACACATAATTTAAGCTTGTATAATTAATTGTACTCAGTTTTGTATTTTTTTTTTTTTTTATGTTCAGTCCATAAAAGAGGAAAAATTAAGTATAAAGCATTTGCCGCTAAAACTTGTGTCCAATTTGTTGTAAGGTAAGTCACAGCTGTAAAAACAAACAAGTGAGAAATTTATAGTTGGTCTAGACCGACTATACAATACCCTATACCATGGTTTAGAGACCCTATCTCTTTGGTCCAACTAATTGGATATAGAAAATAAGCATAAACAAAATTTGAGTGGCGTTGTTATTAATTTTTTTGGCTGCAGATATGAAAAAAGTTCATATCGGGTGCTATATTTATATGGGGACTAGGTCGAAAAATGGATCGATCCTGACCGTCTTTGGTAAAGTCACTTATATGTTGAAAAAATATAAACAAACCAAATTTGAGAAAAATCTGTGCAATATTTTTGTTTTTTGATAGATTTAAGTGAAGATCGGGAAGCAGCTCTATATGGGGCCTATGACTAAGAATTGTTATTTTAGGACTACTGATTAATGGATATAATAAGCACTTACAAATACAATTTGACTGAGATCTATATGATAATTTGGATCTTATGGCAATTTATGTCGATTTCATAGGGGCCATTTGTATGGGGACTAGGTCTGAACATGGACCGAATATTAACAATTTCCACAGCATTTATCCTATCGCCGATAAAGGCTTATCTACCAAATTTGATCAAAATATAGGCTTACATGGACACACAGACGGTCAGACGGACGGACATCGCTAAAACGACCCAGAAAGTGATTCTGAGTTGATCGGTATAATAAAAGATGGGTCTAGGTTAAATATTTTTTGTATTTACAAATAGCAGTACAAAGTCATTATACCCAAACCACATAGTGGTATAAGGTTTAACTGTAATTGTCACAAAAGTCTACTTTAATTTAAAATTGCAACTAATTCTGAGCTGCGGAGTATCTATTCGAACTTCCCTCGTAGTTATATGAAATGCAACACTGCTCCTATCAAGTACCACCTGCTAATAGACTACTGAGCAAATTCCGTCATTTACTTTGCATTTAACAGCTGTTCAAAACATACAACATTGTTCATACAATAGGCATTTCATATGGCAGTGTGGTTTCGATTTTAAATGATCAGTTGGATTTAAGAAAGCTGTCTGCAAGATGGGTGCCGCATTTTCTCTCAATTGACCATAAACGTAATCGTGTGAAAATTTCAAAATTCCATAAATTGGGCTACGAATTGGTACCTCATATGCCATATTCTCCGGATTTAGCCCCCAGTGACTATTTCCTATTTCCAAACCTAAAGAAATGGCTCGGTGGAAAGAGATTTAGCTCCAACGATGAAATTATTGATCAAAAATGCCTATTTTATGGCATCGAAAAATCCTATTTTTTGGAAGGGGTACAAAAATTGGAGAAACGTTGGACTAAGTTCATTGAGCTAAAGGGAGATCATGTTAAAAAATATATTTTTTTTTTTAACCGCCCACGTAAATTAAAATTTTTGTAAAAATCCTTTTAATCACTTCAGAATAAACAGATTTTAATAACTTGCAAAAAATGTCAAAGTGTAATAAGGTGAATCATGTGGAATTGCCCATATACACTTTAGGAAATACAATTAAGTTATGTAAATGTATTGCATGAGTTATTTTTCTGAATGCAAAAATAACATTCAAATTCTTCCAAATATTCAGTGCCGTTATGATTCTTTGAAAATATGAAAAAAATAAGATTAAAATGTTTAGATTTGTAAACAAGCAGTCATTTCTTAACACACCGCCGAAGTAACGTGGACAAATACTTAAGACATTTTAATTATCGAAGGTAAATATTTGTATTAAGAAAACTTTATAGTAACCAAAAGGATTTTATTGGTCTTTTGAAAAGTTTTGGCACCCTTTGCTGTAGTTCCATTTGACTTTGTTAAATTACAGGTAAGAATAATAATAACCCAGGAAAAACAAACATTACCAAATAATGGGTGTTAGAATGAGATGTAACTGGTTGAAGTTTGCCTGATAAGCTCATTATTTTAACACGGGGATGTCATTGGAGGTAACTAGTTGCCTAGGAACTCATTATTTTCACTTTGAAAGTAATGCAGTATGCCAGGAGCAGGCATGAATTATAAGTAGCTGTATAACACATTATCACCCCTGTTCTTGAAACCACTATCACAAAAAAAAAAACTCGTAAATGAAAAAATTCTTAAATCTACGAGTTCTTTTGCTGTTCTCTAATTTCAATAAGAATATTTTTGCTCGTTTTAATTCACATAGAAAAGGCTTTGTGAAATCAAAACAAATGCCCTTTTTTCTACTAAGCAGGTCTTAAGAGATAAAAAAACTAATTAATATTTAAACTCTAACATGTTTTTTATTGAACCTTGTCATTATTTTAAAAAATTATACATTAATTTTATGAAAAAAAAAAAAAACGATTTTATAAAACGTCTACCTTTTGCGCTGATTTAAAAAAAAAAACTCGTAATCAGTAGTCAATGTTAATAAAACACACTTTTGGAGATGATGTTGTTCTATAACTATAATAAAAACTTTTTATTTGCACAATCTATTTTCCTTTATAATTTTTTTAATTATAACATAGATTCTTTATGTACTAATTATTACGAATAAAGGAATTTAAAATAATATTTCACTCAAATCACATATTTTTATTTTTTTTTGCATATGACTGCCACAACTTTGTTTATGTTCGAGACAGAAGTGATGCCAGTCATATCCAATTTATTTGAATTTCGAATTTTCTTTGGTCATGCCTTACTTAATTCAAAACGAGAAGTCATTCTTAATTGAATGAAATTGAAAAATAAAAACAATTAAATGAACAAGTTATTTGTTATTTTAAAAGAAAATATTTTTTTTTTTTTACTTTCTTTATAATCTTAAGGAAAAACATGCAAAAATTACTTAAGGTTTTTTTGTGAAAGTGACTAAAGAACCATATGGCACCTCGGTTTCTAGATAACATATGGTTCTGAAGCTAAACCATATGTTTCACGCCATTTGATAATAAAAAAATATGATTTCGAAAAATACTTCGAAAATATAAAATTTGTGTTTTCAAGAAACCCAAAATTTCAATTTCATGTTATTTCAAATTCATTCTTATTCAAATAACAACGTTTCAAGAACAGGGCTGTATAAGTAAGCCTTATTTTCACTTTGAAAGTAATGCAGTATGCAAGAAGCTGGCATGAAATATAAGTAGCTGTATAACACATTATTAGTAACGCCTTATTTTCACTTTCGAAGTAATGCAGTGGTCAGTGGTAGGTCATTACTGGTAATGCAAAAATCAATGAGCTGCTATTACGAAATTTTTCCTGGGAAGAATATCGCGAGAAAAGATTGTCGACGCTATTAAACATTATCAAAAATGTAAGACTTTTGATAATTTGCAAAGACGTAAACAACGCAAAATTACACAAGATAGGCTTAATGCCAGGATGAGCTAAATTTACCCATCGTTCATATCAACTCGATTAAGCGCCCCGGTAGGTGAGTAGGTAGCGTGCTCACCTATCATGCGGGGGTCGTGGGTTCGATTCCCACCAGAGGCTTTGGTCTGTCGCTGCAAAAAAAAAAACAAAAAAAAAGCAAAAAAAAACTAGCCAAATTAGAATCTTCCGACAGACAAAGCCCGCCAGAGGCTTTGGTCTGTCGCTGCAAAAAAAAAAAAAAAAAAAAAAAAAAAAAAAAAACTAGCCAAATTAGTATCTGCAGACAAGCCACTTGGCTTCGCGGAACTAGGCTTAAAAAAAAAATAAATAAAATAAAAATTCAACCGGCAAGGAAAAGGCGAAAAAAACTCATTTGTAAAAAAAAATATTTAGCGACGCTTGCGGTTTGCAAAAACCCACTTCGATAAGGATACAAATTTTTGGAAATTAATATTGTGTTGTGATGAATCAATGTTCAACATTTTCGGAAACGACGGCAGACCCTTTGTGGGAGGACCAGTCAACAAATGTTTGGATCCAGAGTATAGCACAAAAAAAAAACCTATAACGCACGGAGGGTCGTCAGCAATGGTGTAAGGATGTTCGTTGTGGTTGGTCCCTTAGTTAAAATCGATGGAAAAATAACTAGGGAAATATGCGAAAAATGACTCGAAGCCTACATCTCGGGTCACTAAGACTTGGTTTGATGAAAACAAAATAAAGGTTCTTGATTAAAGCCGATAGAAAATCTGTGGAGGATCGTAAAATGGGCAGTTGCGGCCAGACAACCTACAAATAAAAATGCACTTTGCGATGTTATTCAGGCAGAATGGTATAGTATTACTACTCGGCAGTGTTACAAATTAGCTAAAACAGTGCCAAACAGATGCGCGAAAAAATCTTCCAAAAAGGGCACCCAACAAAATACTAAAGTTTCAAAATAATTTGAATTAAAAATAGAACAATTTAAACAAATTTTAACAATTTCTTTTCAAATCAAAAGTTTCAGATCGATCGGATGAAGGGAAAGAGGGTTTAAATCACTCCGTGACTGTGCGTGACTATACGTGACTTTGCGTGGCTATGTCCAAGTTAATATTTTTTTGCAGCAAGTGACTCGGCCAAGTTTAAGATCGATCAAATGAGGGTAAGTGAGGTTTAATCTCTTCGCGACTGTTCGTGACTATGCGTGACTGTGCGTGACTATGTCCAAGTTAATCTTTTTTCACAGCAAGTGTATCGGCCAAGTTTAAGATCGATCGGATAAGGGAAATTGGTTTTAAATCACTCCGTCATCGTGCGTGACTGTGCGTGACTACCCCAAAATGAATCTATAGCCAAGTTTCAGACCAATTTTTAATTTGTTTGAAATCAATATCCTATAACATGCGTTTAGGCCCAACTACTTGGGCCCTTATTATGAGTAGCATTCGATCTTCGATCTTCGGTAGCTATCGAACATCGACTATCGAATGTAAAATTCGTATTATGAGCTGGAAGCACGGTCGAAAATTCCGCTGTAAAACGAATTTTCAATCGAACACAATTTTGCTTTCGATGCCGAATTGCAGTTTTTAAAACTTATTGAAAATATAAGTTGTAAATTATTTTAATTTCATAAGATTGATCTGCGTTGTGTGCAGTTCATATGTAGCAGGCAGCCATTCCATAAACGCTTCATTGCAGTCGAAAATTTGCTATAAATCTGCAAACAAATGGTACCCCTGTTAAAACTTCACATACTTACGTAGTGGAATCCATTTCCAAAATGTTGGAATGACGAAGAATTCTTCTTAATCAGACGACCATAGAACCATAATTCCATGTTAATAAATAATTATTTTTTTCTTTAATAAATTTGTAAACAAACAATGTTTATTCATAGTGCCAGCTGATAAATATGTACTATTGTGAATAATCCAATTAAGTGAAATTCACAATAGCGCTATTTTATCGAATTTGCGCCATAATACCAAATGAAAATTTGTTCGATCAGTTAATTCGACCACAATCGAAAATCGAAAGTTGCTCATAATAGGCACCTTGAATATATAAAATAAGCATAAACCAGATTTGAGTGGCATTGTTATTAATTTTTTTCTCCTTTGAATATGAAAAAGTTCATATCGGATGCTGTACTTATATCGGGATTAGGTCGAAAGATGGACCGATTCTGGTTGTATTTGGTAACGTCACTTATTTTTTGCAAAAACATATACAAACCAAATTTGAGAAAAATCTGTGCAATATTTTTGTTTTTGGATAGGTTTAAGTAAAGATCGGGACGCAGCTACGGAATTGTCCTATAGGGTTTATTTTTGGACTACGGATTAATGGGTATAATAAACACTTGCAAACCCAATTTGAGCGAGATCTATATATAATTTGGATCATATGGCAATTTAAGTCGATTTCATAGGTGTCATTTGTATGTGGACTAGATCTGAACATGCACCGCTTTTCGCCAATTTCAATAGCGTTCATGCTATAGCTGGTGGAAGCTTATATACCAAATTTCATAAAAATAGGTTCACATTTGCGACCTGCAGTTTGATTAAAAGGTTTACATGGACACACAGACGGACAGACGGGCAGACGGACATCGCTAAATCGACTTAGCAAATGATTCTGAGTCGATCGATATAATGAAGGATGGACCTTGGTCAAATAGTTTTGATAGTTACAAACAACAGCACAAAGTCGTTATACCCTGACCACATAGTGGTATAGGATATAATAATACAAACAGAGTTTTGTCAACAGAAAACCGATTCTGAGCTATTCTGCACCGGTTATAACGAATTCTGTCCATAGGTAACTACTTTCTCTGGTGCCAACGGCTTTGATTCAGCTTTTTATATGGTGAAAATAAAATTCTATTTTATCTTTTCCCCTTCAAAAAATTTTGCAAATTACTTCGTTTTTGAGGGTGTTATACCCACAAAAAAGAAACGTATAAAAAAAACGTTGTTGATACCATTTATATATATTCCTAGGGAAACGAGCTGACTGACGAGTGTGCACGGAAGGCTCAGAATATTTGAGCGGAACGATGGACACTGACATTAAAATTCCCCCAGCCGAGCTGTCGAATCTAATTGAAGAGGCAGCTTATCTTGAATTTGGTACAAGATGGACACAACCGATATCTTGCAGAATATCCCAGATCTTATGACCCTTGCCAAATGCAAAGAGAACAAAAGCACTCCTTGGTTTGGTAAAGGGCAATCTGTTTTTATATGAATACTCACTGGACACTGTGTAGTTCTAGGTGTCCCGACAGCTGCTTTCTGTAGGAGCTGTCTGGATGTGGACAAGGAGGAATCAATGCAACATTTACTGTATGAATGTCCAGGACTGAAAGAGCGGCGTATTAGATATCTAGGGAAAAGAATCCTCGATAACCTAGGCTGCATAGTAGATGTTCACCCGGCTACATTGCGGACTTCTTGACGGAATCTGGTTCAAGAGGGTTGCATTGCGGACAAAAGAGTTCACTCTCATTTTTTTTGCATACTCTACATATTCTGTCTATTCTTTTGTAATCTCTATTTCAATCTCTTTCAACATTATGTAAAGCATACCACAGTGGGCCATATGGTCTCCGACTTTACTCGCCTTCGGGCGGACAACGCATCCAACCTAACCTAACATTATTCTTCGGTTGTGTTCTTTTTTTGAAAACGAATAACTAGTTGATGTTTGTATTATTATTTATTGGGCTTCCCATTTTATAAGTCTCACTTACAAATACTCATCTTCAATACTGGCAATTGATTATGACATACATCTGTAAACATTGCGTTATAGACGGCAATAACGTTTTATCATTATGTTAAATAACATGAAGTATTGTAGAATTCAAAAGTAAAAAAATCATGGTATTAGCGACAGTAGAGTTATAGAATATGGGTATAGTCGTTCTTCTTCTTTTGCTGCAATATAATAGTCTGGAAAATTAAATCATAAAAATTATTCTTCTTACAACGAACTAAGAAGAGGTTTTCTGACTTAACCGAGTCAATATTGTCATATAACTGAAACTTTTGCCAATATAAGTATAAATTGCTCTTCTAGCTTTTAGATATTCTTTTGTTTTTTTTTTTTTTGTTTTTTTTATTATTATCGTCATAACAAAACATAAGTAACGAATTCCAGACTTAGTTCTTTAATTCTTTATGTTCGGATTTTTATTGTTTTTCCAACAATTGATTTTTATGACTATACTTAAACCGTTTTTATTCTTGCTTTTTTAATACTTTTCTTTTTCTTTGCTTATGAAAAAAAAAAATGGTCTTATTTGCATTTGACATTTCTGCGTGGTATTTTTCCGTAGGTGTTAGTGTAAGATTACAAATAAGTTTTTATTTTTTGCTGCGAAGTTCTTAGTTCTCATTTAATGTAGATATTTATGTGTGCTGTTTTCTTTTTTTTTTTTTTATACCCTATACCACTATGTGGTTTGGATATAATGACTTTGTGCTGCTGTTTGTAACAACCAAAAATATTTGACCTAGACCCATCTTTAATTATACCGATCGAATCAGAATCATTTTTTGAGTTGATTTAACAATGTCCGTCCGTCTGTGTGTCCATGTAAAGCTTGTAATCAAACTGCAGGTCGCAAATATGAATATATTTTGATGAAATTTGGTATATAAGCTTTTATCGGCCATGGGATGAACGCAATTGAAATTGGTGAGAATCGGTCCATGTTCAGACCTAGCCCCCATACAAATTACCCCTATGAAATCGACATAAATTGCCATAAGATCCAAATTGTCATATAGATCTTACTCAAATTGGGTTTATATGCGTTCATTACATCCATTAATGAGTAGTCCAAAAATGATCCCTTTGGCCCCATATAGGGCTGCTTCCCGATCTTCACTGAAATCTATTAAAAAACAAAAATATTGCACTGATTCTTCTCAGATTTGGTTTGTATATATTTTTGCAAAATACAAGAGACTTTTCCAAACATGACCAGGATCGGTCCATTTTTGGACCTAGTCCCCATATAGATATAGCATCCGATATGAACTTTTTCCTATCTGCAGCCAAAAAAATTAATAAAAATCCCACTCAAATTTGGTTTTTGCTTATTTTCTATGTCCAGTTAGTTGGGCCTAAGAGATAGGGTTTCTAAACGCATGGTATAGGGTATCGTATAGTCGGTCTAGACCGACTATAATTTTCTTACTTGTTTTTTCTTCTTAATGTCAATATTTTCTAACAAAAGTAGTTTAAAAAGAAACCTAAAGCATTATGTCAATTTATTAATAATGATTTTGTTTGTATTTTTTTTTTTTTGTTTTGAAAGGCAAATCCATTATGTCTTTTGAATTGTATTTTGTGGGCATAAAATTAACTTAAGCAGACTTTGTGTAGGCGGATTTATTTATAATTATCAAATTAAATAATATTCTTAGACTAATTATTCGGCAGTACTGCTTATTATAAATTGATAACACTTATATTTTTATATACCTTAGATACCAATCAAATTGGTTGTTGTTGTGAACGCAGAAACTTATTTTAAGTTCGATAATGAATAATTATGTATTTTTAAAAATACTTTTGTTTTTGTTGTGATTATGTTATTTTCTTTTAATTTTTTAATATAAAAACAAAATTGTGTTTGTTTTAGGATAGGAAGTTAATGTCGCTCGAGATAACTCTACGATATCCTTTACCGATATCCTTTATTTTGTACTGCTAACATTGTGGAGCAGTATAATTGGTCTTGATTGAGTGTATCAATCGTTGCCTGCTTTTTGCCGCCAACCACAAAAAGGCTTTACCTACAATTGAAAGAAAATGAATGACAAATTTTTCTGTCATCTGCGAAAGAATATATATAATTGAAGGTCTGACTATAAAGGTCATTCAGAGAGATAAGGAAAAGACAGGGAGAAAGGTCAGAACCACACATATTGTTCGGCCGCTGATAGAACTCGATATAAATGGAGAGAAGTCAATGCTGACCCCACATGCGATCGAATGCCTTGGAAATATCTTAAACAACTACTTTAGTTTCACCAAAGTTGTTAATGGATCGACTCAGAAAGAAAATCTAATAAGTCTTCCGTAGAACGACTTCTACGGACTATTAAGAAGTCAGTAAGACTATAGATAGTGGATAAGCAAGCGCGGATCTACGGGGGAGAAAAGGGAAATTTCCTCCCTCAAAAACCTTTTTACAAAAATCGTAAGGAACACAACATGGAAAACTTATAAATATATGGGGGATTTCATGTCAAGTGCACCAACTTTTGAAACCGATGTCTTCCGAAATTGGCGAATTTGCAATATTTTGTTCAATATTTCGGAAAAAAATGTTTTAAAAAAAAAAATATTTGTAGACTTTTTTTTTTTTTGCTAAATTAAAGCATTTTTTGCCTTTTTTTCAATAAGGGCATTTTTTTTTTTTTTTTTTTTTTTCATAAGAAAGCTTAGGATTTTTCCTTTAAGAGCTTTTTGGTCGCTTAGTGGGATGGGAGTGGGATATCTATCAAAATAAATGTTTTGTAACTCAAGACAACGGTTTTTCAATTTTTCACAAATGCACTATTTTGAATTTTTTCCTATTTGTGTATAAAACCTTACAAATAAAACTTATGCTGAGAAACTAGACAAACTGAACTTTCCGAAGGTATATAACATTCCTAACTAAAATTTTATACCCTCGATACTGTAATGCCCAGAATATGTTAACCTCAGGAAAAAAAATCGCTTTTTTCTATAGAAATGTTGAAAAATTATTTTTTATTTATTTTTAATAAAAATTAAATTAATGTATAATAATAATAATATTAAAAATAAAAAGATAAATAATTTATTAAAATTTAATCTTAATTGCATTAGATAAATTTATATCATAACTATTTTTATACTTAATTTATTGTAGCTGATGAAGTATTTAAGTCTTGTAAATTTTTAAATACCCAGTCTTTCATCCAGCTTTTTTGTCGCCTTTATTTACAGCGTTTTTTTGTCACTCCTTTCTTGGCGTTACTAGGTTCAGTTGTTGATTTCGCTGCTGGTTTATTTGTTGTCTTTGGAAAGAAATCGCATTGAATAGAGGCAGAAAACTTTTTCAACTTGAGTCATCCATCGACAAGCGGTATAAAAGCATGGTATTGAGCGGTGCCATCGATTGTTGCCGCAGCATCGAATCTGCTCTTCAGTGTTTTCAATGTTTCCTGATGATCCTCTTTGCTACTAAAAACTATTTTAGTTTCTTTACAATAGCTCTTTGCCCAATGGAATTAAGCAGTCGCATCTAAGATGCGATCTTGATGAGAGCACTGGAGGCTATACTTCGCTGAATTTCTTTTAAGGTTTGCTCCAATACCATCACATGCTCCTTTACCACTCAGCTGGCATTCCAAAATCTTTTTCATGGGCCATAAGATTTGCCAAGCTACTTTTGTTTTTAAAATGTTGATGAGCTCCGTCCGAAACGTAGTAAATTTAGATTTTAGAAATTTTAGTATTCTCTTCTGCTACTCATAAACTGCAACGGTATCATGTTTTTAATCGTCGGATATGATTGCCATACTTTTGTGTTCCAGTTTTTCATCTTTCATGTTGTAAATAACTACTGTGAATATAGTTGCTTGGTCGTTATTGAAGTGGAGTGCTTGTATGGCATCCTGAAGAACATATTTATAGTTTTCTGCAAAATCATATGAAATAACGAATTCACCAGACTTCAAATGTATCTTCAAATCCTTGAAGAATGACCATTGCTCTTTGACTAAAAAGTCATGGTTTCTCAAGTTTAGCAATCCTGTACACATTTCTTCCACAAAATCATCCACATTTAAAATGATTGTTTTCAATGTGCATCTGTCAGTCTGAATCCAAGAATCAAATTTGACCTCCTCTATATATTCTCGATCTAAAGAGTTGATTAAATTTTATTTGATGAATGTGGTTTTCGGGCAATTGGTACATTCACCTAAGTGGCAAGAAGTTGTTGCATTAGGACACATAATCAATTTAAGGCAATCACGGCAATCGTGTAAATCTTCTGCCGAATCATCTGTTAAATACTTTAAGGTGATTTCCTTCAACATCAGTTTAACATTTTCATGGTAAATGCAAACGCATACTGTGTGAGTTCCGCTGCTTTCTGCCAAAACGCAATGTTTTGGCCTCATTTGGGTTAATTTCGTGAAGCCTATTCTAACATCCTCGTGTTCAGATTGAAATGTTGCAAATAACTCTTTCATGTCACAGATAACCGTTCTCTTCTGTTATGTTATGAAGGTATGTTACATACCTTCGGAAAGGTTAATTTGTCTAGTTTCTCAGTATAAGTTTTATTTGTAAGGTTTTTAACACAAATAGGAAAAAATTCAAAATAGTGCATTTGTGAAAAATTTAAAAACCGTTGTCTTGAGTTACAAAACATTTATTTTGATAGATATCCCACTCCCATCCCACTAAGCGACCAAAAAGCTCTTGAAGGAAAAATCCTAAGCTTTCTTATGAAAAAAAAAAAATGCCCTTTTTGAAAAAAAGGCAAAAAATGCTTTAATTTAGCATAAAAAAAGTCTATAAATTTTTTTTTTTTTAAAGTATTTTTTTCTGAAATATTGAAGAAATACATATCTAAACTATTTGGGAGAAAATTTTCTAAGATCAATAGGTAATAAGTTACATGGATGAGAAAAAACACCTGTTTGGCCAAAATGTCAAATTTTGATCCCCTCTAACTCATAGAGATCTGGACCGATCTTATTGAAGAATTGTGTCTAAACTACTATCCAATAGGACTAACCGTGGTGCAAATTTCATCCCGATCGGAAGACATCGGTTTCAAAAGTTGGTGCACTTGACATGAAATCCCCCATATATTAGTTTCGAGAGAACAAACCTAATTTTTTATGTATTTTTATATACTACCAGATTCCAGCCCTCGAAATTCGAGCGCAAATTCTAGGAAATTTTATTTTTTCATTAAATAAAGACCCTAAAATTATGCTAATCAATTATGGCCACTTTACAAATCAACAAAAAAAACAGACTCATATTTATTACAAACACATTAACAAATTTAATAAACACACATATAGCATGGTATAATTTTATGCAAGTGTTAGTAGCCACTTTAAATGCAATTTACTCAAAATAAAGGAAAAAAATATAAAAATCTGTAAAACTGCAAAACGGCTAAAAAGAAATACCTTTCAAATAATATACGTTTTGTCAAAGTCGGGATAAAACGGTAGAACACAACATCAGTCACAAGAAATCGCCTAGCCTATAAGTATTATAGATACCATCAAAATTGCACAACCATTTCAAATTTAACGGCTTTTAGAGCAAATTTTTTGCAATATTGATAATATATTACAATTTGCAAGTAATATTAAAAATATATTGGAGACACTGGAGAAGATATCTCATTGGAAGGACAGAGAGACCTCACTTGATTTTATATGATTTTAGTGATATTCTTGCCCTCACACAACGGATGAGGACATTTCTTAAAAAAAGGCCTAGACTTGTGCAAGGGATTAGTTATAATAAAAACTCTTTTAAGGAGCCTTCAATATAAAAGAAGCGAAGCAGAAGAAAGCTTTAAATTTATTATTAACAAAGCGAAAATAATATTTGATGACCTAGACATTTTGGTCGAAAAAACTAAATTTGAAAGAAAGCACCCAATACAGGATTGTGAGGAATACGTTCGTATTGTGGGTTATATTCCTTTATTAGAATCTATTTCGGAAGATCTCAAGTCTCGTTTTACGGAAGAGCGCTTAAAAGTTTTTAGCATGCCTAAGCTTTTACCGTAAAATATCACAAAATTTTCGCATTCTGAATTGAAAGTGATAATTTCACGAGTATTGGAGAACTATGGTGGACTGCACCAACTAAAAAAGTAGTTCTAATTGCAAACCTGGAATCTCAAATTATTCATTGGCAGCTTAAATGGAAAGTTTCAACAGAAGTTCCAGATGAAGGCATAGATGCATTATCTCTCTGTGACGAAGATATATACCCTACTCTCCGAAAAATATTTCAAATTTTTATTTAATTGCCGGTAAGCAACTCAAGAGCTTAAGGATCTTTCTCAACTTTGCGGAGAATTAAATCATGGCTCAGATCAACAATGTCTAAAGAAAGACTAAGTGCTTTAGCCATGATGAATATTCACCACAAACAAGAAATGTCTACCGATGCTGATTTAAACAAATGTTCATCAATGGGCAATCACAAAATAAGTATTTAAACAGTATTATTATGGTCATATGACCTTCATTTTATACCAGAAACCTCATTTTGTTGAAACTACTTACATATAAAACACCATTCCCAACTGTAATATGAACTGAAATTCATGATTTTAATTTGAATTATCATTTAATTTTAATCTAAATTATCATTTACAATTTTTAAGTTTTTATTTGTACATTTCGATTGAAATTTTCCAACTTTCATAGATCTTTTTGAACTGTAAATTGAATTTTTAACTGATAACTTTGTTTTGTTTAGTAAAAGATTTAAATTTGTAAAATTTAAAATAAAAATTTTTTAATTTCAATTAAAACAAGTAAGAAAATACCCTATACCATGCGTTTAGGGTATCCAACTAATTGGATATAGAAAATAAGCATAAACCAAATTTGAGAGGCATTTTTATTAATTTGTTTAGCTGCTGATATGAAAAAGTTCATATCGGATGCTATGTCTATCTGGGAACTAGGTCCAAAAATGAACCGATTCTGACCATGGTTGGTAAAGTCTATTGTATTTTGCGAATATATATACAAACAAAATTTGAGATGAATCAGTGCAATATTTTTTTTATAGATTTAAGTGAAGATCGGGAAGCAGCATTAAACGGGGCCTATGACTAAGAGTTGTCCAATAGGGATCGTTTTTGGACTACTCATTAATGGATGTAATAAACTCATGCAAACCCAATTTGACTAAGATCAATACCACAATTTTGATCTTATGGCAATTTATGTCGATTTCATAGGGGTCATTTGTATGGGGGCTAGGTCTTAACATGGACCGATTCTCACCAATTTCAATATCCTTCATCCCATGGCCGATAAAAGCTTATATACCAAAATCTATTCATATTTGCGACCTGTAGTTTGATTACAAGGTTTACATGGACACACAGACGGACGGACGGACATCGTTAAATCGACTCAGAATTTGATTCTTATTCGATCGGTATAATAAAAGATGGGTCTAGGTCAAATATTTTTGGTAGTTACAAACAGCAGCACAAAGTCATTATACCCAAACCACATAGTGGTATAGGGTATAAAAATTGTATTTGAATTTCAAAATATTATCGCAAGTAAAAAATATTTTGAAAAAAAAAATTTTTTTTTATGAAAAACTTTTCAAACTCGTGAAATTTTTCTTTAAGAAAAATAACTAAATGTAATGTTTTGGACAAACCTTACAAAATATTTATTTAAAAACAATATTAAGCCAAACCTTCGAATTAATTTTTTTTTTTAATGGTCCAACTTATTTTCGTTATGAATATAATTTAGTTTTATTTATTTTTAAACAATATTATATTTTTTATTAAGTATATAAACTGGAGGAATCCTTATCTGATGATTTTGGTATAGAAATTTGATTTGTTGAACTTTTGTAAACTATAATCTGACATTTTTTTTTAATTGCTTTAAAATATAAATATTTTGTCATTTTAGTGTTAATTCTTTTAAAAGCCTATATAATTAATTATAAAACAAGGTAAATAATTAGAATTATTTTATATCAACAATTGCTATTTTATCGGTAAATAATTTATTGAAAAACTTTTGAGTTTTTGTTTTGTTTTTTACTTTTTACTTTTTATAAGTACATAACTTTTAAATAAACCCTCAAAAAGGGTTGAGTTAGATCCGCGCCTGGGATAATATAGTATTTAATCATACTCTCTATCACCTTCGACAGCGCAGAGCAGATTTCAAACGGTCGCTCATTTTCAGCCTTTTTAGGGATTGGAAAAGGAAAAGACTGCCGCACGGTGCGAAGAGCTAAAAAAGTTGAACAATTGACTAGTGCTGAGCAAACACAAAATCATAAAAACAACATTGTTTTGAACAATTATTCGGTAAGGGCTGTTGAAGCGGAAAGATATCTCACATGGACCGTAGTTACTAGCAAACTATTTTTGCAAATACAAATTACTTAATAAAGCAATTAATTTAAGAACCATAAAGCTTACTCCATTTACACTTACGATTCTATATTTCTTAAGACAAATTGAAAAAAATCTCTCCCATACAGTTTATTTTTTGGAATCAATCAATTAGAAATGATGTTAATACACAACTTTGACTTTATTTTCAAAACCAGTGTCATACCTAATATTGTCGGTTTGTAATTAATTAATGTTCCCTTAATAAGTGAAACACTTACTTTCATTAAATTTAATAAAATGAAATAACTTCTTGAATTAATAAATTTTTCAAGGAAAACACTTTAAAACTTATTAATAATAAATTGCACAAACCCAACACCAATTAAAACTAATTTAGTTGAGAAATCTTTTAAACAACGAAAACATAAACAAGAAAAATACAAGTATACAGACAGGAGGAGGCTACGAAATGATCAAAAGAACCGCAAAAATTAAATTTCAACAATGTAACGCACAAACAAAATAAAACAACAACAATATCAACAACAACTACATCATAAACCAAATCTAAATCTAGTAGGATTTTGTGTAAAATTATAGAAAAGTATATTGCAGACTGGAAAAAGTGGACGAAAAAAAATATAATGCTGTCAAAATCATACATTTTATATTGAAACAAACAACAACAGCACTGAGGAAGAATAAAAGCACAAATAAACAGTTGCAAAATAGCTTTAGTGGCAGTTGTAGTTTCACAACAAAACAAGGACCACCTACAAAGCTAAAACAAGCAAAAAAAAAAAAAATACCGCAACAACAGAAAATACTAATATTAACAAGTGTAGAGAGAAATAAGATAATAAACCACCACAACCGACACAACAAAAACATACCGAAGCGAACAACTGAAACTCTCACTCTTACACACTAACACACTCGTAACTAATGTAACTAAATAAAACCGGATATGTTTTAACAGTGTCTGGCTGCCTTTTTATTTTGGTCCTACTTAAAATAAGTACTAGTGTATATAAGTACGAGTATTTTTATGAAAACGTTATTATATTTGTTTAAATACAAAATGCCATAAAATTGTTTAAAATTCTTGTTATCAAAAAAAAAAAATAATAAAGCTGCAAACTTAATACGGGGATTAGTTATTAAAATACAAATGTATAAAGGATCTCTTGTTTTATTTTATATTTTTCGTCTTCTGTTCCCAAAACAGTCTTTCTACAAAGGCAGCAACAAAAAATCAGCATGTTAAACAAATGCTGAATGATTTATTGTTTCTACTGACAACATATTCCACCATTTGTATGAGTTAGTGTTTGTTCAAGTGTATGTAAAAAAAAAACTAATTCTTTATGTGTATATTGGAAAACAAAAAAAAAAAAAAAAAAAAAACAACAACATAACTTTTTAAACTAAATAAGAAGAGAAAAAAACGAAAACTCCAATACCATGCTGTCTTGAGTCGCAAACAATAAGGGAAAAGCAACAAAACTTTCAAAACCTTAAGATTAAGGAAAAGTAAAAGTCTTAAACAATAAATTCAATTTAACAATTACTAATACAACTTTACGACACTCAGGCTGCCATGTTTTTTACGACACTACATGTAAATGTATTTGTTAATGTGTATAAATGTGTATTGGATGAATATCTCTTAAACATTTTATTTAATCATACGAGTTTCTTTTACTTGTTTCAAACAAATATCCCCTGTGTATTAAAATCGTGCAGGAAAAAAACTCAAAACATATTTTCATTTCTTTAGTATAAAGAAAATATTATTAAAAATCGACAAGAAGGTTTTCATCATACAAGACCGGTTGCCTATTTACCTATTCAAATTTTAGCTATAGGGCTGCGAGTAATTTTTCCCTTTTTTTGCGTTTACCATAATTACCCGCTTAAATTTAAATTGAAATAAAAACTTGTAGGAAGAAGTTTCCTTCTTTTAAAAATATGCTTCTATGTTATCAATATACTCACATCTTTTTTAATATTTGACTAAAAGTTTAGAAATGCTCAAGAGTTAATTTCCAAATTTAATAAATATTATTGAGAAAATGTTTTGCTAAAACCACAACATTCTATATTACACATATTGCGAAATAATATCCACTACACCACAAACGTTGTTTTATTCTCTTTAAATTTATAAAAACATATGCCCATATTTCGACACTATGTTTCAAAAAAAATTAAAAATCTAATTAGTCGACAGTTCATTATCTTATATATAAGAAAAGTATAGTCGGTCTACCATGGTTTAAAGACCCTATCTTTCGGTCCAAGTAATTCGATATAGAGAATAATCATAAACCAAATTTTAGTTACACTGTTATTAATTTTTTTGGCTGCAGATATGAAAAAGTTCATATCGGATGCTATATTTATATGGGGACTAGGTCGAAAAATGGATCGATCCTGACCATATTTAGTAAAGTCACTTATATTTAGAAAAAATATACAAGAACCAAATTTGAGAAAAATCTATGCAATATTTTTGTTTTCTAATAGATTTCAGTGAAGATCGGGAAGCAGCTCTATATGAGGCCTACTACTAAGAATTGTCCATAGGTATTACTTTTCGACTACTGATTAGTGGATATAATAAACACATACAAACCCAATTTTACGGAGATCTATATGATAATTTGGATCTTATGCCAATTTATGTCGATTTCATAGGGGTCATTTGTATGAGTTTTGCTTGTCTGTTTGTTTCTTAGTTGTTTGTTTGTGGTTTAATTTTTACAGCAGGTAACTGCCTATCCGGAAGGAATAAAAGGCCATATTTTTTTGGATTTTTCAAGTGGGCGTGTCATCCCCCATATAAAGTGAATTCATTCATCTAATTTTAACATATTATATATGGAGTACTGCGACAGCAAGAGTTCTGATACTATGTAAATGCTCATATTGAACTGATTTAAAGAGCGGCGAAAAAAATAGGCAGGCTCGGAACAATGAGTGTGGCGCCCAAAATACACAGTAATATTTAGTGTCATATATCTAGAGTACTGTAATATTGAAAGCTTTGTAACTTTGTATGAATTCATGTGTAATTATAGTGAGTAGTCTAATAAAAGTGACGGGATCGGACCAATGGGACTGGCAACCTTCATACAAAGTAATATTTAATGCGCAATCGCCAAATTCAAAAATGGCTAACCGAAAGTCGCGAATAACAAAAATCGGCCACATCAAAAAACGCCAAATCAAAAATCGAAAAAAAACTAAATCGCCAATAACAAAAATCGACAAATCAACAATCGCCAAAAATAAATAAAATACTTTTCTACAAAAAGTATTCCTAGTTTTTTTTTTTTTGGCACAAATTGACACCCTTTACAATTTGGCAGATGGATAGATGGTATAAGTCGATTCGATTCGGAAAATTTATGCTTCACTCATAGCCAATCATACGCACCCTGAGCCAGATTAGGTAATCCAAAGAATTTGTTTGTATATGCCGAAAATAGAGAAATACAAAATATTGTCCACACGTTGGCTTTACAATTAATTATTATTCAATAGGATCATATGAACGTAACGTTGCATCATGTCAAACAAGATTGAATATATTAAATCGAAAATTAAACTTGCATTTAAAATAAAATATTGAATTTTATTTCATTTCTGTTTAAAATAAGAAGAAAAATATAATCTGTCTCGACCGACTATACGATACAATACCGTGGGCTTAGAGAACCTATTTCTTAGGCCACACTAATTGCATATAGAAAATAAGCATAAACCAAATTTGACCGGCATTGTTACTAATTTTGTTGCCTTTGAATATGAAAAACTTCATATCGGATGCTATATCTATATGGGGAATAGTTCGAAAAACAGACCGATCCTGACCATATTTGGTAAAATCAGTTTTTAATTAAAAAAATTATCTATTGACCCAAAAATATTTATTTATCATCATAGTTCTGAAGTTTATTTACACACGTATTATTCATTGGTTTTATACAATTTGTACGGCACACGTTATTTTATTTTATAAAAAAATATATATATGATAACACTGTCCAACAAATTAAGACTTTTTGAATGGAACAGAACAGCGACCCCATAATTCTGAAAGGGTATGTTGAGTAGATCATTTTTGTAGAACAAACTTATGGACCAGCACGTCTGAGTATTTTTTTACAGTGGGTCAAAGTTTTCATTTTTTGGGCGAAGGGAGCATTATACTTTATGAAAAAAATGCTATAAGTTAATGTCTGAGAGAATTCTTATGGTCAGAGTTGTATTGTGGAATTGTATGAGGATTATTTTTGTGGAAGATCTTGACCCTCTAACTGGTCTCTTTATGGGCCAATTTGACCCTTTTTTCGAGAAAATCAAAAAATATCCTTTAAAAAGGACATTTAAGGATTCAAATATTCTACGAAAATGTTTGCCGAAAAATTTCAGTGGGGGTCTCCAAAGACACTATTGTTGTAAATAAAGCTCTTTACGATTAATTGGCAAAATTACAAGCCAACTTCTATAAAAAAAATTATAATTTTGTTTTAATACTGGTTTATTATAGTATGTACATATTTATTTTTTTGCTTCAAATTTTCGAGTAAAAGGGAATTGGGAAATAGCAGTAGTATGACAATGGATCAAAGATTAAACTTAATACGCTTTCCTGTATTTAGCTTGACGTGAATGTTCCGATGGGTCAAGGTTTCTGTACAAGCCCCATACGTATTCAGCAAGCATTACACATTGGGATTTCCCTTTGAATCTTTCTTCCAATACCTTTATATCCTGAAAAGGTTTTCTTTAAAAAAAATTGAGATGAGAGTGCAGAAAATGCAGCTTTAGTAACATCTTAACGCCAATATTGTTAAAACCATTAGACTGCTTTCAATATTTTCGGCATAGTTTTGTGCTTTTGAGTTTCCAAGGAATTCTGATATAACCAGCTTGCATATCCGACAGATGACCATAAAATTCTTCTTCTTGTAATAATTTTCTTATATCGGAGCATTCCTAGAAAATGCAATTTACATTGAATGAAATAAATTATTTCTTAAAACCGTATGTTACCTTCTTTTAATTTTGCTGCAGATAATCTGGATAAAATTGTTTGAATGCGTTTGAAAGCATTTCCTTGCGTATTTAAGCTTTTAATAAAATTTTTCACCACGCCCAACTTAATATGCAGCGGTGGAAGTATGACCTTATCTTTTGGGACAAGGGATTCATGAATTACATTTAAGTCACCAATAATATTTTCTTTACATTCTCCGAAATATTTAATATGATAATGGCTGCTGGTAGCACGTGAATCCCATTTACAAAGAAAGCACATATATTTTGTGTATCCTGTTTGCATTCCAGTCAATATTGCAATCATTTTGAAGTCTGCGCATACTTCCCATTTATATTTATAGTATTCAATTTTATTTAAGAGATTTGAAATATTTGCGTATGTTTCCTCCTTTTTTGTGGAATACGCAACCGGTATTGATGGATGCTGATTTCCATTGTGCAGAAAAACTGCTTTTAAGCTGTGTTTTGAACTATCTATAAATAGTCGCCAAGCGGATGTGTTAAGTGGAAGTTTTAGATATTTTAGAACCTCTTCAATACTGCAACAGTATACAAGTTCTTCTGATTTTTTAAAATAAATTTCCAGATCGGCGTGTCTTTTTCTTGGAAATGTAACTTTTACATCGGCTTTTATCACATTCCTGTTTTTCAATCTGGAACATAATATTTCAGTTTTCTCTTTTGTTAGTCCTAAATCTCTTAGAAGATTTTCAAAATAAGCTTGGTCTACCAAATTAGGACATATGTTTAAAATATTAAGAGGCAAGTAACTTATATCTGATATGTTTTCAACCGCCGCTGTTATTTCTGTATTGGCGACTGTCATATTGGCCGAAAATGTATGTGTAGGCGGTTGAGGCACCGGAACACCTTCACAGCGCACTTCTGGTAAAATGACATTATTTGTTGGTTCGTATGTCATTGTCGCGTAGTGCCTTTGGCTTCCAAGACCTTTGGTCAAAAGACCACTTTCGCAAGTAGTACATACGGTTTTTGGTATCCAAGCTTCAGATAAAAATCGTATTCCAAAGAAAAGAAAATATGGTTCTTCAATTGTAGGCAATATCTTTCTTCTGCTTTGATGGTGCGTAAAATGTCCACAAATAAAACAAAACCAATCTCTTAATTTGCAAACAGAATCCGCCATGCTTATTTAAGCTTTAATTTTTCTTTTTTTATATTAATTTTAGTAAAAATCACACCCGATATGTACTGCTTAGTAGCTCAATTATGCTTGAATTTTTTCTTTTATTTTTTATTATTAATTTTAATAAATATCACACCCGATTTTTAAGTTACAGCTGACTAGACGCGAGAACTCAGTGTTTGGCCCGGCCGAACTTGACGCTGTTTTTACCTGTTGTATAATTTTACTAATTAAGCATAAAGAGCTTTATTTACAACAATGGTGTCTTTGGTGACCCCCACTGAAATTTTTCGGCAAACATTTTCGTAGAATATTTTAATCCTTAAATGTCCTTTTTTAAAGGATATTTTTTGATTTTCTCGAAAAAAGGGTCAAATTGACCCTTAAAGAGACCAGTTAGAGGGTTAAGATCTTCCACAAAAATAATCTTCATACAATTCCACAATACAACTCTGACCATAAGAATTCTCTCAGACATTAACTTACAGCATTTTTTTCATAAAGTATAATGCTCCCTTGGACCAAAAAATGAAAATTTTGACCCACTGTAAAAAAATACTCAGACGTGCTGGACCATAAGTTTGTTCTACAAAAATGATCTACTCAACATACCCTTTCAGAATTATAGGGTCGCTATTCTGTTCCAAAAATGCTGTTGGACAGTGTTATTATTTAATAGGATCATATGAACGTAACTTGGCATTATGTCAAACAAGATTGAATATATTAAATCGATAATTAAACTTGCATTTAAAATAAAATATTGAATTTTATTTTATTTCCGTTTAAAATAAGAAGAAAAATATAATCTTTCTCGACCGACTATACGATACAATACCGTGGGCTTAGAGACCCTATTTCTTAGGCCAAACTAATTGCATATAGAAAATAAGCATAAACCAAATTTGACCGGCATTGTTACTAATTTTGTTACCTTTGAATATGAAAAACTTCATATCGGATGCTGTATCTATATGGGGAAAAGTTCGAAAAACAGACCATATTTGGTAAAATCACTCATTTTTTGAAAAAATGTAAAAAAATTAATTTGAAAAACAATTTGTAATATAATATATAATATAATGTCTTTGTGCTGATGTTTATAACTACCAAAAATATTTGACCTAGAACCATCTTTTATTATACCGAACGACTCATAATCACTTTTTGAGTCGATTTAGCGATGTCCGTCCGTCCGTCTGAAATTGGTGAAAATCGGTGAATGTTTAGACCTAGTCCCTATACAAATGACCCCTATGAATTCAACTCAAATTGTCTTAAAATCCAAATTGTCTTACAGATCTATGTTAAATTGGGTTTGTGTATGTTTATTACTCCTTTTAAGCTATACCTCTTGTAACTTATTAAAAGCTATCAGTTATGAGTCAGATATAAAATATTAAAATATTTTTTTTTTTTTTTTTCAAATAATAATAAAAAAAAAATGTATTCATTAATCATAATTTATATAACTAAATAACATTTTGGATTTTTATTTAATTCTAACCATGTTATCAGTTTTTAATTAAAAAAAATTATCTATTGACACAAAAATATTTATTTATTATCATAGTTCTGAAGTTTATTCACACACGTATTATTCATTGGTTTTATACAATTTGTACGGCACGCGTTATTTTATTTTATAAAAAAAATATATGTATGATATTTATTTAAATATCTACCGATAATAAAAAAAGTTATGGACGGTGTAAATTACATTTTAATTTTTAGTTGAATTTTAGTACCAAAGTTAAGTGTTAAAAGGTTAAAAAGGGTTTTTTTTTATAGAATGTCTTATTTTCTCAGTTAATTTTAGAACTAATACTTTTGAAAAATTTTGTAAGTTAAATTTTGTCAGAAAATGCCAACTTTGGCCCCCGTAAACTTGTTAGTCCTAATGTTTTCGAAAGAGTCCGAGATAAAATATAATTTATTAAGCGCTAGACGCAAAAGTTACCTGATATTGGTTCCAGATAGAGAAGTTTCAATGAAAAAGTCGTTTGTTTTTACTTTCGTTAACAATTTTTTTAATGTCTTTTTAAACTTTTCTATATCAATTTTTATTGCAAATTTATAAAATAAATAAATTTTTAAATTAAGAAAAATTGTTAACTATTTAAAAAAGAGTATATTTTATTGTTAGTGTACTGATAAACTACTTTAAATCAAACAATTTTAATAATTATTTCTTCTTAATAGCCTTGATTTTCATCTTCTAGAAGTTGTTTAGCTTCTTCTTCTAACTCAATAGAGGTAGTTTTACATTTCTGTCGAATGTTGGACATATATGGATCTGAAGTGCACAACAAAATAGTGATAAGATCTTCATTAGTGCAACATCTGGACAGTTTTTCTGTGTTGTGCTCGTGAAGGAATATGTAGTCTTTGTTTCTTTTTTCTTGCACTTCTTCAGATGGATATCCTATTGGTAGCATATTGTTTTGAATTATTTGTTCCCCATGGTACAAAATTTTAAGATCTGTGGATGGCATATATCTCCAAAAGTGTTTTTCGTTATAAAGTATAGCTGTTTTATTGGCGTATTCCCAAATTTTTTGCATTTATCTTTTTGCTGCATGCATGTGATTTTGAATCGTCTTATTAATTAATGATCTACACCTGTGATAGATGCCGCAGTTTCTGCATCAGAAAAAAATCTCCTTGCAGTATATCCATCATTTGAGTTTCCTTCTCCTTGTTTTGTATTTTTCTTGAATTTGATTTTTTTTTTTGCTTTATTTTTTCTTCATTTTCTTTGTTTTTTCTCACTGTTTCGCCTAAGGCACCAAATTCCAAATCATAACCCAATTTAAGAATATGCTCCATGAAACGTATTCTAGCATGAATAGGGGGCATTTCAAATTCGTAGGCTTCTTTAAAACTATCGTCTTGTGGTGGGGGTAGACTTAATTGACTTGATGTCTTTTGGCATATAGTGGAGCTTGACGATGACTTTGTTTTGGTTAAAGCTTATGCAACTTTTCCATCAATCGTTGAAGTAACATTTTAAGATTTACTTCAATGTCTTGGTCATTAAATTTAATATAACTGGTTGAAGTTCTTTAATTTGATCTTTTATTTTTTGAACTTCTTCAGTTATGACATCTTTGGTTCATTTTTGAATGCAAATTTTATGGGTCTGCAATACTTTGTTGAAGAAAGATTTCATTTATCCATACATCAATTTCTGTTGCTCTGCTAGTTGACAGCTCTTAGCCGCTATAATTTTTGTTAAGCATAATGGAACGAAATATACCATAAATAAATTAGCATCTGGTGAATTTTCAGCATTAAATTGCTTGTATTGTTTTCGACCAGAGGATCCATCACATCCCCATACACCGGTCCGACCAACTTTTGTATTCATACCACACGGACGGACGGACATGGTTAAATCGACTCAGAAAGTGATTTTCAATCGATCCGTATAATAAAGATGGTACAGGTCCAATATTTTTGGTAGTCACAAACAACAGGGCAAACTTATTATACCCTAACCACACAGTAGAAAACTTTTGCATTCAATAATTTTGCACAAAATATCTGGCATTGGGTCAGAAAATTGTTGTACTATACACGGGCGGAAACTGGCGGATATATAATGGGATATAGTGGTGTAGGGGACGATTCAGACTACAGAATAGTGCAAGATTTTTTTTGATAGCTTTTGATGGGCAGGAGTTAAGCTCTATTAAGTAGGAGATTTTCGGGAAATTTTGACCTTTTTAAAAACTTTTTCTTTTAATTTCTAAACGAGTCGGTGACTTTATAATTTTAACATTAATAGCTTGGAGGCTATTAATTAATTAATTAATTAATTAATTATTAAATTTATTTTACGTTAAAATCTTTTAATACAAAAAAGTTAACGTCATTTAAAAATTAAAATTTACGAAGAAATTTTTAATTTTAGAAAAATACTGAGAAAGTCCATTTTCGAAGATCAAGTTCGGTTTGATAAAGTTGAAATTGAGTCGCAATTTTATGGCTCCCTATGTTCACTGGCATTTAGTTTCAAATGAATAACATAACTTTAAAATCGGTAACCATAAAAAAATGATTTTTGGCCGCCTTCTCAAAATAAGGTCCATAGTGCGCAAGCTCAAAAATGTTCGCCAACACTGTCCAAACCATAAGTTTCGAAAAGGGATCTTAGACACAACTTTGCCTAATATAGATAATAAACATAAGCCAAATTTAAGTATCATTGTAACTTGTGGTCTTCAGATATGAAAAAATTCACATCGGAGGCTATTTCTATTTTGGGACTATGTCGAAAAGTCAACCGCACATGGCCATATTTAACAAGACCACTTATTTTTCGCAAATACATATACAACAAATTTTACCGAAATCCTTATGGGGTCTACGTCTGAACATAAAGTGCTTTGCTCCAATTTCAATAGCGATCGCGCTATGGTTGTGTATAGTATTTTATCAAAACATATTTATATTTGCGACTGTACTTTGATTACAAGGTTTACATAGACACACAGACACACAGACAGACAGAAGACAGATGGACGGATGGTTGGATGAACGGTTGAGAGGACGGACAGATGGATAGACGGATGGACAAATGGATGGACGGATGGATGGATGGATGGATGGACGGACGTACGGACAAACATAACCAAACCTACTCAGAAAGTGATTCAGAGTGGACTGGTATAATAAATGATAAGTCTAGGCACATAGTTTTGTACTTCCGTAGAAACTCATTCTTCCCTGACATCATTATTTCTTAAAGAGAAATATCAAACTTGTCGAATAAATTGAACAGTTTTTGTCGGTTACACTACCGGTCTTTAAAGATTAAAATCTAGTGGGGAACCCGTTAAAAATTGCGAAATTGCAGTTTATTTAGTCCGGTATTTATTTAAAAATTTAGGTGACAGTAAATATGTATTTAAAGAAAATTCTGTATTGCATCATTTTTTCAACATTTTAGTGCAGATAAAATTATTTTTTTAAAGAGATTTAGAGGATTAGGAGGTAGTTAACAAAAATTTGTCTTGAATTATACTAAGCAACATAGCTATGATTGACTACAAAGAATATTTTATTAAATAAATATATCTCTGGGAATTAACGGAGCTTGACTACATACTTTCAATCACAAGAAACGTATCACAGGTAGAACCTGAAGGTCGTTCTTAAGCTAGGATATTACAAAGAGGAAAAAGAAATATTAAAATATATTAGCATAGCCCAGCCCTCGAAATTCGAGTACAAATTCCAGAAAACTTTAGTTTTACATTCATAAATAATTTTATTAGAGTCTAAAAGTATGCGAATCAATTTTAGCCAATTCACAAATCAACACGAATTTAATAAACACACACACAGCCTTGTATGTGTTTTGACGTATATTTTAATAGCAACGTTTAATGAAGTTTACTCAAAAAAGTGTACCAGATGGTGCACATCTGTAAATTTGGTGAAAATCTGCAAATAAATCCCTTTCAAATGGTATTTTTTTTGTCAAAACCGGTTGGTAATTGAAGGTGTAGATTATGTCACAAGAAATTGCATTGCCTATTAATATTATAGACTCGCAGATTCCAACACTCAAAATTCGAGTGCAAATTCTAGGAAATTATATTTTTTCATTTAATAAAGACCCTAGCGGTATATTTCACAATTCAACTCATTTTAAATGAAGAAAAAAAAACTCAACACATTAACACAAACTCATTAACAAATTTAATAAACACACACATAGCATTGCATAATTTTACATATGCGTGAGTAGCAACTTTAAACGATCATAACTCCAAAAAATATTCCAGACGATGAAAATCTGGGTAACAGCTAAAAAGAAATACCTTTCAAATGATATATTTTCTGTGAAAATTGGGGTAAATCTGTGAAACTTACATCGGTCACAAGAAAACGCCTTGCCTATTAATATTATAGATATAAAGATATATTAACTCTGTCATCAAATTCCTTTAAAATTAAAAAAAAAATTATATTCTAAACAGTAATGGGCTCAATTTTTACATTGCAAATATTAAATTTCCAAAAAACAAAAAATCACAATGGCAACACTCAACCTAGGAATATTAGTGTTGTTGACAGAAAATTCAATAACATATTCTTAATTGAACTGAATACTTTAGTTTAAGTATTTTGTTTTAAACAATGTTAACTCTGTACCCAAACAAAAAGATGAGTATTATTGTAGATAAAATTGCCTTGGAACAACTTGTAATAAACATTTTTGAGAACTAAAGTCTAATATTTTGTAATTGGAAATCTATATAAAAAAATGAAGTAATTCTACAGTTTTTCATCTGTACAAATACAAGGCAGAACCCAGAAAAATTTTATTTTTAAATACTTACATAAGTATTAACAAGTTAGAAAATTATAGTCGGTCTAGACCGACTATACGATACCCTATACCATGCGTTTAGAAACCCTATCTCTTAGGCCCAACTAACTGGACATAGAAAACCAAATTTGAGTGGGATTTTTATTAATTTTTTTGGCTGCAGATATGAAAAAGTTCATATCGGATGCTATATCTATATGGGGACTAGGTCCAAAAATGGACCGATCCTGATCATGTTTCGTAAAGTCTCTTGTATTTTGCAAAAATATATACAAACAAAATTTGAGAAGAATCAGTGCAAAATTTTTGTTTTTTAATAGATTTAAGTGAAAATCGGGAAGCAGCTCTATATGGGGCCAAAGGGATCATTTTTGGACTATTCATTAATGGCTGTAATGAACGCATATAAACACAGTTTGAGTAAGATCTATATGACAATTTGGATCTTATGACAATTTATGTCGATTTCATAGGGGTAATTTGTATGGGGGCTAGGTCTGAACATGGACCGATTATCACCAATTTCAATAGCGTTCATCCCATGGCCGATAAAAGCTTATATACCAAATTTCATCAAAATATATTCATATTTGCGACCTGCAGTTTGATTACAAGGTTTACATGGACACACAGACGGACGGACGGACGGACGGACGGACATTGTTAAATCAACTCAGAAAGTGATTCTGATTCGATCGGTATAATTAAAGATGGGTCTAGGTCAAATATTTTTGGTTGTTACAAACAGCAGCACAAAGTCATTATACCCAAACCACATAGTGGCATAGGGTATAAAAACAAGTAAGAAATTATAGTAGGTCTAAACCTACTATATGATACCCTATACCATAGTTTAGAGACCCTATCTCTTCGGTCCAACTAATTCAATATAAAAAATAAGCATAAACCAAATTTGAGTGGCATTATTAATAATTTTTTTAGCTGCATATATGAAAAAGTTCATATAAATGCTATATCTGTATGGGGACTAGGTCGAAAAATGGACCGATCCTGATCATAATTTGTAGTCACTTATATTTTGAAAAAATATAAACAAACCAAATTTGAGGAAAATCCGTGCAACACTTTTGTTTTTTGATAGATTTAAGTGAAGATCGGGAAGGAGCTCTATATGGGCCCTATGACTAAGAATTGTCCTATAGGGATTATTTTTGGACTACTGACTAATGGATACAATAAACACATAAAAAGCCAATTTGACAGAGATCTATACGATAATTTGGATCTTATGGCAATTTATGTCGATTTCATAGGGCTCATTTGTATGGGGAGTAGGTCTGAACATGGGCCGAATTTCCCCAGTTTCAATAGCGTTCATCCTATGGCCGATAAACGATTAAATACCAAATTTCATTAAAATATATTCATATTTGCGACCTGCAGTTTGATTACAAGCTTTACATGGACACACAGACGGACGGACGGATGGACGGACGGACGGACGGACATCGTTAAATCGAATCAGATAGTGATTCTGATTCGATCGGTATAATTAAAGATGGGTGTAGGTCAAATATTTTAAGTTGTTACAAACAGCAGCACAAAGTAATTATGCCCAAACCACATAGTGGTATAGGGTATAATTACAGAAAATTGCACAATATTAAAATTTGTTTTTTAAATGCTCATGATTGGGTGTGAGATTGATGTAACCGCAACAATGGCATCGTCAATTACAAGCATGTAGGGTACAACGAAAATTTTTCTTCTCTTTCAAAGAATTCTGTGGCGATTTATTTGCTTCGAGCGGTTATCTTTTATTCGTAGATTGAATTTAAAACACATAAAAAGTTTTTCTTTTAACAATCAGAAAATTTTTTCCAACCAAATTAATATTATATAAATTCTTACGAATTTACTTGGAACAATTTGCGTTTAATGTTAAATATACAAATAATAAAAAACGATTATAAAGTTTTATTTATAAGACTTTGGAAGTTATTTCACACAGCAATAAACAATAGCGACTCAGAAACGTTATAAATAGTTCTTGGAAATAGCCGCACAGATAAATTTTTTATCTATTCTAGAGATAACTAAATATCAACTTACAAATTTTACCTAGTATTTAATTTTACTAGTTAACAACAATAACCATAATAATAATGCCTTTTATCGTAAAACTTACAAAATGCCAGTTATTTTTAATTTTATTTTTATACTTTGAACAAATATAAAAATCAAATAGTAAAAATATTAGTGAAATGAAAAAAATAGTAAATGGCATAATTGTTTCGCATTAATATTAACAAGTTTTCTGAAGCTCACTATTTATTTATTTCTTCGACATTTATTTCTGAAGTTTTTTTTTTCTTTGTTTAAAAATAACTGTTATTTAGGTCACTGTTTAAAAATAAAAACACAAATCAAAAGATCAAACAAAAGTTCAGGAACATTATTAGTCACTTTTTCGAATGACTTGAATCCAAAATTTATTATAAATTTGAACAAAAATACATATAAATACATATCATTAAAAAATTAAAATAAGGCCCATTTACACGATACCACTCATTCATTGGACTGTCATAAAGTCGTACCGACGTTATTTCTGCATACATAAGCCATTTACACTATCACACTCAAGTCTTATGAAAACAACTGTTTAGAATAACAATCAAATTTATTTTGAAAATTATATTTTATTTCCACTTTCTTTGTTTATGTTTACCCTTTTTTTAATATTACCAATAAAACAACTCTGGTCGAATGGAAATGGCAAGTTTTTAGAAATGTTTCTAAAACTATCGGACTTCGAAAATAAAATCCTACAGACTGTCAATTTCATAACATAAGCTTTTTACATGATACGACTTTTTCATAATGCTCGACTTTTTGACAGATCGTATTACAAAGTGTGAGAGTATAAACTAGCCATAAGTTAAAATAAATATTGCAGATTACCGCCAGGAATAATAGTCAAATCAAATGTGCAATTGTGTAATTTATATAAATGCTGAAAGTTTCAGAGCAAAATAATTCGTAAACGTGTGATATTCACAGTGTTGTGGAATCAGCAGATCAGCAAATTAGCTGATTAGTAATTTAGGGATGAGCATAATTATTATAATAACTGATAAGACAGTTTCAACAAGACTCTTTAAACTTGTAATATTACTCTGTAAATACATATTCATGTTACGTTAATAAAATAAAATTGAAATTGAATTGTATCAACAAGACATTTTTTGAATTAAAAGCAGCCGTGAGATTTTATTTTCATTTATGTCATTTAAATTGAATAAGAAATGTATGTCAAAACATACACACAGGGAAAAAAATTACCAACTGAATTGTTCTGAAGTTTGGCAACTGCATTTTCGATTGTATTAATAGAAATTTTATATTAACACTTCATACTCTATTTACTGTTAAGACGATAGAATTGTAATTTTCATAAAATCAACATTCGTTTATTTCCTTCATCGCAATTCGGTTGGCAATAATTTTGGTAGCCACAACGAATCTGTTTTCTGTATGTACATATCACTTAGCACATATAGCACATAGGGATATTGTCAGATCATTTCTACAAGTTATGCTATTGGTAAATGCCGTAGTACGTATATATAAGAAAAATGCCCTATAGGTAATGTGGGACACAATATTTTTTTTTTTTTTTTAATTTCGGCACCTTTTAATATTGGTTTTCAGTCTGTACTGATTTTGCCCACTTTTCGCTATGTTATCATTGAATGCCCTACATGTAGCCTTTTTTAATGCAAACATTTTTATTTCAGCGTTTTAACGAAAACCAAAGTAAATCGTATTGTTTTATGGCAACTTCGTTCTGGTTAAAATATTTCAACAAACTGTTTATTTCAAGTACGGTACTACATTATTTGAAGAGGACTTGAAGTAGAGGTATTTTTTTTCTGGTACTTATGATTTTGTGCAACCAAATTATGAACACAAAAAAAATATTACTTTTTTATATTAAAAATGTTTTTCTACAGAGCGGCAAAATCAGCATCAAAGTTAAAACTACAATTATTAAGTTTATAATTGTTTGATGTTGTTATGTTTTCTATTTGCAACTAATTCCATAAGGAAATTTAATTGGATTAGTTACTTTAATAATTACGAAAAATATTTACAGCTTCCATGAATCGAAAACAAACAAAAAAAGCAATGTAAATATTTGAAACATTTTTTAATTTAAAAAATAATTTCACTTTATTAAATCTCAGTGGTATTCGGGGTTACTTGTTCTTATTTATATTTATATAATCTCTAATTTCTAAAAGTCAATTAAGTAACTGTGGAAACACATTCCCTGTTTGGCTCAAACAATTATTTAAAGCTGAACAACTTTGTGCGCTGTAGACAAAAGACGAAATTTGTAGCGTTTCGTATTTCTATTCTATTGCGGTAAAATAAAATTAAAAGCCAGGCAGCCAAAATTGTTGATATATCAATTTCGACTTTTATGTTCTGAAAAACGCTATTGTTAAAATATTGTTTATTGTTGTCATTAAAATTTGATTTACATTTAAATTGAAAATATACAATTTAAATATTTTAGACATAAAAGTAATTCTTTATCGTGCATAGCGTATAATAAATATTTTGTAGATAATAAATAATCATACGTAATGTTGGATATCGGACGTTTCGTTTTGTTTTGCATTATCAGAATGTGCAAAAAACAAGTAAGAAAATTATAGTCGGTCTAGACCAGGGGTCGGCAAGTAATTTTAAGTAGAGTCCGGATTATGTTGAAATTTTTTGTCGAGGTCCAGAAAAAAAAACTCATAATACATACTATACTATTTAGTTTAAAATTTTTATTTTGACTTATATATGCAATACAATATGTATGTAGGTAATCCTTAAAACTAATGCGAAAAATTACATCTGTGGTCTTGAGCCAGTTTTTTAAAGCTTGGTTCACGCGGAGAACAGCTTATGCGAAGAGTGTCTTCAAGGTGGGCGTCTGTCAATCTCGAACGATATTTGTTTTTCAAAAAATTCATTTTTGAGAAAGATGATTCACATACAAATGTAGAGCCAAACATAGTAGCCAAGTTGATAGCTAGTTTTTTGCAATTTTCATATTTTTCTGTAACATGTTTACCCCAAAATTCTTCAGTGGATGCAGTTTTATACATTTGCAAGGAAATATCTTCTTGCAAGTCAATTACCTCCATCTGCAGTAAAGGCTTTGATAGACTGAATAACTTCGCAGCCACGTCAGTCCATTCTGCCACCGCAGCAACTTCATAAGGAAATTTAAGAAATTGAGACAGCTTCCCTATCTCTGCAAAGTCTTGGAGTCTTGCAGAAAAATCCTTCTCAAGATCAGATACAAACCTTACAAACACTGCAATGTCTTCTTCGGAAATCTTTTTATACTCAAGCATTGTTGGGAAATGAATAAATTCTTGACTTGCAATATCTTTTTCAAAGATATCCAGCTTGCGACGGAAAGCAGACACACTTTATATCAGATCACATATTAATTTTCCATTTCCTTATAACTCGGTGTTGAGCGCATTCAAATATTTCAGTATGTCTTTCAGGAAAGCCACAGCTAGCATATTACGCTTGTTTGTTAGGAAGTCCAGATGCTTCCTTGCTTCCTGTGTGTCCAAGTTTTGCAAAAAGGAGGTTACTTGTTCTTTTATTTGCCAGAAACGTTCAACAACTTGACCTTTACTTAGCCAACGTATATTGTTATGTTGCAGTAAGTCAGAATACGCCGAATCACATTCAGAGAGAAAAGCCTTGAACTGTCGGTGCTGAAGAGCAGAACGAGACCTCATAAAATTTATCAACGTCACCAAGCTGCCCATTACATCTTTCAGAGTAGCACTAAGTTTTCCACAAAGTGCTGCCTGATGAATTATGCACTGATAAGATATTAGACCTGCATTCTTATCCCTGATTCTCTTTGCTAATCCGTTTTCTTTGCCAATCATCGCTTGGGCCCCGTCAGTTGAAAGGGATACAATTTTATCATAACTAATGTTCGATTTCGTAATAAATTCATCAAAAGTCTTGAATAAAGTTTCTCCGCGAGTCTTACCTTTACATGTCAATAATGCTAGCAATTCTTCCCTGAACGTTTTACTTTCAATGTCAAAAAATCTCAGGAAAATAGACATTTGTTCATCATCAACAATGTCACATGATTCATCAAGTGCTATAGCATAGTAAGGTGCCTTCTGCAGTAGTTCGAGCAAGCTGCTTTTGTTGTCAGTAGCTAAAATTTCGGTTCTTCTTGTATTACTTCTTGAGGACAATGGAATACCTTGAATTGCAGCAACAAGATCCTTTTTCTCTGCAAAAAGTGCCGTGGCCACTTCCAACATACATTCTTTTACTATCTCAGAGTCTGAAAATGGCTTCTGGTGTTTATTAAGCGTCCAACACACACGCAACGCAGCTTCTGTAGATTTTTCTTGCTCGCTCAGGGAGCGAACTAGTAAGGCCGTGCTTTTTTTTGTAAGAAGTTAGGTATGCCTGGAGTTTTTCTTTACGAGCTACGAGTTTTTGTGGAACTGCTGATGAGTTGTTTCGTAGTGCCGCTTTAAATTGCCACTTTTAACAATAGCTACAGTTTTGTTGCACAAAAGGCAAACTGGAACTGCTTTAGGCCTATCAGGCAACGTAAAACAATATTGTTATGTCCACTCAGGCAGAAACTTCCTATTTTCACTGTCAAATTTTCGCTTCTTAGGATCCATATTAATGTAGGTACGAATTTAAGCACACGACAAATTACAACACAAATTAACAATGCACCGCACAAGATCAAACGAATGACTGACACCCATAATGTAAAATAAGTGGAAAGTCACAAAACTGTAAACTTAATTTAAAAAAATAACACCAAAATCAATAATACCTAAATAAGGGGTAAAATCCCCAATATTTCGAGAAATCCCCAAATCCCTCCCCTCTGGTTACACTGTTGATTAAACAACCACTTGTTTGTTCAACTAAGAGAGCATTACAATAACACCAACGACAACAACAACAGTAAACGACAAAAACTGTTGTGAAAGGTATTGAAAAAACTTTTATAGAAACCAACAACAACGATAATATAAATGACCTCATGAGGCCTCTAAAATAAAGAACAGACATCAGTTTTTTTTGCGATTTTTATTAAAATATTTTATTTTTGAAGAATGACGTTGGAATTAAACTGAATCTGTAGGTAATTTTAACGATGTATGCCGGTCCAAGTTTCGGCCTGTTGCCGACCGCTGGTCTAGACCGACTATACGATACCCTAACCATGGTTTAGAGACCCTATCTCATCGGTCCAACTAATTGGATATAGAAAATAAGCATAAACCAAATTTGAGTGGCATTGTTATTAATGATTTTGGCTGCAGATATGAAAAAGTTCATATCGGTTGCCATATTTATATGGAGACTAGGTCGAAAAATGTCACTTATATTTTGAAAAAATATAAACAAACCAAATTTGAGAGAAATCTGTGCAATATTTTTGTTTTTTGATAGATTTAAGTGAAGATCGGGAAGCAGCTCTATATGAGCCCTATGACCAAGAATTTTCCTATAGGGATAATTTTTGCACTACTGACTAGTGGATATAATAAATACATACAAACCCAACTTGACTGAGATCTATATGATAATTTGGATCTTATGGCAATTTATGTCGATTTCATAGGGGTCATTTGTATGGGGACTAGGTTTGAACATGGACCGAATCTCATCAATTTCAATAGCCTTCATCCTATGGCTGACAGAAGCTTACATACCAAATTTAATATATGTATTCATATTTACGACCTGTAGTTTGATTACATGGATAAACAGACAGACAGACGGACGGACCGATATCGGTAAATTGAATCAGAAAGTGATTCTGGAAGTGATTTTGAGTCCATCAGTATAATAAAAGATAGGTCTAGGTCAAATATTTTTAGTAGTTACAAACAGCATCACAAAGTCATTATACCCAAACCACATAGTGGTATAGGGTATCAAAAACGACTCGATTGGATATTTCAAAATAAAAATAATAAAAAATAATATTTAGCGAGATTTGTTTTTTATTTTTTATAGATATGTATATATGTCAATTAATTGGCAGGTGAGGTATAACTTGCCAAATTTACTAACTCCTCTTTCTGATTTATGACAATTGTAATTTCAGATCGCTTGATGAACGGCCAAATTTTTAAATTCTAAAAAAAATTTCCCTAATAATATGGATGAACTCCACCACTTAACACCACTTGATTATTCGAGCCATTTTTTAATGGAAACAGTTTGCCGTCAATCAAGCGCTTTAACACTCGATTTGGCAAGTCAGGCATAAAAAAACTGAAATTTTTCCCCTTTTTTTCCTAATCAATTTTTTTAATAACATAACATATTCCGGGCCTACGATTATTATTTGCTTTAGAAAATATCGTTCAAAAAAATAAAAAATTGTCCAATGAAAAATGACCGGAAAAAATGAAAAATCGCCCAAAAAAGATTATGAAATTTTACCCAGAAAATATGAAAAATGACAAAAAAAAAAAACAAAATATTGCCCAAAAATTTCATAAATTGCCCAAAAATATTAAAACTGTTAAGAAAAAAGGAGCCCAAAAATTGAACAATATTTCCTATATGAAAATTCACTCAAAAATCAATGAAAACTGTGCAAAATTAAATATATATTTAAATAGAAAATATTTTTCATTATGGAAAAATAGCCCATACAATCAAATAATGAATTGGTTTTGCTTATGTGATATATTCGTATAAATACAAGTACAAGTGCATGAAAATACAAGTACAAGTGCATGACAATATGGGCAATAAAGGCATTTTTAAAACGGTGGCGCGAATTTTTGTTAATGCAAATCAAACCAACGCGTTGAGTTGAATTCTGTCAGGTATGACAGGTATGCTTACTGAAGTTATGGTATGTAACAACAAAAAGTTACATGTTAACAACAACCATCACTTCTTTCCTTATGATAACTTTTAAAATTTTAAAATATTTTAAATCTCTCCCTACTTCGTTCCTTAATAAAAACTACATGCCATTTTTAATAATATCTTAGTTAATGAAAAAAAAAAGTTACAGTTAACAATACTCTGCATTTACACCCATCACTTTAAAAATGCAAACAACCAGTTTGGCGAAAGCATTAAGCTCTTTTCCTTCCTGACATTGTCAGGCAGTTGCACAAAACACGCTTCAATTTTTTTTTCTGCTGTATCCTAATTATCTATAATATTAAGAGGCAAGGCGATTTCTTGTGGCCGATATAATTTCGTCAGTTTTGATCGGATTTTGACCAAACATACCTCATTTCAAAGGTATTTCTTTTTAACTGTCCACCTGATTTCCAGATTACTGTCTGGAGCATTTTTCTTTGAGTAGAATTCATTTAAAGTTGCTACCAACAAATACATAAAATTACACAATACTGCGTGGGCGCTTATTAAATTTGTTAATGTGTTTAAAAAAATTATATATGAAAAGCCCTGTGTTGAATTGAAAAATAACACTAGCCCACAAGGTTTTGGACTAGAACAACCATATATCTTTCCTAGGGAAATTCGGTGGGCTGAACTGGAATCTTCAATTGGTTTTTCTCAGGTGTTCGAGATACAAAAAAATTTTGTTATTCGTTTTTACATAAAAAATCATTAGTTTATTTAAAAATCAATGAATTTTCAAAAGTGAATGGCGTTATTTGAACGTCGTTCATAATTTGGTGGTTCGGTTTCACGTAACTGAGTCTAGCAATAGTCTGCCAGCATGCTTTTGTCCCCAAATCCTTGATAATTTCTTTCAATTTTCATTCGTCGCTCACCGTACCTAGGGGCGTGGGAAAAAATCTAAAGGCGAATGAAGAAAATGCATTTTGAGTGACATTCGTGCGTCTAATTCGTGATAATTTTTCAATAATTCAGTAACAATTTGTCTGTAGTTTTCACTCTAATTGCTTAAAAAGAAAACTGTCCACGATGCTCTTGAAAGATTTCCAGGCTACATATTATTTCTTCAATAAACATTGTGAAGAATTGTCATCATTCAATAGCTTCCAATAAATATGGCATCTTAGATTTTAGCTTATGAAATTTTAGGAAAAACCGCTAACAAATATTTAAATGCTGCAGCATCTTTGTCCAGAGCCTTGACAAAGTTCTTAAAAATGCCCAATTTTATTTGCAGCGGCAGAAGAAGAACGACATTTGGATCAGTTAATGGTTTATTTGAAGTGTTTTGTTTTCCTGGTTAATACTCAGTTCTTTCTGGCCACTCTGTCCTGATGTAATGATAAAATGTAGCGCGACAAGGAAACAACAATATATTGTGAAACCACCTTGCATATCAGTCAACAAACCAATGACCTGAAACAGATTACTTTACAGTCATTTACGATGGTCTATACTATATATACAAAGAAATTTAAATCACAACTTAATGTCATCACAGATCTTCCATTTATGATCACTGTGTTAGAGCAGTGTCAAAATTTCAGTCATTGATTCGTAATTTTCCTTTGTATTAATGGCATGAGCAATTGGTATGGATGGTTTTTTATTCCCATTATGCAAAAGAAGAGCCTTCAAACTGTACTTAGAGCCATCAATAAATAATCTCCATTCAGTTTTGTCATATGGCTGGTTCATTTTTTGAAATAAAACATCAACATCAGTACAATATAGAAGAGAGTGTTTCATTTGAAAATATGAAGCCAATACCAAGCTTCTATCTCTATAGATTGTTACTTTTGTCCCAACTGCAAGATGTTTCAACTGCTGCATGCGTGAAACTAGTAATTCTGCGTCTTGCTTCGTTAAATGGAAATCCCGAATTAGGTCATTCAGCTCAGCTTGAGTCACTAAATGGCGTTCATCATCAGCCTCATACAACCTACCACTGCTGGTGAAAGATGTTTTGGACTCGTAGCATTGGGAATGACTGGTAATGGATAATTTGGTGGACGTTGAGCTGGTTTGGAAACCGATGGGACATCCGCGTAAGTAATATTTTTTCGATTGAATCCAGCAACTTTTGTTAAACAGAAATAACAATCCGTTTGGTGGTTACTTGACTCTCTCCGAAGCACTGGAATTGAAAAATCGAAATAGATCTTCTTGCCATTTGACCACTTGTATAAAACAGTTCTGCAACTATTGCAAAACATTGTCGGTGTCCAGCAGAACCAAAATAATGTAAATATGCATACTTTAATGACTCTGATATTGCACATCCTTTTTTTTCCAACCAAATATTCACCACACATAGAGCAAAAATAGCTTGAATCAGTAACACATGAACTCCTTGACATTCTTAAACGCTACTATTATGAAGATTTAGAATGAATGTGGGCTTCTGTCAAATTAATAATTGTGAAATTGTAGTGTCAGTATTGACTCTTTTAGAGTATTGCCAGCATGCGATAAAAGATTAACCAGACGTGATAGCCCAATTTATGCCAGATTCGAATTCAGGCCACCCAGATTGGTTAAAAAACATGCTTCGTTTCTGCAGTAAATTTTTTTTTAATTTGTAGACCAGTGTAACTTTTGACATAAACCAATAACGCAATCGAATTTGGTTACAATAATTGCATATAACATGCCCTGTGTGGAATTGTGAATTGCCTAAAATTAGCATACCATTAGGCTCTTATTTTTGTGTGTTCAACAAATATTTATAATGAAATAAATTTAAAGAATTAAATAGATTAAAAAACATTGAATGAAAAAATAAAATTTCCTCGAATTTCAAGAGCTGGGATCTGCTAGTTTATATGAATATATTAAAAAAAATATGTTTATATTCAACACTTAACTATTATTACGTAAAAATAAAAATTTGCTTACAGTAATTTTTATGGAATTCGACTACAATTTACTAAAACTAAAGAAACGGAAAATTACCCAAAAATTGTGGTTCATTTTTTATTTCTAATTTGTGGGTCATTTTTTATTTAAAGAAAAATGGCCAACTTCTAAAAATGAAAAATGACCCCAAGAAAGGGTCGTTTTTCAATTCACGGAATTTTGTACGATAGTTGTTTTTTTTTTTTTTGGAGCCATTTTTCATTACTCTTTTTTGCGATCACTCATTGGGTAATAATTCCTAGAGCATTATTATTTACTAGCAGATTCCAGTACTCGAAATTCGAGTGCACTTTCTAGGCAACTTTATTTTTCAACTTAGCCAATTCACAAACCAACACTTTCTGGTTTATTATTATTGTGAACGAAAATAACACACTCATTAACTAACACCTTAACAAATTTAATAAACACACCCATAGCATATGTATAATTTTATGTAGGTGTTAGTAGCAACTTTAAATGCAATTTACTCAAAATAAAGGAAAAAATTTAAAAATCCGTAAATCTGGTGAAAAGCCAAAAAGAAATGCCTTTCAAATAATGTACGCTTGGTCAAAATCGGGATAAAACGGTAGAACAAAACATCGTTAACAAAAAATCGGCTAGCCTATTAATATTATAGGTTAGTAGAGTAGAAGCGATGTAGACGTATGAGTCATATTTTTAATATTAAATCAGTATTTTTTTTTCTATTATTTATATGAGTATATTAATTATTTGTGTATTTAAGCCTTAGCTACAATTTTGCTAAAGATTGAAATGAGAAATAATCTGTAGTGTGTTTGACGAATACATATGTAGTTACCATGCCTTCTGCATGTTACTTAATGCCTATACTTTGCTGTGTAAACATTGTCCATGCTGAATAAAGCCAGCCTGTATTATGCTTAACCAGCAGAATTCCATGATTACATTAGGTTAGAATTACGTATGAATGTGTGTGTATGTGAATAGCTTTAGGTAGTTTTATGATAAAATAAATAAAAAGAAATCAGTTATAAACGTCTGGCCTTCGGAGCCTAACAACATACACTCCGTGTTTCAATTAAATAACTATTTAATAATTGCTCCGTAGTATAATAAGAATTAACACCATTAATACCCCTTTATTATTAAAGACATTTTTTAAAATATAAAGCGACAATCAACCGCTTTGACATTAAATTTTTTATATAGCAGAGAGTGGATTTCATTGACTTATGAAGTGAGGCATCCAATTACTACTACCGGTATAGTTGATCTTAAGACCTTTTTTGTTATATTTGTTCTTATATTGACTTGTGTATTAGAAAATATTTGGAAAACGTATGAGTTTTAAATTAACATTAAAAACGTTGTTATGATTTTTTTGTATGGAACTTGGGAATCTCAACAACTTCTTCCTTCTTTCCAGGAAATACATTCCTTAGTATATAGTTATAAGATAATTTATTTTTTTTTAAACAAACTGAGATCCACAGTTTTAGACTTTCTATGCATTTTTCAGGAATAATTCACTTACTAACTATAGCCGTAGTTTTATTGAAAATTAAACATATTTTCTGGTAAATTAAGCATTTTAAACTTATTTAGCTGAATTTATTTTAGGTTTCGGTAAAAAGAAATATTTAACTTTTTTAAAATATTTTCTTAACGTCTTTTTTACTATCACTATCCGCATTCATTATAAACATTTTTTGGGAAAACACGAAAAATTTTTATAATTTCTTATAATTTTCCAGTCTTATTAAATCTTATACAACTAAAAAAAAAAAAATAGAATTTCCAAATAGCTTTAAACAAAAGCCACCCCACTGTGATAAATATAATAACAATTCTAGCCTCAACGAAAACAGCATAATTAAAAACATACATCGTTCTTAATAAATTTTGTGGAATATGTCCATAAACATATTTATGTAAGTAAATCTAAACATATGTGTGTAAGAATGACATTACAGGCTCACACACAATCCCAAATATAAAACAAAAAGCAACAAAAAAAAACTTGGCTAAGATTTTTGTATAAAGTTGCCAACAAATACCAAACTAATGCGACAATATTGTTTGTGTTGCGTTGGATTTTTGTTACACTCGTTAAGCACAACACACTCATATCGACTGGTAAGTATGTGTAGTACTCAGAAGTGCACAGTATGTGATCAAGTTATTAGAAACTTAAGTAACATAAAATATTACAATTTTGTATACAGGGTATAATGAGTTTGTGCTCATGTTTGTAACTACCAAAAATATTTGATCTAGACCCTTATTTTATTATACCGATTCTGAGTCGATTTAGCAAAATCCATCCATCCGTGTGTCTATGCAAACTTTGTTAGCAAACTCCAAATATAAATATATTTTGATGAAATTTTCTATAAAAGCTTTTATCGGCGATATTGGTAAAAATCGGTACATGCTCAGATCAAGTCGTCAGACAAACGAATTTTCAGATCAACCTAAATTTCTCCAAGATCCAAATGCTCATACAGATTTTAGTCCAAATTGTCCAAATCTTCAGTAAACTCTAATAAAAAATTGCACAAAATTTTCTCATTTTTTATTTGTATATGTTTTTGAAAAAAGTGACTACCAAGTATGACGTGGGCCACATATAAAACTACCATCCACTATTTACTTTTTTATATCGAAATGTAAAGAATTTTTAATAATGCCACTAAAATTAGGCTTATGCCTATTTTCTGTACTCAATTAGTTGGATCTAATTTGGATCCTAAATATGTGTAACAAGACACTAGAAACAAAATGGAAAGTCATGCCTAACTAATTACTAATTTCAAAGCCGCAGTGTATGTAAACGCCTTTTAATACTTTAATAAAAATTGGTTTTTTAAATCTACTTGTTTCGAACTTCACTTGCTAAAATCCAAATTAATATTTGAAAATCAATTAAGCATATGTATATACATATATATACAGAAGAAGTCTCTTAACATGATATCCTTAGCACACATGACGATCTTAGTTCATTAATGTCTGCGAAAATGAAACCATATCGACATTACTATCATCTTTTTTCCTTTGATGCTTTTTTCAACTCGACTATAATAAATCAAATATGTACAACTATAAATAATTACATATGTATTGTACTTATAATTACACAGCTCAACCGCAATTCCGGGTGTGTCAGGATGAAAGTGCTAGGCAAATATAGTAAAAGCTTCAAAGGATTTGTCATTCTCAGGCCATACTTTTTTAAAGCCTTTTGTATTTTTTACTTATCTTGATGTTTGTTCGCTTCATTTCATTTCATTCTTGAGCTTATCGAGTAGGATTAATTCTATCGAATGAAATCAATAAAATATTTTAAATTTTTATCAAATTTTTTAATAACAAAATATATTAAGGGCGTTATTTATTAGTAGAGTAGAAGAGATGCATACGTATGAGTAATATTTTTAAGAATAAATCAAATATACATCAGAATTTTAGATTCTATTTTATATTAATAAAAAATATTTTTTAAGCCTTAGCTACAGTTCTAATGAAAAATGAAATGAGAAACCATCAAACTCAGTACGGTTCTAGAGTTGTAGCTCAAAAACTCAGCAAACAAACATTAATATCAGGAAAAAAGCATAAAGTTACAAAAGTTTGGCTTGCGAACGCCAAAACCTTTTGATGTTTTAATACACTGGCCTAGTACTTTCACCCAATGACCTCGAAAACGTTCTACAGTGTTATAACATTACTTGTAGAATCAATTAATACCTTAAAAACTATTAAAATATCTATATGTTGCTGTTTATGCCAATAAAATTAGCTATGGACAGGGTACTATCTGGCTGTGATCAACACCGACTAACTTTCTGAGTCTATTTTGAATGTAAAAACACTCAACCGTCTTTCATCTGTGTGACAAAGTAAACTTTGTTTGCAAACTTTAGGGCGGAAAGAAACTTGGATCAAACTCGGAGCATAAGCTTTGATGTTTAACACCATTAACACCTATTATTATAAGAGCAATTTGTTTTTATTATAAGCTGTTAGGAATAAGTTAAGGGGGCTAAGGTTTTAAAACTTTTTTTCCATTTCTTTGTGTTGTGTCAAAATTTCAAGTAAATTGGAGAAATTAACAAAGATACAGCATATCAAGCTACCGGCCCTCATACGGTATATCGTACATGTTGAACACTTTAAATCGACTTTCTCGCAAACAACATTTTTGAAGTCCGTGAACATCATAACTCCAAATCTACTTGGCCGATCCTTTTGAAATTGTTACCCTATTTCTACACATAAATCACCAGATAATCGAGAAGAATTTTTTTTACCATTTTCCCCCATTTTTTAATAACAAAAACCATATTTTCACTTCAAAATGCTGTTTAAAATAAACTTAAAAAAACTCTATGATTATCTTGGGAAACCTCTCACCTTTTAAACGCATTTCGCATTTTTTTTATTTCACATGATTCGGTAACGAGTTATGATATTCACCGCCAAACAACGCGGCGCCTCTTTTTAAATGGAGATTTTTTCAAAGATGATTCAAATGTTGTGCTATAACGTGTATATGACATAAATAATCCAACATTATTCATATCTTCAAAACAAAAATTATGAAAATACGCCTTTTTTTCGCCTTTAAAATCTTACCCCGACCTTCCCCCTAAGGATTTGATATAAAATTTTTTTTTATGTTTATCATGTTGTCCAAAAATTTTGGATAATCTGCAATAGTGCCTGAATCTCCACAATTTTTTTTATACCTCCAATTGTTCCATTGAAAATGAGTGGAGAAACTAACATGCAAATCGTGAAACATAAACTGGGAACTGCTTCTTACCGGATATCAAAGACAGCAATGCAATATTGTCCTCTTGGCCGGCACATTCAGCAAACTTGAATAAGTATACTAGAGAATTTATCGTCCATTCTATTCAACAAAAATAACATTTTCTTATTTAGCAAGCTAGTTTTCTTTCGAAAGGACTTCAAAGTATCAAAGGATAAAACTTTCAAACATTCGTCCTACGATGTCTCTATCAGTAACGTCCTTTCAAAATTTTATTATAAATTCCGTCGAAAAAAAAATTATGTTCCTAAAGCTTATTCGGTTTTAGGTTTAATTCGGCGTATGCTTCATTTATTTGGAGCCACAATGCACATAATTCGAGGGAAAATACTCATTGACATTTTTGCTTGGCATAATTTGTGGTAAAATTGATTGTTGTGATCTTTAAAATTTATATAAACTAGCAGATTCCAGCACTCGAAATTCGACTGCAAATTCTAGGAAACTTAATTTTTTCATATAATAAAGACCCTAAAGGTATGCTTCACAATTCAACTTATTTTTAATGAAGAAAACAAACTCAACACAATAACACAAACCCATTAACAAATTTAATAAACACACACATAGCATGGTATAATTTTATGTATGTGTTAGTAGCAACTTTAAATGATCATAACTGCAAAAAATATTCCAGACGATGAAAATCTGTAAATCTGGGTATAAGCTAAAAAGAAATACCTTCCAAATGATAGATTTTTATCAAAATCGGTTTAAAACCTGAGACTTACATCGGTAACAAAAAATCGCCTAGCCTATTAATATTATGGATTTTTTGTTCCTCAAATTTCATTGAGAAGAAACAATTATTTTCATATTGAGTTGCATAGAACTGAATACGGCCTTAATGAACCTCTAGCCAAATCTATAAGATTATTTAGTAGTCTTAGTAATGAATTTAAAATGTGTATAAATAAATTGCTATAATTTTATTAATAAGCCGATGTCTATAATCATAGACTCAATAAATAAGTAAATAAATATAAGCTTGCTATGTTAGTACAAAGATGTCTCAGAAAAATTGATATTTATAAAAAGTGGAAAGTTCCACTTTCTCATGGATTGGTAGCAACCAATAGAAATTGAGAGAAGTATTGTTTTAAATTGTATTAGTGAAAATCATAATCATACGTTATTTAAATGCTAAAAATAGCATTTGTTTAAATAACACAATGACTAGGGCAATAAATAGTCTTTCTATATGAGATATGGACTAATTATACTGTGAAACATTTTGGGTTAACCCTTTAAACAAATAATTTTTTTTCTGGTTCTTTATCGGTATTTAATGATTGTGAGTTCTCTTGCGTGCTATTTGCGCAAAAGAGAACTTAAAAAAACTAGATATGCACTGTCAAATGAAATAAGTTTAATTGTATCTTTTAATAAGGGTTGACATGCGGCCACGTGATATTATTATTAATATTTTTTTTTTTTATTTAGCATATATTTCCACTTTAATTAGTGATTTCTATTGAGTTTGAATTTGTACGTTCCTTTTACAAAATAAAAGTTACTAAATTTCGCATTTCTAGAGAAATTTGATTAAATTGAAAAACAGATAACACATTTCTGCTATTCAGGCAAAACATCACGTTGCTTTCTAACCTCACTATTGTGTGATATAATTTGTTTCTTCAGTAAAACACTATGATTTGTCAGAGAAAGAAAAAAAAACGATACCGTTGAAGATTTGAGACCAGACTGATATTGATTTAGTGATGAAGACGAATTGGTGGATCAAGTGTGGACCCCCGCAATCATAATTCCCGAAAACTAAAGGTGACGAAAAACTACTTTGGCAAATGAAACTGAGCTCTTAGCAAGTGCAACGGATCAATACTCAAACTTAAGTCCCAGTTTAATAAATACAAGTCACAAGCCATGGAAAAATTTCCTCACCATCAACTTCCCATTAGATCTGGTTGCAAAAATTTAATTAACGTTCATACACCATTGGAATATGAGGATGCAGTTAACTATAACAAAAATATATGCACTCTTTTCAATACATGGACAAGAATTGCGTTTTGGCGTAACAGATATGAAAAGATTTTATGGATGCGCGAGTTTAATGGGGTGACTTGAATATCCAGTAATAATGTACTGGTCAAATGACCAATCTTAGACTTCTCTTCAAATAAATAATAGAGAGTACAACCGGTGATCAATATTGTAAGAAATCGATGTAATTAATTGACAACTGAAATAGATGAGCAAATGATCCCTTTTATGGGAAGATGCCCATTGGCATAGTTGACTTTGAAGTTGTTCAAGGAGCTGGGACATTTGTAGATTGTGGATTAGGTTATGGGCCGTCTATTGTACTACGACTCATTAAAAATCCAGCAAGAGGCAGCCATTTATAATTTAACTGATTTTTTACTACAATTGCCATGTTGGGAACATTGTACCAAATGGGATTCATGGTAACCGGCAAGATTATGACAAGCCGATTGGGCAAAAAATTTACATTCCTTTAGACAAAAACATGAATAGAGGCGACATATGTCAATTTACCAATGGTGACAATCTTGCGCTCGTGAAACGGAAAGGCACTAAAGGTGTCATAGTTGTTTCAAACAAGTGCGGCAAAGATACCGTGGGTGAAGCTGAGAGATGAAACAGAAACCTCAAGCGCCGTTGCCCTGTCCAAATACCTGCTGCAACTCAACATTTAAAGGTAGCGTTGATGTACAATGTAAGGCGTTGATATCGCTATTTATAATTCAAAAAAGTGATGCAAAATTAGTTGGTTTGCCAAAGCCGAAATTAAATCTTTCTTAACGTTCAAAATTGAGCTATGCTATGCTATGAAGCCTCCAAATATGATGAAAGATATAAACTGCCAGAAAGTTTTCACGGGACCAAATACCAACCACAAGATGCACCGGATGACATTCGATTTGACCGCTATGACCATTGGCATGCAATCGCACAAGAGACCGCTGCCGAAAATATGGAGTCAGCCATTGTCTCGCAAAAAATAAAGACTGTTTTAAATGTTATCATTCAAAAGAATGAGGATGTTAAATAAATTTTGTTTTAGTTGGTAAGTAGCTATGAATTTATATTATTGTCTCACATCACAAACAATTATATTATTATTTTTTTTTTTATATTATGCTCTCTAATATCGCTAAATAAGGAAATTGATTTTTGTACCTACGCAGATGACTTTAACCTGATAACACCGTCTTACAGAGAAGATAATCCTATATTAAACCTCAATAATCTATTTAATGACATCAATCGTTGGTGTGATTATTCCGGTGCTACACTTTCTAAGTCAAGGTGCAAATATATTCATATTTGCAGACTCAAAATTGTCATTGTGATATAGCCTCATCCAAATTTGCTATAACTGAGGTTGAAACTTTAAGGATTCTTAGCATATTAATAAAAAAAAAACACATGGAATGACCACATTGACTACTTAACATCATCGCTGACGAAAAGATTAAATATTATTAAATGTCTCGCTACCAGAGTTCAGAAAAAAACACACACTGAATAAAAAACTCGTACATATATGTAAACAAACATAACTTATACCAACACACACATATTTTTATTTTCATACCAATTATGTTTGTTTTTAAATTTTCTGCGGTGCCCAACACAACCATGACTGTGTTCGTTTTAATATTTCGTTATTTACACGAACATTTTTGTATCACTTACTTTTTGTTTCAATCACACATAAAGCACACATTTTTGAGTGTTGCTTTATTTGAAGTTCATGTTCTGGTACGTGTAGTGAAAAAAAAAACACAGAACATGTACAATAAACAGGTTCGAGTTCAGTTATATTTTAAGTCGTGTTTAAAATATAAACAATAAACAGGTTCGAGTTCAGTTATATTTTAAGTCGTGTTGTGGCTCGTGTAGTAAGAAAAAACACAACATGTACAATAAACAGGTTCGAGTTCAGTTATATTTTAAGTCGTGTTTAAAATATAAATAATATAAATATATATATATAAATATATATAAACACGACTTAAAATATAACTGAACTCGAACCTGTTTATTGTACATGTTGTGTTTTTTCTTACTACACGAGCCACAACACGACTTAAAATATAACTGAACTCGAACCTGTTTATTGTACATGTTCTGTGTTTTTTTTTCACTACACGTACCAGAACATGAACTTCAAATAAAGCAACACTCAAAAATGTGTGCTTTATGTATGATTGAAACAAAAAATATGTGATACAAAAATGTTCGTGTAACTAACGAAATATTAAAACGAACACAGTCATGGTTGTGTTGGGCACCGTAGAAAATTTAGAAACGCACATAATTGATATGAAAATAAAGATATGTGTTGGCTGCTTTTGATCAGAACATTGTGTGTTTCATGTGTGTATTTTCTGAACCTTGCACGCTACCCATAAATTTAACTGCAACACTAAGTCTTTAATTTCTGTTGTAAAAGCTTTAATTTGATCAAAAGTCAACTTCTGTCTGCCAATTTACGGCTCAGCCCCCTACTCTGTTTTGAGAAAAATTAATTCCATAATTAATGCGGCGATAAGATTATCGCTGGGCTCCCTGCGCTCAACTCCAATAAAAAATATGTATTTTGAGGCTAATAATAACTTCTAAATTGTTTCGTACACTACTTTACAACAGTAACACCCGTCTGACTAAAATAGTTAAAAAAAACTAAACTGTCAAAAAAGATACCTAGAATACCTTCAACTATATATAGAACAATTCAAAACTGTAGAAAACTAGAACTACCATCATTCATTAATAGCAACTAAGTCAAGAAATTTCCTCCCTGTTTTCTAAATACAGGCATCATAGATATATCTATACATGAATTTGCTAAAGCCGATACGGATCAATCCCAATACAAAATCTTATTTGCTTCAATCAAAAGTAAACTTTGTGACTCTAAGTTTATTTTCACTGACGGTTCTAAAACGGATATATCGATAACGTACAGTATAACTACTGAAACTGAAACAATTAAAACAGCAATTCTTCCCACCCACAGTTCAATATTTACTGCAGAGTTGATAGCCATTCTGGGTTCTTGGCCACTGCAACATAAAAGGAAATGAATATGCAGATTCCGAGGCGAAATATTCAGCAAAACGCCCTTTACTTACGACACAAAACTATAATCGTAAAGAGATAAACTAATTGACAAACATTTTGTTAATATTGACAGAGACCATTCTTTCAGTTCATCATTAACCTGGTACAAAAACATCAATCATTATAAAAAAAATATTTATGACGTCATGACTGTCAATCAAACACATGCTAACAGACTTGACTGCATCATATTCGAAAGGCTTCGACTAGGCCACACCAGAGTTACACATGGATCACTATACAATCCTAATATTACACCCTTTTGTAACTGCAATATTTCATTACCAACAACACCATCACACTTTCTTCGCCAATGCACTAAAACTGAACACGCCCGAAGAGTAACATTTAGAAATACTAGTCCTCTACACCCACTATCCACACCCTCTCCCGATTACATATCATTAATGATTAAATTTCTCAAACTATGCAACCTTTATAACAAAATGTAACACAATTCCCTAAGTTAAGTAAACTTTTTGTAATATATTGAGCTGAAGGCCTACATTGCTATTGCTCTTAGTAAAACTAGCTTATAATTTCAGTTATGGGTTAATAAATAATTAAATAAATAAATATTTTTTTTTAAGAATTAAAATGAATCGAAGATCTTTAATATGAACATATTCTTTCTGTTTTCTTATTTTTTTTTTTTTTGTTATATAGTTATACTAACAATTTATATAAACGCAATGAAGCAATAAAATGTGTTCTTAATTCATCAGAATTATTTTTCAACTTATGACCTAGCCCTCACAATCGTGCTATGTCCATTTTAAAAAAATTACCTCACAAAAAGTTAGGGTACGTATTTTTAAAGAGACTGTGCTAAAAAGTATTATTACATTGCTGATATTATAATGAATTCAAACGTTTTATTACTCATTTCTGAAAGGGTTAAACTACTAGGCCAGTATAGTAAAACCTCAGGCCAAACTTTTTTATGATCTTTTATATTTATTCCTTATATTGATGTTTGTTAGCTTAGTTTTTCAGCTATAACCCAAGAACCATCAATGATTTCCCATTTCATTCTTCGGCAAAGTTGTAGCTAAGGGTTAAATAAATAATCGTGATTAGTATAGCCATGTAAAAAATTTAATAAAAATACTGTTGTATGTATGCTTGATTTAATACTTATTAAAAATATCACTCATACGTATTGTTACTCAAAAATGTTTTAAAAAAAAATTAACCCATAAAAACAAAGTTTTTATTGAAACTCTTTATTTCCTTAGCATATGAGTTCTAAATCTCCCCGTGACTGTGCGTGAATTTGCGTGACTATTTTAAAATTAATCTTTGGCCTCAACAAGTCTATGGGCAAAGCTTCAGATCGATCGGATGAGGAGAAATGGGGTTTAAATCAATACGTGACTGTGCGTGACTAAGCGTGACTCTGCATGACTATGTCAAAGTTAATCTTTTTTCACAGCAAGTCTATCGAACAAGTTTCAGATCGATCGGATAAGGGGAAATTGGTTTTAAATCACTCCGTGACTGTGCGTGACTATACGTGACAGTGCGTGACTAAGTCAAAGTTAATCTTTTTTCACAGCAAATGTATGGACCGAGTTTCATATCGATCGGATGAGGGAAATGACATTTAGATCACTCCGTGACTGTGCGTGACTATGCGTGATTGTGCGTGATTACCCCAAAATTAATCTGTAGTCACAGTAATGCCGGTTTTCTCAATGTATCGTCAAACTGCCTGTTACTGAACCGGGACATAAATTTATTGGAACGATAAACTGCCGGTTAACAATTTTGGTTTTCTCAATGTACCGACAAAAACATTATTTTCAGTTGGCAATGCCTTTCAAAATACGTATGAAAGTTGGGAGAATTATTTTCAGTTGGCAATGCCTCTCAAAATTGATATGAAAGTTGGGAGAATAATTTATGTGAACGATAAAAAAAATAATTGGCAGATGAGTGCTGGTTATCTTTGCGACAAAATGGAAGCAAACCAGACATTGAGAAAACTAAATTTCTTTAATCGGCAGTTTCTCGTTGGGATAAAAGATAATCGTCTATTGAGAAAACGGGCATAAGACTATTTGCCAAGTTTCAGATCAATTTCATAAGGGGGAATGGGGTTGACCCACGATAGACAGTAAGTATGAGTTAAAAGAAAGAGTTGAAAAAAATTTAAAATTAAATTTTTTGATGAATTAATTCCATAAAGTTAGTCCAACTTGATTTATTTAAGATATTTGCAGAAGTGTTAAATGGGAAATCATCAATGGTTCGTCAGTTATAGCTGAAAGACCACGATAAGGAAGCAATATAAAAGGTCATAACAATATGGTTTGGCCTGAAAACGGTAAATCCTTTTGTAGGTTTTACAATACTGACCTAAAACTTTCATCCTGACTGGGAATTTCTCATCCCACAGAATGTCTGTTGCCCTGTGTTATATATTGTCTTAAGAAAATCGCAAAAGTTAACTATTTTGCATAAATCTATAAAAAAAAATATGAAATTTATAACATTTTTTTTTTTTATTAAAAATCATTAATTTTGTTTGTATTCTTTACACGCTCACTGAATTTTTTGTACACCATGAAGCGGAAATTTTTGCCTACGTGTGCTGCAATTACCTGAAACGTCATAGGCATTGTCTTTTTTAGTGTACAAAACTATTGTCCCTCCGAATAAAAATAGTTTTACTGTGAATAATTAAAAAAAATATATATTTATTTAATTACAATGTACTTGATTATATAATACAATAAATGCAAATTTACTTTTATGCATTACTTGGCTTTTAAAATATATGTGTATGAAATTTGTAGTGCATATTCTCATATTTTTTTCAGCATATTTTAATGCACGAAATTCTTTGACTTTCTAAATACATATATTCCTAATTTTAAGGGCGCGTTGTAATTATTTTGTAGCATTTTATAAGCTCATATTTTTGGTTTTGTCTTATAATGACTAATCTCTTGTACTGTATGGGGAAGAGTAACAAATCCTTGCAAACGTTTCCGTATGTTTCGCCATGGCTTCCTATTTTTTTATTAAACAATTTTAATGGTCATTTAATATCAACTTCATTTATAGGATCCATGTAACAGTTATAGAGTTTCGATTTATGTTTATAGCCGTATTTTTACTTTGCCTTATTTACCAGTAAGAATTTGTTATTTTATATGTAGATATACACATCGAGAAACAAAGAGTTAGTTTTAAAAATTTTTAGTAACTTCAACAAGTAGATATCAGTATTAAATACCGTATTCCATTATTTTGGTTTCAAGCGCGTTTTATTTATTTAGTACCAATCCAGTTAAACAATTACGGCATCTATTTCATTTAGTTTAACTATTTTTTTTTTCTCCGTGTATAGATAAATGATTATTATTACTAGTATTTCTTTGTACAATTTAAACATTATTATTTGTTTGGTATTTATATGATGTTGACGATGTCGCTGTTGGTTCACCATATACAGTGATTTTTCTCCGTTCTGTTCTACTAACGTATTTTTTTCTCCTAAGTTCACAATTATTTATGTGGTGATTAGCTTCATGAGTTATTGCTAAAACCATCTAGTGTGTAATAAAAAAAAATGCTTTACTATTTATTTCCTTGCCCAAAAAGGATATATAGAAATAAAACTGCAATGCATTCAATGTTATAAGTCAGTCTGTATAAGTACAAGTATAAGTCTGAGTACGAGTACTAAGAGATATTACTTAAGTCAACTAGTATGAATTTAGTGCTAATTTTTATTTTTTTTATGTGTTTATTTATATGACACTTTAAAATGATTTTTGGTGAAATTTTATTTATGAAATAAACAAATTTTTTAAATTTTTATCATTTAAAAGTTTTTAACTGAGTTTTTAACAGAGATTTAAAAACTATTGCAGTTTAAAACTAAGAGAACGTTTCACTCTTGTTTGACTTCTTCAATTTATGTATTTTTTTATTTTTGTATTAATTGCATTATCAAATAACCCATTATTAGGTGGAATGTTGAAATAAAATATAAAGTTAAAGCTTAAAAAATAAAATGACCATTTAACTTTTAAATATTTTTTAATTGATTTAATTACATTTCAGTTGATATCATGCCAAGTAATACATTACAAAAATAAATTAAACGTATTCAATTGAACATAAACATACGAGGAGTATTTAAACTATTGGTTAATAAGGCGGATAAAGCAGCCGATAGTATGTGATGGTCTTTTTATATATTTTAATTTCATCGAGAACCAAACAAGATTGCACACCGTTATACATCAGAGACTGAGTCAGTTACTAAGTAAATGACTCGGTATTCATTACATTAATATATTAAGAAAAATTATTTAGTTAAGCCTTGGCTATAATTTTTGTGAAGAATGAAATGAGAAAACATCAATGGTTCTTGAGTTATAGCTAAAAAACTAAGCAAACAACCAACAAGATAAGGAAAAAATATAAAAGGTCAGTTTGGCCTGATAATGCCAAACCCTTTCGAGATTATACTATACTGGCCTAGTACTTTCATCTTGACTTGGAATTTGTCACCCCCAGACAATAACCCAGAAAATGCTCTACAGTGTAATAAAAAAATAATGCACTATTTCTGATAGAATTTAATTCCTTCCATCAAAAAAACATCATTGTCTTATAAAAGCTACAATATGAAATTATAATAAATACTGGTCATTCATCCATTACGCTTACTCTTGCTTATATTTTTATAATTTGTCACTTAAGCAAGGAGTGTTCATTGATAGATGAAATTTGGTATTTATTAAACCCATTTTTAAGAATGGCAGAAATGATATAGATATAGGCCGATATCCAAGTTGTCATGTGTTTCGAAAGTATTTGAGCACGTGGTTTATAAAAAGCTATTTTTCTTAACCAAGTCTGTTATATCTCCTAACGGTTTTTAGTGAGTATTCTTTATCAGCTTCAGAATTAGGCAAACAAGTTGCGGTCATTTATACTGACTTCTCTAAGGCCTTTGCTAAGGTATCCTTAGATATTCTATATTCTAAGTTGCAAGGGATGGTTTTCCATTCAAATTTCTTAATGTGGATAAAGTCATATCTATCAAATAGAATGTGTAGAGTAGTTGTTGAAGATTATAAATCTTCGCCGTATGAACAAATATCAGGCGTCCCTCAAATGATGTAACCAGTTGTTTTTCTAATGTAAATTATTTGTTATATGCTTATGACTTAAAAATAAATAATAAAATAAATTCCATTAAAGACGTATTAAACGTTCAGAATGATTTGGACAACCTTGAAAAATGCCTTTATATCTCTTTCACTTGATCTAACAATACGTTGAAGCGTAACATAACTAGCGAAATTTCGAGAAATTATGCAAATAAAGAATTATAACAAGCAATGTCTCCACAGTTTAAAATTTAACAATTTTTAGATGGCTGTAACCAGTCTTCCAGTTACGATAATCACACTTTCTAATAGCGTTTTGGAAAGTTAAAGACTCAGCTTAAGGAATATATAATGGCTTCTTATAAAGAATTGCGTTAATTATAAGTAAATCCAATTTTGGTTAAAAAGGAATTTTTCCATGTTAATTAAATGGGAAACTAAAATTGAAATAGCGACCTCTTAGAGCTGAGGTGGAACGCCCATCTCTGGTGAGGATTTATTTTATATTAAATAAGAGCAAAAAAAATTAGGTGTTGTTGACTCAACCATGTCTTTTATTTCATATATTAATTATGTTGTTCCAAAGGCTTATGCCATTCTCACGTTCATAAGAAGGAGTTGTTCTGACCTTTCTGATCCATGTACGTTTATAATATATATATCTTACGTAAGATCAAAGTTAGAATATGCCATTGCTGTTTGGAGCCCAGCATATTTTCCTTATTTATAAATCACTTTCATCATTCATAGATCAAAAAAATTATTATTAGGTCTCGAAACATTAGAATATCAACGTAGATTTCAAGCTGCATTATTTGTCTTTGATATAATTATTAGAGATATCAACGTCCCGATTTGTTATCGCAAATACAATTATATGTTCCACTGAGAACACTTCGTCAGCATAATATTTTTTATATTCCATGCCATCGCACAAACTATGGCCAATATAAATGATATATTGGCCGATATAAATGATATTAATGAAATAGCTAGGAAATAATAGGAATTCCAAACCAGCTAATAGAGTTTTGTACATCAAAAGATTGTTTTAAATTAATCCTCTTTACATTATCTAATTTTTAAATTTTTTTTACATAAATTATTTTAATCATAGTCTGTAAGCAAATCATATGTATTCCATTGATTGAAATATAGTAAATAATAAATAAATAATTTAATAAAAAAAAAAACGAAATTTAAATGATATTAAAACGTAAGGGTTAAGTATTTAACGGCATTGAAATGGAAACCGTACCCAACATTGATTATAATACTGGGTTCAAGACACAGGTGGAGGGTACCAAGGATTCGATACCGCCGAATTTAATTTGGCTACACTTATAAAAATTCAGGGCCTAGAGGATGATCGTGAAATTTCATAGCTGACATCCATACACAAATTTTAGCTCACAGAAACACTTTTAACGGTTTTTGCTTTTTTTTTCATGCATTGTTGGTCAAAAAGTTTAAAATAAAACTTTTAAATATATAAAATAAAACAAATGCATCGAACTGTACTAATCTAATAAAATATACAGGAGCAAATAACCACCCAAATTTTGTGTTGTATAGTATTAGTAGTGTTAGAAGTAGAATGATACAAATTAAACGTTCCTTAGACTTATCAAAATGTAATTACTTTATTATTTATTTTATTTTTATTTTATTTATTTTTTTTGTAATTCCAACACAACAAGAATAAATTGTTATAAGTTACAGTGTTAAACGATAGTAGGATTTAAGTTACAATTATTTCAAAAGGGTACAATTTCAATTTATTTTTAATCTATACTAATATTATAAAGAGGTAATGTGTGTTTGTTTGTTTGTTTGTTTGTTTGTAGGAGGTAATCTCCGTAACTACCCATCTGATCTTCCTGAAATTTTCACAGAGTCTTACTGCGGATATGGGAAGTGCTATAGGCTATAATTTTTTAAATATTTTTGGAGGGCATGGCACCTCCCACACAAAGTAAATTTTTAATATCATATACATATATTGAGTACTATGATAGGGAGAGCTTTGCAAATTTGTGTGAGGTCACCTATTGTTAATATTAGTAGCTTCGACGGAAATGGGCGGGATCGAATAAGTGGGCGTGGTACCTCCCATACAAGTAATAGTTCAATATTATATATCTCGAGTAATGTGATAGAGAGAACTTATCAAATTTTTCTGATGTCACCTATTACTAATGTGAGTAGTCGGATGCAAAATGGGCAAAATCGGACCAATAGGCATGGCACCTACCATACAAAGAAAATATAAAATGCCATATATCTGGAGTACCGTAATAGTGAGAGTCTTGGGACTTTGTGTGAGCCCATAAGTTATTCATTTGATTAGTTCGACAACAAATGGGCGTGATCGGAGCAGTGGGCGTGGCACCGCCCATACAAAGTAAATATGTGATAGCATATAACTGGTGTGCTAAAAAATTAAGCTCTGACACTTTGCACGAGCTTATCAGATCTTAGTATGAGTAGTCGAACAAAAAATTTGCGGGTTCATAGCAATGGGCGTGGCACTCTCCATGCAAAGTAACTATTTAATGTCATATATCTGGAGTACTGTAAAAGAGAGAGCTTTGTGGCTTCGCGTGAGCCCATAGGTTCTTTTTGTGATTAGTCGAACAAAAAAATGGGCGTGATCGGAGCAGTGGGCGTAGCACCGCCCATGCAAATTAGATATCTAATATCATATAACTGGTGTACTATAAAAGGGAAAGACTCGACATTTTGCATGAGTCCATCGGATATTAATGTGAGTAGTCCAATAAAAATTGGGCTGGATGGGATAAGTGGGCGTGGCACTTCCTATGTAAAAAATATGATGCACTACGAAAGCGACAGTCTTTTGACAAGTTCATTAATTGTCAATGTGATTTGTCGTGGAAAATATATCGCCAAAATCAAAATTCGCCAAACCCAAAAATCGCGAAAAAAAAAATAGCCCAAAAACAAAAATCTTCAAAATCAAAAATGGGCAAAATCAGAAATCGCTTAAAAGAAAAATTTGCCAAATGATATTCTAAGTTCAAGGCCAATAGTTATGTGTTGCCAGATCTAATATGGATAAGCCATCTTCTTCTCATGGGCCTCTACATGTACCACGATCCAGGGTAGGAACGCCGAAAAATCTGATAATTGTTGTACCGAATGAAAAAACAAAAAAAACATTGTATATCAGCATCAGCAAGCATTGAAATAAAAAAATCTATACTAAAAATCTATACTAACATAATATAGAGGTAACATGTGTTTGTTTGTTTGTAGGAGGTAATCTCCGTAACTATTCATCTGATATTCCTGAAATTTTCACAGAGTCTCACTGCGGATGTGGGAATGCTACAGGCTGTAATTTTTTAATCTATTTTTAGTGGGCATGGCACCTCCCATACAAAGTAAATTTTTAATATCATATATATTAAGTACAATAATAGAGAAAGCTTTACAAATTTGTCTCTGGTCATCTATTATTAACGTGCGTAGTCAGACAAAAAAATGGGCGGGATTAGATAAATGCGCGTGGTATCCCCACATAAACTTAATATTAAATGTGATATATCTGAATTACTGCATTAGTGAGAGCCTTCGGACTTTGCGTGAGCCCTTTCATAACGATTCGGATGGGGGGAGGGGAGGGTGTAGCGAAGCTCACCGGGTTACATCTAGTAGTTTATAATTTTATAATTTTAATTTCCAAAAATAAAAGAAAGTAGGAAAAAGGAAAACAAAATTAACATGAAATATTGGAATATTAAACTTTTAAACTGAAACTTTAAATAAATATAATACTTTAAGCACATAATTTTAATAATTCCTTTTTAAAACGATATGTGTCTTGTTCCAAAGACCAATTGTATAAATAAAGAATTGTCTCTTTGAGACGGCATAATTAAAGAATGGTTTAATAAGATTCTTTCCATGGGGTGATCTTGCAAAATGTATTAACTTAAATAAATAATCTAGTTCAGCCAAATGAATAATCTTATGCATCAGAGCAAGATATCTGTTTTTTAGAAGGTCAACAAAGCACACATTATACAGTTTATATGAATATAACGATATATTATCGGTTCTTTTCTTTCTAAAAAAGTATATAGCTATATTATTGTATGCCACATTAAGCTTTCTAGTATCAACACTATTACAGTTTGCAAATATTTCACAGCCATAAAGAAGGACAGGTATAAGATAAGTTTATGCTAAAAGCATTCTTATCTCAAATGGCGTTGACAATTGGACAGCCCAAAGACTCCTTAACATGGCATGTACCTTTCCAATAACAGAGTTTATGTGGGTTGTCCATGAAAGTTAAGTATTGAAAATTATTCCTAGATTTGTTGTGCTTTGAACGAAAACAATATTTATATCGTCAACTTTTATATTCTCGTCAGTTTCTAGTGTCACGCTATATCAGGATATGAATATGGGGGATTTCATGTCAAGTGCACCAACTTTTGAAACCGATGTCTTCCAATCGGAATGAAATTTGCACCAACGTTAGTCCTATTGGATAGTAGTTTAGACACAATTTTTCAACAACATCGGTCCAGATCTCTCTGAGTTAGAGGGGATCAAAATTTGACATTTTGGCCAAACTGGTGGTTTGTCTCATCCATGTAACGTATTACCTATTGTTCTTAGAAAATTTTCTCCCAAAGAGTTTAGATAGCTATTTCTTCAATATTTCCAAAAAAATACTTTAAAAAAAAAAAAAAATTGTATACTTTTTTTTTGATAAATTAAAGCATTTTTTGCCTTTTTTTCAAAAAGGGCATTTTTTTTTTTTTCATAAGAAAGCTTAGGATTTTTCCTTTAAGAGCTTTTTGGTCGCTTAGTGGGATGGGAGTGGGATATCTATCAAAATAAATGTTTTGTGACTCAAGACAACGGTTTTTAAATTTTTCACAAATGCACTATTTTGAATTTTTTCCTATTTGTGTCTAAAACCTTACAAATAAAACTTATACTGAGAAACTAGACAAACTAAACTTTCCGAAGGTATGTAACATACCTTCATAACATAACAGAAGAGAATGGTTTTCTGTAACCTGAAAGAGTTATTTGCAACATTTCAATCTGAACAAGAGGATGTCAAAAGTGGCTTCACAAAATTTACCCAAATGAGGCCAAAACATTGCGTTTTGGCAGGAAGCAGCGGAACTCATACAGTATGCGTTTGCATTTACCATGAAAATGTTAAACTGATCTTGAAGGAAATCAACTTAAAGTATTTAAAAGATGATTCGGCAGAAGATTTACACGATTACCGCGATTGCATTAAATTGACTATGTGCCATTTAGGTGAATGTACCAATTGCCCGAAAACCACATTCATCAAAGAAAATTTAATCAACTCTTTAGATCGAGAATATATAGAGGAGGTCAAAATTGATTCTTGGATTCAGACTGACAGATGCACATTGAAAACAATCATTTTAAATGTGGATGATTTTGTGGAAGAAATGTGTACAGGATTGCTAAACTTGAGAAACCATGACTTTTTAGTCAAAGAGCAATGGTCATTCTTGAAGGATTTGAAGATACATTTGAAGTCTGGTGAATTCGTTATTTCATATGATTTCGCAGAAAACTATAAATATGTTCTTCAGGATGCCATACAAGCATTCCACTTCAATAACGACCAAGCAACTATATTCACAGTAGTTATTTACTACATGAAAGATGAAAAACTGGAACACAAAAGTATGGCAATCATATCCGACGATTTAAAACATGATACCGTTGCAGTTTATGAGTACCAGAAGAGAATACTATAATTTCTAAAATCTAAATTTACAGTAAAGAAGGTATACTACGTTTCGGACGGAGCTCGTCAATATTTTAAAAACAAAAGTAGCTTGGCAAATCTTATGGCCCATGAAAAAGATTTTGGAATGCCAGCTGAGTGGCATTTTCATCCTACTGCTCACGGTAAAGGAGCATGTGATGGTATTGGAGCAAACCTTAAAAGAAATGCAGCGAAGTGTAGCCTCCAGTGCTCTCATCAAGATCGCATCTTATATGCGACTGCTTTATTCCATTGGGCAAAGAGTTATTGTATAGAAACTAAAATAGTTTTTAGTAGCAAAGAGAGTCATCAGGAAACATTGAAAACACTGAAGAGCAGATTCGATGCTGCGGTAACAATCGATGGCACCGCTCAATACCATGCTTTTATACCGCTTGTCGATGGAAAACTCAAGTTGAAAAAGTTTTCTGCCTCTATTCAGTGCGATTTCTTTCCAAAGACAACAAATAAACCAGCAGCGAAATCAAAAGCTGAACCTAGTAACGCCAAGAAAGGATTGACAAAAAAACGCAGTAAATAAAGGCGACAAAAAAGCTGGATGAAAGACTGGGTATTTAAAAATTTACAAGACTTAAATACTTCATCAGCTAAAATAAATTAAGTATAAAAATAGTTATGATATAAATGGATCTAATGCAATTAAGATTAAATTTTAATAAATTATTTATCATTTTATTTTTAATATTATTATTGTTATACATTAATTTAATTATTATTAAAAATAAATAAAAAATAATAATTTTTCAACATTTCTATATAAAAAAAGCGATTTTTTCCTGAGGTTAACATATTCTGGGTATTACAGTATCGAGGGTATAAAATTTTAGTTAGGTATGTTATATACCTTCGGAAAGTTTATTTTGTCTAGTTTCTCAGTATAAGTTTTATTTGTAAGGTTTTAGACACAAATAGGAAAAAATTCAAAATAATGCATTTGTGAAAAATTGAAAAACCGTTGTCTTGAGTTACAAAACATTTATTTTGATAGATATCCCACTCCCATCCCACTAAGCGACCAAAAAGCTCTTAAAGGAAAAATCCTAAGCTTTCTTATGAAAAAAAAAAATGCCCTTTTTGAAAAAAAAGGAAAAAAATGCTTTAATTTATCAAAAAAAAAAAAGTCTACAATTTTTTTTTTTAAGTATTTTTTTCCGAAATATTGAAGAAATAGCTATCTAAACTCTTTGGGAGAAAATTTTCTAAGAACAATAGGTAATAAGTTACATGGATGAGAAAAACCACCAGTTTGGCCAAAATGTCAAATTTTGATCCCTTCTAACTCAAAGAGACCTGGACCGATCTTGTTGAAAAATTGTGTCTAAACTACTATCCAATAGGACTAACCTTGGTGCAAATTTCATCCCGATCGGAAGACATCGGTTTCAAAAGTTGGTGCACTTGACATGAAATCCCCCATATACATTTTGACCCAATTATGAATGTTCATTAAGTCGTGTTAATAGATTCTATACAGCTGTTTACATTCGTACATTTAGCACTGACATATCGCACCTTAAATACTAAACAGTCGCAACTCAAAATTTTCAAATTTTCAGGAGAGGCAAAAAACTGTTTATGTAAAAATGATTGTATTATTTAAAAAAATGTAGTTTCGTTATGAAAAATGTCCATTTTGAGGAAAGGTTTGCTTTACTTTTTTTTTAAATTTATATTGTATTAGTGGAAGTAAAATATAATTTTGAGTTATGACTCTCTGACTGAAATTTTTTCATTTGACTAGTGACATTATCTCAAGTTATGCCCCAGACATAACAGCATTTTTCCTGTTAAAGAAGACAGTTATGAGAAATTAATTTTTTCAGTAGATAAAAATGTGTACTGTGAATTAGTTTATGGAAAAAAATCAATTTTGGAAAATTTTGAGTTTTGACTCTTTTGTATTTAAGGTGCGATATAGTTGAACATCGTCTGCGTACATATGGCTACTACAGTGTTGGGGAACATTAGATATATCATTTATGTACATTAGGCTGGTTCATATATGACACTTTTTTTTGTTTTGTCGATTTTTTTGTCGGCCAACCCGAATATATATTAAGTACAGTGAAAAAATAGCACATGATTTTTTTAAATTTTTTTCATCAATGTTTAGGGGTCGCTACCGGACCCCAAACTTCAGTGTTTCGAGATAAATTGCTGTCTTTAAAATTTATTCCATGTGTGCGTGTCTTAAAAATAATAAAACAAAACAAATTATGTACACCGTTATTGCATAAGGCATTTTAAATAAATAGAGCACAATTTGTTTTCAGAATCTTTTTCTGAGACGATTTAGAAACTTTTGTCCGTCCGTCCTTCCGTTTGTAAATTTAAATTCAAATTTAAGAAAAGATATAATTTTATACAATAAATTTTAAAATAATAATTTTATTCAAGATCACGCAAGAAATAGCCCCATATAATTTCCCCAAGTAGTTAATATTTTAGATCCCAGACCATTAATAGCTGTTTTTAGCCCTTGTCACGAAATTGTTTGTAATGTTCTTTTTCTAAAAACCAAATTTGATATAAAAATATATATTTAATAATTCATCATTTAAAACCAATATCAAAAATTTTTTATTTGACCACTACATCAAGCATGCAATTTTCCGTTACGGTTTGTTTTTTAATGTTAAATAAGAAGGCTTCCACACGCTGCAGCACGTGGATCGTTACAAATACTGATTGTGTCTTCAAACATTTTGTTTATACACGGTTATAGTTTACCATTTAAATATTGTACGCTGTTCAATAAAATCGTTTTTAATGGAGTGTTGTGAAATAAGCATTATGTTATGTGCATTGTAATAAGTTTAAATAGCTACATTATATACATATATAATATTTTTTAAATCGGTGACACAAATAAGTTTGTTTAACGAATCTTACAACTGATTTTAATCCTAAGCTGGTGAGTTATAAAAAAACATATATTTAAAACAATATATAAAATAGTATAACAACATATACTTCTACTTTATTAGACCAGCTTGTGGATAATTTTTTATAATGGCTTCAAGTTCAACAGCATCGGCTACGCGCAATAGAACCACCTGTCCGATAAGCCGGACAGGTATCACCACAGATATGCAAGAACAAACTTCCTACAAAAAAAGAGGTATTAAGTGTATTTTTTTACTACAAAATATATGTCAAATTAACCATAAGAGGCTGTTGCTCTTCAACTGCAAACGATGTCTTAGCGATTTGGGAAATGGCCGCAATACCGACACAAACAAAAAAGCGCGTAATAGATAAAATTGATATAATGTTTCATTCTTGGCAAAAATTAAAGAAACTTAAGGAAAACAAAGCAAAGCGCTCAGAAGGCTTGAACAAATAAGAACAAGACTGGTCAACTAGTTTGGAAGGTCTTTTCGATATTGCTCACGCTAATGCCTTAAACATGATTGTAATACAGGAGGATAAAATTTTTTTAAATGCTCAGCGAAAGGTCAGTCGGCATGGAAAAATAGGTAATGTAGACTCAACACTTTTAAGAAGGAATGCTAAATACGAAAAATGGTCCCATATAAAAGAGATTCCCAAAAAAAATGCTGGAGTGTGAGAGCAAGTCTATCGATCGTATTCGTCAAGAGCTGATGACCAAACTTTATCTACTTTAAAAGCTTCTGAACCAGCTGAAAAAAAAAGATATGCAGAGGCAGAAAGAAAATTTTAAATGAAAATTTAGCTGTGAGTCTTGACGTTGCAAAGCTAAGTAACCGAAAGGCAGCTATAGTTTTGACAGAAACAGTTAAACACATTGGTGGCGATCCTTCAAACTATAATATAAGCACTTTTTCTATTCGTCGACAGCGAATTGACTTCCGAGAAATCATGGCCGAGTCATTAAAAAGTAAGTTTAACCCTAACGTTCCAATCACAATTCACTGGGATGGAAAAATGATAGAAGATATCAGCGGAAATAAATTCGTTGAACGTTTTCCAATCCTGTTATCTAGAATGGGAATTGATAAGCTGCTTGCAGTCCCAAAATTATCTGCTGGAACAGGTGTTGCAGCTGCGTCGGCAGTTTTTGACACCTTACTAGAATGGAACCTAAGCGAAAAAATCAAATGCATGAGCTTTGACACAACTGCAACAAATACTGGAAGAAGAAATGGTGCATGCTTTTTGTTAGAACAAAAGATGAATGAAGTTATGCTTTGGCTGGCATGTCGTCATCACATTCTGGAAATAATGCTTGAAGCTGTGTTTCGCCAGGCACTTTGTACTTCAACCGGGCCTGAAACATTGATCTTTAAAAAATTTAAGTTGGCCTGGAGCAAAATTAATCGGAAAAACTTTCAATCGGCAATTTCTGATCTTTTTGTTTTAAAACAAGTGACATATATTACAGATGAGATAATTTCTTTCGTTCAAATTCAGTTAAAACAGTTTCAGCCTCGAGACGACTAAAAAGAGCAATTGAAGCTAACTCTAATATTCCTAGGAGGTGTTCCCGAAAATGGAATTTCTTTCAGAGCACCTGGAGGTCTTCACCAAGCAAGATGGATGGCTAAAGCCATTTATTGTTTGAAGATTTATTTATTTTGAAATGAATTCAGGCTTAATGAAAGTGAAGCAGAATCAATAAGAGATGTTTGTATATTTGTTGTTACAATTTACGTCAAGTATTAGTTTGTAGCCCCTTCAGCGACTTATGCTCCAAGAAATGACCTACAAAATTATGATGAAGTAAATGCGTTAATTGGAACTGTAGCCATTAAAAAATTCCTTGGTCATCCTTGTTATTTATCAGAAGAGCTCGTCGCACTCGCTTTTTTTGACGACCAAGTTTCTGTTGATACAAAAAAGAAAATGGTGGACGCTTTAGATGTTGAAGGACCTGAGAACCCGTCGAAAGGAATAACATTAGACGCCAGTCTAATAAATAAGAAACAACTAGAATACTTTGTTTCCAAAAATACTTTAAGATTTTTTAGCAAAACCGGCATTTCAACCAATTTCATAACGAAAAACGTTGAAGCGTGGGAAGAAGATGAGGATTACATAAATGGTAGACGCGTAGCTCGTTCTATGAGAGTTGTTAACGATATAGAAGAACGAGGAGTGGCACTGATGGAAGAATTTAATAAACTACATACCAACAATGAAGAGCAAAAGCAGTATTTGTTGTTATTGGTGAAAGAATATAGACAAAATTACCCAGACTCAAATAAATCAACTTTGCTCAAATAATTATTTTAACATTTAAAGGAAAAATATAAATATGTTATGTCTATCAGAATAAGTTTCATAAATTGACTGCATTTTTTTTTTTTTTTTAATTAAAAACTTTTTTTAATTAATATTTGTTTCTACTTTCCTTATACATTTGTAATGAATAAATATAACTTAAGATTTTTAATATAGGTTTTCTAAACTATTATTCGAGGGGTTTTAGTACCATTGTATAAATAGAGACCGAAAAACATATATACAAAACTTAAAGGAGGGTTGGGGAGGGGATTGGGAAGGGGATGCGTTTGCGGCATTTTTTTTTTAATAATTTTCTTAATTTAAAAGACAAATGTAAACAGATATCTTAGTATTCAATATTTTAAAATTTTCATCAAGTTTCCTGTAAGAACAGACGGACGGACGGACAAGAGTTGCTAAATCGTTTCAGAAAACGATTCAGAAAAAAATTTTATACGTTCTGTTTTACAAATATCATTCAATAAAAGTGATCATAAAAATATATAAATATATATATATATTTTTATACATACATATGAAAAAAGGAATAGAGGCGACGATTTTTATCAAAAATTCCAATGTTTAGGATCCGGTAGCGACCCCTAAATCGTTCTTAAAAATTTTGAAAAAAATTATGTGTTATTTTTTCACGGTGGTTAATATAAATTCCGGTTGGCCCATTACAAAATCCAATTTATTATTTTATGAACAGCCCTAATGTACATGCAGAAAAGTAAGCGCCCAAGTACTGAACCTTGTGGTACTCCTCTTTCAATACATAGTGCTTCAGAGATTTTTCAATTGACAGATACAGATTGATATCTATTAGAGAGGTATGACCGGATAAGTCTACAGGCAGATATAGAGAAATTGAAAAGTTTATCAAGCTTAGAAATAAGTATCACATGGTCGACGGTATCGAATGCTTTGTTATGATCCAAAAGCACAAGAAAAGAGATCATGTTACAATAAAGTTTGCTTCTCAGATGTTCAACCACGTCGACCATTACAGTAATACAACTCCTACCCTTTCTAAAACCCGACTGCCTTTCTGATAGGAGACCAAGACGTTTGATATAATCATCCATTTGCCTGTGCATGAGGTTTTCTAGGACCTTGTAAAGGAAAGAGACAATTGCAATAGGAATTGGTATTATTTTGGAATGTTTCGACATATCTGGGAATGTAGATTTCATAAGAGCTGTGTTGAATATGTGTACGAAAATAGGTAACAATTTAGGAAGAACTATTTTTATAAACTTAGGGTTTACTTCGTCTACACCAACAGCTCTTTATTCTTTATTTATTTATTTATTTAATTCAGCTACAATAAAGCAACAGCTGAGCAATATTTACAAAAATATTTTATAAAAATAATACCGACTTTAAATACAGTTATAAACATAATCATTAGAGTTCAAATATGTCATTAATCTTCTTTTAATAACATCAACATCATCGGATAAATCAATTAAAGCAAAGTCTCTGTTCACTTCGGTGCAAATTCTTCGGAATGGATCGAAATTAATGAAATTTGATCTGTGGAAATTCAGGTAAACCGGCTCATACGATCGAAGTTGTCTGTTAGGCACATTTATACAAATTTTTCCGAGAAGGCATTCAGAATCAATTTTACCATGAACCAGGTTGAGGAAGAATGTTATATTAGAAATGATCCTTTTCAAAGTTGGAAGCTTTATTAGAGCCAAACGACTGCGATATGGTGGAAGACTCAATTCCGCATTCCACTCAAGATATCGTAGACAAAATAGTAAGAATTGTTTCTGAACTGATTCAAGTTTTTTGATGAAAACATTGTACTGTGGATCCCAGATTACTGATGCGTATTCAAGTATCGGCCTGACCAAAGACGTGAATAGATTTTTTGTTATATAAGGATCATTAAATTCCTTTGCCCAACGCTTTATAAGAGATAAAACACCATTTGCCTTATTAACAGTCATTGTTACGTGAGAATTAAAACTTAGTCTTTTATCAAAATGAACTCCCAAATCTATGAACGATTCAGCTGAGTTTAGTTTTGTGTCATGGATGACATAGTGGTTCGAAGATGGCGAATATCTAGAGAAGGTCATAGACTGACATTTTTTTAGATTTAATTCCATTAAGTTGACATTGCACCATTTGTAGAAGCTATTTAAGTCAGACTGGAGACGTATACTGCCTTCGTTGTTTATGATGGTGGAGTAGATTTTTACATCGTCGGCATACATAAGAATATTGCTATATTGAATAGACTTTGGTAGATCATTAATAAACAGCAAAAATAGGAGAGGTCCAAGGTGACTCCCTTGAGGGACACCGGAAGTAACATCTATATATTTCGATTTAGAGTTATTGAAAATTACACATTGCTTACGATGTTTTAAGTACGACCGAATCCATTTTAAGAAGTTCCCGGAGAATCCAATAGCATCAAGTTTCGCTAGCAGTAGATCATGGCTAACCTTATCAAAAGCTCTGCTAAAGTCCGTGTATATAACATCAGTTTGTTTATTTTTGCAGAATCCAGAGTTTATATAGGAAGTAAATTCCATTAGATTAGTAGTCGTAGACCGTCCTTTGCAAAAGCCATGTTGAGCTGGTGATAGAATTGATGACATTTCGTGTGATAATATATCAGTTATAATTTTCTCAAAAAGTTTAGGTATAGCATTAAGCTTTGCAATTGCTCTATAATTAGTAGCATCACTGCGGCTACAAGATTTGTAGTGCGGAATAATAAATGAATTTTTCCAACACTTTGGAAAGAAGCCGAATTTAAGAGAGTTATTATATATAAGAGCTAACGGGGTAGCCAATATTTCAGCACAATTTCTTAAGATACAGCTGGGAATACCATCTGGACCTGCATTAAGTGAACTTTTTATACTTCTTAGATTCTTAAGAACAGTCAACACGTCTAAGGATGAAATAATAATTGATGTCAGCCTTGGAATATCATAGGGATATCGTGTGCTGTTTAACGTCCTTGTGGAAAATGTGGACGCAAAGAATTCAGCAAAAACATTTGCAATATCAACATCGTTTGAAAGGACAGTACCATTCATTTTCATAGTGGTTGGGTATGATGAAATTTTACGTTTGGAATTTACAAAGTTGTAAAACATTTTTGGATTTTTTTTTATATTTGAATTCATTTTACTAAGATAACTATCGTAACATTTTTTATTTTCTAGGTTATAATGACTTCTAGCTATAATATATAGACTTTGATCAATTTGGTTATTACTTTTCTTAAATTTCCTATAGAGCCTGTTTTTCCGATTTTTCAACCATGCTAGTGTAGTGTATTCCATGGAGGAGCATTTACATTAGCTATTTTTATTAAAGGAACAGTTTTCATTATATTTGTTGAAATTATCTTATAAAAAGTTTCGATTACCTGATCAAAATTACTTCCATCGTTTGAAAATGAAATGATTTCAAGCCAGTTATAGTCAGATAGTAATTGATTTAACAACTGGTAGTTAGTTCGTTTAAAGCACAATGATTCAGAAAAACTAGAAATATTAGGTCTCTGTGGAAGTGGTATTAAAAGTGTTGGATGATGACAATCCTCAGGAAAACTTAACGGACTTGTTCTAATTACACTGAATAGTGTAGGGTTATTTACGAACACGAGATCCAGCATTCTATCATTGCAGTTAGGAGCGTCATTTATTTGGAAAACACACATATCAGCAAGAGATTTAAGGAAATCATGACTCCAATCAGTTTGAGTAATTGGAACTAAGAAATCAGTATCATCTAAGTTTATCCAAGATGTTGTCGGTATATTAAAGTCGCCAAGTAGGATCAGGTAGTCAGTTGGTCTTATTTTATTTGCAACAGATCTAATAGCTAAAGCGTGGTTTTCATAAAGTTGGAAATCGGAGTTGGGAGGTATATAAGAGCAAGTAATAAATAGTAAATTCTTTCCAAATTTTATGGCCACAACCACTAGCTCCAAATTTGAAGAGTTTTCTACGATGATTTCTTCAGCAGGATACATACTCGACACAGCAATTAAAACACCGCCACCAAGCTTTCCATTTCTATCTCGCCTAAAGATTTGATATTTATCACACATTATTTCGGAGTTATTAATATTACTTTTTAGCCAGGTTTCCGTTAAAGCAACAATATGAAATTCAAAATCGAAACTGTTCAGGAATATATTAGAGAGCTTAGAATTTATCCCATTGACATTCTGGTAAACAATGTTAAGAGTTGAGGTTGTTACTAGTTTTTTGGGTTCAGGTTGGCAGAAGTTGGGAGACGTGCAAAGTTTTCGTCACGATAAATAAATTCACGTACCATTTGACTTAATGGCTGAAAAACTTTACATGACCTCAAACTGATCTCTCTTCGATGAACACAGTGGGTATACCCTACACAGTGGATATACTCTAATGCTTTTAAAATCTCATACTGGCCTAGAGTTTTCACCTTAATTAAAATTTTAGAAATATGAAAATCTTTGTCATTTTAATGATTAAGTCAGAAATTAATCAAGCTCAAGTTAATACGTTTTCAAATAAAGCAAAGCAAAGACCTTAGCACATTTCTTTCAAAAATGTATCCATATTGCACAAGATAGGTTATACCGCTGTTCCGAGTCAAGTCAAAAACCTTCATCAGTAACCAAAAATAGTAGACAATTTGTTTAGTAAAAAGTTAAATTCATATACTTGAAACCAACCTAATGCAAATCTAAGCAAAATATTATGCTGCATAAGAATTTTCCAGTATAAAAAACTAAAATATAAAACAATGGCCCCGAAATTAACCTGGAATTCAAAGCAACCCTAACTATTATTAATTCGCACACGAAGTATTTGTTTCACTATGTAACATTAAAGGCCATCTCTATAATGAAATAACAGTTGTACTAATCTTGAAGGTTATTTTAAATTCTTACAATTAAATAAAAAAAATATCTGCATATATTAGAACAAAATATTTGAAAAATGCAAATTAACCAATATCTGTTATATTATATCTGTGGTCACAAACGATAACCGCCTAAGTCGACTTAAGAACGATTTGAGTTATGTATGCTATCATATTCTACAAAAAACGCTTTATATTCACGTGAAATCACCATTTCTCTAACACTGTTTTTTAAAAAGTTATTAATGTAAACATACTGACCTAAGTCGTAATGAGGCCCCATTTCATTTATATAAACAGTTATTTTTCTCGACAGCATGATATTCGACGATTTGAGTTATGTATGCTATCACATTTTACTAATAACGCTTTGTATTTACGTGAAATCGCCATTTCTCTCACTGTTTTCTTAAAAAATATTAATAAAAATATACTGACCTTAGTCGTAATGAAGCCCCATTACATTTATGTAAAAAGTTATTTTTCTCGAAAGCATGATTTTCGATTTAGGCGGTTAATGGCTGTGACCACAGATATTTAATAAAATAATTTGACGACCATTAATTCATTCAGCGTTTTAATCGTACGATTCATAACCAGCAAAACTCCTTTAATTTCATAACCAAGGTACCCGGGTACCCGAAGTAGGTTGTTTTGCGTTTATTGAAATAAAATAATATTTTCCTGTAAATATTTTTGTTGTTGATTATATTTTGCGTTCTCAACTGTACAAATTTGATATTTGGAAAAAACACTGGTTTCTGTTCGTATATAAGTACCTAAAGCGACACAAGTAGGCAGATTGATTTTGATGGCTGGCACAAATCATTCTAATGACGAAAACGCAAGAGATTTGTGGACGTCACAGGCTCACCCAATATTCCGCGCCACCATGGGAATAAACAGGTTTTTCGATTTGCTGCGTTTTATGCGGTTTGACGACCCCAGAACACGGGTAGAGCGGCAGCGTCAAGACAAAGCGGCGCCAATTCGCGATATTTGGATAATGCTCAATGCAAATCTTGCCAGATATTATGTGCCATCAGAATATTTGACCATTGATGAAAACAAGAAACTGGTCGTGAAGTTGGTGTTGGCGAAAGAGTGGTGAGAGATTTAGTTGGGCCATACTACGGTAGCGGACGAAATATAACATCGGATAATTTTTTTACGACGCTGCCGTTGGCTAGGCAACTAAAAGTAGAAAAGCTCAGCATTGTGGGTACACTCCGCCGCAATAAAGCTTACATCCCTGCGGAGATGAAAGAAGACAAAAAAAAGACGTTGGTTCAAGTTTATTGGGCTTCTACGACAACGTAACACTGCTCTCATATAAGCAGTGGAAGTCCAACTCGGTCATCCTTCTTTCTAGTATGCCAGAAATTATAAATTTTTATAACCAAACAAAAGGTGGGGTGAACGTAATGGACCAAATGCTCCAAGAATACACGACCCAGCGACAAACAAGAAGATGGCCGATGGCATTTTTCTATAACATCATTGATGTGAGCGCATTTGCATCACACATCATATATTATGGAAATAATCCAACTGCACGATACACCACGACGCGCAGGAAGAATTTCCTGCGTCAACTGGCAGAAAACCTGTGCATTCCTGTTATAGAAAATAGAATTTCAAATGTGCAAATTTCAACAAAAAATGCAATTGAAAGCATCATCGGAAGGCCGTTGGAGAGTGTGCTTTGTGCTGCAGGTCCGTCAACATCTCCGTCGGCACGACAAAGGGGCAGAAAAGTACATACGGGTGTGTGCTACATGTGCAACCTTCCTCCAAATAAGCGCAGAAGAAAAACTAGAAAAAATTGCAGCATATGTAGCACGCCGATATGCGATGAGCACGCCATAACAATTACTAAATGCTACAATTACCACAATAACAACGATAGTGATTCGGATGAATTATAATATAATATATATACAATATGATAAAATAAATAAAAAAGACATTTATTTCCAATAAAAACAACATAAAAAAACGTTTTTTCATTTACATGTCAGGCATTTACATAGGAATTGCATTAGGGTACCCGGGGACCCGGTTGTGTGTTTATGGGGGTAAAACATTTAAAATCATTTTTTAAAGAAAATATTGAAAATATTTTGAATTTTTTCGTATTTAAATCTTAGTTTAGCCAAAATCTCTCATGATTCGGAGTTTTATGTCCATATCTCAAAAATTATAGGCACAGCAGCACTTTAAAGTCAAAAAAAGGTACACGGGTACCCGGTTATGAATCGTAGGGTTAAAATCGATTTAGAAAAACGCTACAACTTAAAGCAGAAAAAACAAGTAAGAAAATTATAGTCGGTCTAGACCGACTATACGATACCCTATACCATGCGTTTAGAAACCCTATCTCTTAGGCCCAACTAACTGGACATTGAAAATAAGCAAAAACCAAATTTGAGTGGGATTTTTATTAATTTTTTTGGCTGCAGATATGAAAAAGTTCATATCGGATGCTATATCTATAAAGGGCCTAGGTCCAAAAATGGACCGATCCTGATCATGTTTGGTAAAGTCTCTTGTATTTTGCAAAAATATGTAGAAACAAAATTTGAGAAGAATCAGTGCAATATTTTTGTTTTTTAATAGATTTAAGTGAAGATCGGGAAGCAGCTCCATATGGGGTCAAAGGGATCATTTTTGGACTACTCATTAGTGGATGTAATGAACGCATACAAACCCAATTTGAGTAAGATCTATATGACAATTTGGATCTTATGGAAATTTATGTCGATTTCATATGGGTAATTTGTATGGGGGCTAGGTCTGAACATGGAGCGATTCTCACCAATTTCAATAGCGTTCATCCCATGGCCGATAAAAGCTTATATACCAAATTTCATCAATATATATTCATATTTGCGACCTGCAGTTTGATTACAAGCTTTACATGGACACACAGACGGACGGACGGACGGACGGACGGACGGACATTGTTAAATCAACTCAGAAAGTGATTCTGATTCGATCGGTATAATTAAAGATGGGTCTAGGTCAAATATTTTTGGTTGTTACAAACAGCAGCACAAAGTCATTATACCCAAACCACATAGTGGTATAGGGTATAATTAAATGTACCATTAACTGAGAATGAAGAAATGTCAAAAAACAAAATTATGATTACTAGGTAAACGATGGCAGATGTTAAAACAATTTCTGACCATATTCGATTTTTGATTATTGACAATTTCAAGGGTATGGTAAAATATCGATTTGCCTGAAGCTATTGTTCAAAAATATAAAAAAGTGGGAATAACGTTGAAAACAGAGACCGGGTCTCGAAAATAACAGTTCGTGACATAAAACCTTTAGCGGCTATAATTAAAAAACTTCTGGAAGCACTGTTAGGGCCATTATTACAACTTGTCGTTAGTTAAAGGCAGGATTTTGTCTGCCCGATAAATAGCTTTGTATTATTACAACTTTAATTTTTTATTGTTATTACTATTAATAATAATAATACTTAATGGATAAAAAAGTAATAAATAAAGGTTTTATAATGTAAAGCCATTTATCGGTCCGACAAAATCCTGCCTTTAACTAACGGCAAGTTGTAATAATGGCCCTTAGAGACATAATTTAAAGGTCTTAAACAATTGAAAAAAGTATAAAACGTGAATGGGCGCATCAGCAAATGAAAGATATAGGCAATGGTTTTTATAAGGTCTGTTTTACTTTCACTTGGTGTTGGTATTTTTTTATAACTCAATAACCTTTTAAAACCAAAGAAAGGCTCTAACTTAATGCCCTTGATACGTAAAAACCCTTCCTTATTATTGTCAAAGGGGAAGTGTGTTCTCAAAGGATGTAGGTCAGCTTTACTTCTTTAGTTGAACTATAAATGTGGAAAATATATAAGAAAATCTTACTCTATTAGAATCAAAATTGGCCGAACATATTATCCAATATGAAGTGCATCTTCCCATGAGAAAAACACAAAAAATGGCTTAAAAAAATGACGTTATTCTCCAATCATATAAAATGTATTCTTTTTACAGGAAGCGCCCGGTTAACAAACATTTTCTATTTATTTTTTTTTTTTTTTTTTCGTTTGCGTTATATAATTCCGTAGTAAGACACCACAGAAACAACATGCTTAAATTTAAAGTGACAAGCTCAGTAGAAACGCCAATTTTGTTATAAAAAAAAATTTTTTTTCAAAACTGTATAACCTTTTTTACAATTTTGTATTTCTTAAAAGTTCTCTTCAGTGCGAATTAAAAGACAAGTAAGAAAATTATAGTCATTTAGACAAAAGTAAGACCCTTTCTCCAATTAAATTGATATAGAAAATAAACATAAACCAAATTGGAGCTGCATTTTTATTAATTTTTTTGCCTTGGAATATGAAAAAACTCATATCTTATGCTGTTAATATCGAAAAATGAACCGATTCGGACCATATTTGATAAAGTCACTTATTTTTTAGAAAAACATATATCAACAAAATTTAAAAAAAATCTGGGCAATATTTTTGTTTCTTGCTAGATTGAATGGTTGTAATAAACATACACAAACCAAACTTGGCCGAGATATATATGATAATTTGCGTCTTATAGCAATTTCATGCAGGTGATTTGTATGGGGAATAGGTCTCAACATGCACTGATTTTCACTAATTTAAATGGCCTATGGTGCATAAAAGTTTACATATCGAATTTCTATAAAATATATTCATATTTTCCACCTGTAGTTGGATTACAAACTGGACGTACGGACTGCGCCAAATCATCTCAGAAAATTATTCCAAGTCGATCAGATTTGTTTACGTCAAACATATTTGGTAGTTACATACATTATCACAAACTCATTACACCAAATTTGGAAAGAACCTATGCAATATTTTTGTTTTCGATATATTTAGGTCAAGATCGCGAAACAGCTTCATATGGTCCTACAGAGTTTATTTTCGGACTACTAATTAGTGGATATTACAGACACACATACACCAAATTTTATCGATACATCGATATATATATGATGATAACATATATTTATATATGTGACTTATAGTTTGAAAGGTTTATATGGACAAAGATGCACGACGCACAGTGGCGCCCGTAGAGCAACCGAGGTTGCAAAAATCAAAATTTTCATGATCGCCGACGAAGTTTTGAATACACCCATGTTATAAGAAACTTTTCAACGATTTCAAATATGCTACTCTTAATAATATCACATTTTTAGTTTAGAAGATATAACCGTTCAAAGTTGACCGACTTTCGGTTTTCAAAAAAACACACAATTTTTAGTCAATTTGTTGCGATTTCAGGTGTAATATCACGAAAAATAGGTAACGAATCGCCTTATTTTTTGTTTGTATTGATTTATGTGTTTATTAAATGTATAATGATAAAAAAAAAAATTTACTGTTTGCTTTGTCTTTCTCCTGGTAAATCACTATTTAAAAACTATCCGTTTTTTTTTTTCACTATTTTTCAACTTTGACGGAAAATAAAAAATATCTATATTTTTCTATATTTGCCATATTTGCAAACCATGTTCTTTGATTATTTCTTTACATAATTCAAAAGGTCTTATTTGCCCGTACGTGCCCGTTTGGCTTCCAGAGGTAAAAAAGGTTAAAAAGACATGGTTGCAGAAATTGTATGGCGTGCATCCTTTACACGTTTTGACTGACAGTAGTTTGATCTAATAGTTTGAAAATTGCATTTTAAGTCGGTTGTCTACCTGTGAGCCTCTGCCAAAGTCTACTCCCAATATTCTGTTACAGACACAGGATGCACAAAAAACTACTCATTGAAATTCGCAGGTACGCACCTCACTTAAAAATTACTTTGGATTACAAATGGCCAAGAACAATATTGACTTATGGTCCCTCCAGGTAGGCACAAATCTTATTTAGACACGAGCATAATATCAAAATTGCATAATTCAGCCTAAATCCATATGTATGCAGGGAACCGGTAAATTTTTAGCCATGGTAGCATAAGCCTATATATTTCAAAATGAGCATAATGCCTGGATTAGTCTACGACTGAAAGTTGGTGCAACAACTACTGAAACCATGGCGTTAAACAATTTAAAATTATTTGAACTGTTTAGAAGGTCAACCACACCAAAGTTTTTCACGGAAGCTGCTTTAGAAGAACTTGATAGCTTATACGGAAATATTGAGAGAAGCGAAATTATAAAAAATAATTTTTATCTGATATATGCAAATATTAAGGCAAAATGGGTGAAATCTAATCGAACCATTCAGAACTTCAACTCCAAATACGAGGACTGGCTTAATGAAGACACCATCCTGAACATATTGGAAGTAGATAAACCCACCACATCAACCAGAGGAGCAAAAGGAAGGCCAAAAAAAGTATTGAGGAGTGTTCAATTTTCACAAGAAAGAGGAAACTTGCCGATGCCACCAATGACTTGACCACGAAGCATTTATCGGACGCGCTGTCTATTAAATATACAAAGGATAGTGAAAGAGTTAGGTCGCCGATTACAAAATCTGTTGCTGATGCCAGCCCACTGCGACTAAAAAGGATTAAGGAAAGCATTCCCACTCCCACAAACGCACACATTAAAAAGTATGGTTTCGAAGAAACCTTGGCCTTGTTTATGGACTTACAACTTTCCAAAGAAAAATATGAGATACTACGGGCATCCTTGATGCGACACGGGGCTGACGTTTTACCAGGATATAAGCATATAACACAAGCCAAAATAAATTCACGACCACTGCATACGGAGTTTGCGGAAGTCTCTGTGAAAGCCAATCTGCAGGATCTCATGGGCCATACAGCAAAGCGGTTGTTGGAGAATCTTTCTGAAAATGAGGTGAAAATTCTTCCTGAGAAACTGACATTGATCAGCAAATGGGGCTGCGATGGATCATCCGAATAAAGCGTTTATAAGCAAAGAATATCTTCCGATGACGCTACAATATCGGACGGAAATATGTTTATGGCATCTGTTGTTCCTTTGCGGCTAAAATCTGATGTTTCCCTACACTGGAAAAATCCACGTCCGTCATCAGTGCATTATTGCCGACCAATAATGTTTCAGTTTGCAAGGGAATCGGCAGAACTCATAAGGACCACGGTGAACGACATTGAAGAACAAATAAGCAAGATTAAGCCTACAAAGCTGCAAATTGGAGAAGGAAAATTTATTGAATGCAATTACGAGTTCCACCTGACCATGGTTGATGGAAAAGTCGTAAACGAACTGACAGGAACAAGCTCAACATTGTCATGCCCGATTTGCAAAAAGAGTCAGAAGAACTTTGGTAATTTAAACGATTCTACAAACGAGGAGAATTACGAATATGGAATGTCACCATTGCACGCAAGGATAAGGTGTATGGAGTTCTTGCTAAAACTGGCGTATACCCTACCACAAGAGGAGGAAAACTTCGATGAAAATACATCAATAAGGGATAAGGAAAAGATCAGAAAGAAGCAAATACAGGATGCTTTTTTTAAACAAGTTGGACTAAAAGTAGACTGTCCCAAGCACGGATACGATAACTTAAAACGATGGAAACACTTCTAGGAGATTTTTTGAAAATGATGAGGCAGTAACTAGAATCACTGGAATTGACAATCAAATCGTGAAAACATTGGGAACGATCTTGAATAATTTAAACTGCAAAGAAAATGTCAATTCTACAAAATATGGAGAATATGAATCGAAAACTGCATTTCTTTTAGCAGAAATGTATCCACAGAAGAAGTTGACCCTGACGGTCCATAAAATATTGGCGCATGGCAAAGATATAATTGAGTACCAGTCTTTGCCAATTGGAGAGCTTTCTGAAGAAGCACAGGAGTCTTTTAAAAAATTTTATAAAAAATATAGATTGCAGAACACATTCAAAGCATCAAGGGTAAGGCAAAATGAGGACCTCTTCAACATGTTGGCAGCATCTTCCGATCCACTTATTTGTTCCCTGCGGCATGTGAAGTCACGAATAGAGTTAGAAAATAATTATAGTTTAGAAATAATTAGTATTTTAGATATACCTTCTCTTACGAATTGTGATAAATATTTTACAGAAAATTGAAAAAATAAATTTAAAAAAGAAGTAATTTTCTTTTTAATTTGTTGGGTAATAATTTAAAACATAACACCCTGAAGAAAAAAAATAAAAACAATCTAAAAATGTAAAAATAATTTTTTTTAGTTACCATAAAATTGATTTTTCTACAAATTTTAACTTTGATAACCCATAAGTAGGCCCCTACAAAGCGTAGCACCCTTTCCAAACGTTTCATAGGCTGAACAGTTATCTATCATATGCTGTTTAAACTGTTCAATTATGTTATTCGGTTCAAAAGATATGATTTTTGCAACGAAAAAACTCAAATGGCGCCACTGTGCGACGGCCAAAAATAAAGCAAACGGACAGACGGACTGACATAGCTAAATCGACTCAGAATTATTTTCTGTGATATACTTATATCAAATATTTGTGGCAGTTATAAACAGCAGCACAAACTCATTAGTGGTATAGGGTATAATGAGAAATTTTGGTTTAATTTGCATTTAATTTATTTGCCCAAAATCCAAATTTTATCATATTTTAAATATTGAATATACATATTTGCACTAACTTTCACACAAATATAAACCATAGTGTAGTAGAACAACTCCTATAGGGCGGTGTCAAACTAATTATGCCTTACCCAGCTTAACCAACTGTTTATAAATTTATGTAAATTTAGTTTAGTTTCTAATTTATTTTATTATTCACACATATTGTTATTTGTGAAGTAATTAACCTAAAAGAATTTTAATGAAAATCATTAAAAAAAAAAACAGGTGTTCTAAACCGGGTACTGCCCTTAAAAGATTAATAAAATTTTAATAACTAATATTCTCAATTAAATTTAATTGTTGTAGATAATATTCTACATATAATGAAAATGTTACCTAAATTATGGATTGCTTCAATTTAGATATCAAGTGATGCCAATGTGAAACTTAATTACGGGAAAAGAATTTAAAAAAAACGTTAAAGTTCAACATTAATTTAATAGAACATTTTTCTTTTAACTCTGCATTTTTAAGCCTTCAACAAGTATATTTTTAAAAAAGTTCTCAGAAGTTGTCAAAAAGCCACTATATTTCATAAAAAATATTTAAAAGGATTAATTAACATGTAATAGCATCACTGCTGTGAATTTGTTTTATTATTGCTTTTTTAACGCTTGACCAAAATTATGCCATGGACAGCTTTCAGTAAATATTTTTACATAATATTCATCACTTTGTTCTACTTTCAACATGAATAAATTACAATATTTTTATATTATACTATAAATTTTAAATTATATTATTAATATAATATTCATTGTATACTATGTGAAATATAATATAAACCATAAGTAATGCAATTTTGTATTAAGAGTTAAAAATGAAAAGCGTCCTTTTAAACAAAATGTGTAAATGGAAGTGAAAATTTAAATTTTATAAATTTCAAGTCCAGTCTTTTTTTTCGAAATTTTTACTTGGTCAGATTTTGCAAGCATATTGGAAATTACTTCAAATCTTTCATTTTGCAGAATTAAAAAACTTTTTCAAGTATAATTAAAAAACTTTTTTCTAAATCATAAAACTATTTGAAGATATAGAAACATTTTTTATATATATCTTAAGGTATTTTCTTAGAGAAAAAGGGTGACAACCAAAATACAGTGATAAGAAAATTACAAACTACAACGATTATTGACCAAAAGGTAGTTATTTTTCTTTTTTTTTTTATGAATGTTAGTGAATTTAAAATGGTATTATCATAGTATAGAAGTACACCTATTTCGACCATCCACCACTACATTCGAACTAGTGCTCATAATGACATTAAAATCTGATTTGATATAAAGCACAGTAAAAAACAAGTAAGAAAATTATAGTCGGTCTAGACCGACTATAAAACAATAAGTAATGCAATTTTGTATTAAGAGTTAAAAATGAAAAGCGTCCTTTTAAACAAAATGTGTAAATGGAAGTGAAAATTTAAATTTTATAAATTTCAAGTCCAGTCTTTTATTTCGAAATTTTTACTTGGTCAGATTATGCAAGCATATTGGAAATTACTTCAAATCATTCATTTTGCAGAACTAAAAAACTTTTTTCAAGTATAATTAAAAAACTTTTTTCTAAATCATAAAACTATTTGAAGATATAGAAACATTTTTTATATATATCTTAAGATATTTTCTTAGAGAAAAAGGGTGATAACCAAAATACAGTGATAAGAAAATTACCAAATACAACAATTATTGACCAAAAGTAGTTATTTTGCTTTTTTATGAATGCTAGCGAATTTAAAATGGTATTATCATAGTATAGAAGTACACCTATTTCGACCATCCACCACTACAATCGAACTAGTGCTCATAATGACATTATAATCTGATTTGATATAAAGCACAGTAAAAAACAAGTAAGAAAATTATAGTCGGTCTAGACCGACTATACGATACCCTATACCATGCGTTTAGAAACTCTATCTCTTAGGCCCAACTAACTGGACATAGAAAATAAGCAAAAACCAAATTTGAGTGGGATTTTTATTAATTTTTTTTGGCTGCAGATATGAAAAAGTTCATATCGGACGATCGATCCTGATCATGTTTGATAAAGTCTCTTTTATTTTGCAAAAATATATATAAACAAAATTTGAGAAGAATCAGTGCAATATTTTTGTTATTAATAGATTTAAGTGAAGATCGGGAAGCAGCTCTATATGGGGCCAAAGGGATCATTTTTGGACTACTCATTAATGGATGTAATGAACGCATACAAACCCAATTTGAATAAGATCTATATGACAATTTGGATCTTATGGCAATTTATGTCGATTTCATAGGAGTAATTTGTATGGGGGCTAGGTCTGAACATGGACCGATTCTCACCAATTTCAATGGCGTTCATCCCATCGCCGATAGAAGCTTACGTACCAAATTTCATCAAAATATATTCATATTTGCGACCTGCAGTTTGATTATAAGGTTTTCATGGACACACAGACGGACGGACGGACGGACGGACGGACGGACGGACGGACGGACGGACATTGTTAAATCAACTCAGAAAGTGATTCTGATTCGATCGGTATAATTAAAGATGGGTCTAGGTCAAATCTTTTTGGTTGTTACAAACAGCAGCACAAAGTCATTATACCCAAACCACATAGTGGTATAGGATATAAAAACACAACATGAACAATAAACAGGATAATAAAAAAATTATAAAAATAAAAAAATAATAAAAATAAAAAAATAATAAAAAAAAAAACGAAATTAATTCATAAAAACAACATATAAAATTTCTCTGTTTTCTATTTTATTATTATCTTTTTATTTTTTTTTTTTTTATAACTGCTAACGAATTATTTTAGATTTTTTTAATAAATCTGGTTGAAACAATTGTTGTTGTTTTTATATGGGTGTATCAAATTTTTCCGATCGCGAGTGGATAATGTTTTAATTTTTAGCTGTTCGCATTCAAGAACACGAACTGAAAATAAAGCGGTACTCAAACCAGTTTATTGTTCATGCTCAATTTTTTTAGCAGTATGCGTGCAAGAACACAAACTTAAAATAAAGCTACATTCAAACATGTGTGGTTTATTTGTGTTCGAAACAAAAATACGTGATAAAAGCAAGTTCGTGTACACAACCAAATATTAAAACGAAACATATTCATGATTGTGTTCGGCACCGTACAAAATTTAGAAACACACATAATTGATATGAAAATAAATATATGTGATGGATGCTTTAGAACAGAACTTTGTGGGTTTGATGTGTGTATTTTCTGAACATTAAAAAATGATCAATTACCAAATGATAGCAACAATGTTAATATACCAAGTACTAGCAAAGACATGTTTGCTGCACTTGATGTAGAAAATGATGATGATGTTAACGATAATGTTAATAACGAAGTTTCTGATATTCTGATATTCATTCAATATTCATTTCAAATGTTTCTGACATAAAATCAATGGTAAATAACTTTTCAAATATAGTAAACTCTGAAGATTGTTCATGCAAATCTATGAGAGATGGCCAGGTAAGACTGATGTCAGCAAATGTAAAAACATATAGAGTGATAGTTAAATACCTTGATGACAAAAAATTAACTTTCACATCTACCAACTTAAATAACAAAGAGCTTATAGAGTACTTGTAAAAAATCTTCATTATTCAACGCCAACATCGGCTATTAAATATAATATACAAAGTCATGGTAGAACAATGTTTAATTGTGTTAAGTGTGGATTAAATCACCCTATTCGCAGTTGGGCCTCAACCAGATATAACACCACCACAGTGTGTAAATTGCTTGCAACATCATACCGCAAACTTGTTATAAGGATTGTTGGATTTATAAAGAACTTTTAAAGAAAAAAATACGCAAATCGTAGACAAAATGTGAATATACCTGAAACGAACAATCCAATCAGTCCAGACAACTTTCCAATTTCTAATAATTATGCACCCAACAATTGTTTCGAAGCATATCAATTCTCATACGCCCAAATAGTTAGAAACAGCAGCAATAGCCATAATCAAGAACAAACTATCTTAAAAAGTTCTTAAATATTTATAGGAAAACAAAATAAATTTACAAACAATTTTTTGAGTATGATGCAACTTATTATGATAAAATTATGCGTATAAACTTACGTTTAGCAATATGGAATGCTAACAGCATCTCCAATCATGCAAATGAAACAAAATTTTTTCTTAAAACGAACTACATTGATATACATCTAGTTTCCGAGACACATTTTAACAACAAAGGCTTTTTTAAAATTGACGGTTACGATCTAATACATTCGAATCATCCCAACAATAAAGCCCATGCTGGTTCATGGTTCAGCAATACTGATCAAATCCTCAATAAAATATGAAGTCATAAATGGAGTACAGGAACCATATCTGCAGGCCACATGTATTAAACTAAAATGTAATGATGGTGATTTAGTGATATCATCAACATATATTCCGCCACGACATAGTGTTAAATGTCATCAATATGAAGCATTTTTCAATACACTTGGCAGATGATTTCTTGTTGGTGATGACTACAACGCTAAGCACCTTTGATAGGCCCTAAAGTTTCAATTCCTAAAGCTACAGAACTACCCAAATGCTTAACAAAAAGCTTTTAATGCTTATCTACTGGATCACCAACATACTGGCCCAGTGATCCGTGATAAATTCCGGATCTATTAGACTTTGTTGTTCATTCTGGTATACCTAGCCATAAACTAAAAATAAAAGATAGTACTGAACTAAGTTCAGACCACTCACCCGTTCTAGTCAACATAAATACCACAGTTATCTTGAAAGCTCCTAAATATCGTGTTATTAACACCAAACACAAATATTCCGCTTTTTCATTACTACCTTAACAGCAATGTTAGACTTAATCTCAGCCTAAAAACTGAAATCGAGCTTGATAAAGCGATTGCATGTTTCTGAAATGAAATACAAGTACGCAAAGCTATGCATATTTCAACACCAGCACAAGTACAAACATATTAACAAAATTACTCTAGCTTAAATATTTCTCTTGAAATTGGACAACTCATAAGAGAAAAAAGAAGATTACGTAAAAGGTGGCAAATAAGTAGAAATCCATGTGACAAATAAACCTGTAAAGACTGTAAAGAACTTTACTTTATTGTATGAATGAAAAAATTAAAACCTTCAAAACTTCTTGAAGAAATTAATAATTCAAAATATGATGAACATCAGTTGCGGAAAGCTACAAAATTTTTAAAAAGACCAACAAAAAGAAATATTCTTATTAAAAATTCTGATGGCTTCTGGTGTAGGACTGACAAAGATACCTCAGAAATACATGGCTATCCACCTTAAGAATACGTTTACGCCTTTTTCTTTCAATTCGGCAGCGTAACAAGAAGAGATAAACGATTTTTTGGATTCTCCTTTACAAATGTATATACCACCAATTAAATTTTTTAGACCAAATGAAATTAAGAATGAAACACAAATGTTGAACAAGACAAAATCCCTTGGATACGATTCAGTTGATGCCAATGTTGTCAGTAAACTACCACATAAATGCGTCATATTTTTAACATTGATTTTTAACTCAATTATAAGACTTAATTATTTTCCATCCATGATTTATAAACCTAATAAACCAGAACATCTGGTAACTTCATTCAGGCCAATAAGTCTATTTGTGATTTTTTCAAAAACATTTGAAAAAAACTTTGTACAAATATTGTTACCGGTTTTGGAAAACAGAAACATCATTCCGGAACATTAGTTTGGATTTAAATATAACCATGGGACTCCTGAACAGATTCATCGCATTGTTGTTAGAGTTATAGCAGTGGCTTTGGAAGAAAAAAAAAGTACTGTTCTGCTGCTTTTCTTGATATTCAGCAAGCTTTTGATAGAGTTTTGCACTTAGGACTACTTTACAAGATAAAAAAATTTCAACCTGCACCATATTACGAATATTACGAAATAAATACTGGAATACCTCAGGGTAGTGGACTTGGTCCAATTTTGTACACAATATATACGTCAGATAAATGGAATTTGTGGAAATATGGCTGCATTCATTTCAAATTTTTTACATGAAAGAAAATTGATTGGAAATACACCATCAAGCTATTATTCACTCGAAAATGGTGTACCTCAGGGATCATTGCTCAGTGTTACACTTTTTCTCCTAGCTATAAATGATATTTTAAACAAATGTTATAAAGACGTAAAAGCCTTGTTATATGCTGACGATCTTGTTATTTACTGTTCTGGTAAAAAGGTGTCAGCTATACTTAATAAACTTCAAAAAACTATTAATAACCTCGAAACTTGGAATAACACAAGTGGATTCCAATTTAAAGAAGAATTGCAATTAGATTCTCAAGACGCTACAAAACACCAACAAACATAACTAATCTAAACCTGTAAAAAAAATATAAAATTTGAAAATGACTATAAATTTTTAAAAGTAACTTTTGACAAAAAACTTACATTTAAGAAACACATTAAAAATATCAAAGCAAAGGCTAACTCTAAACTAAATATTATTGAAATGCTAAGATGCTCCCAATACGGTTCAGATCCGCAATCCCTTCTAAAAATATTGCGCTCAATTGTACTCCCAACTATAGACTATGCATCAATAATATATTTATCTGCAAATCAAAGAGACTTAATGACTTTGGAACCTATATTGAATACAGGCATAAGACTCTCTATAGGAGATTTTAAAACCAGCCCGGGTAAAAGTATGCAAGTAATACCGTCATGTCCACCTCTTTATCTAAGAAGACTAAAATATCTACTTAGATATATTTTAAAAATTTTCGCCTTACAAAGTCATCCTCTCTATGATAAGATCACAAATACTACAAGGATAAACCAAATAAGATCACAAAACACAAAATATACTCCTTTTTATCTAATGGCTCTTGATGAATTCAATAAAATCGTATCAAAATATACCATCAATACTGATACCATAGAGAACGAACTTCCTTCACTTATTGAACCCTGGGTCCATACAGAAATAAATATAGATTTTTCACTTGCTTACAGTAACAAACGAGATATGAACCCTGTAGAGATACAACAGAAATTCTTTGAATAAACCACATATCACAATCATAGCCTCTTTTTTACTGATGGTTCTGTCATTAACGAAAAAGCTGGGCCCGCAATCTTTAGTGAACATCTAGTAATAAAAAAACGTATTTACAATTTTTCTTCAACATATACCAGTGAGCTACTAGCAATCAAAACCTGTGTTGAATACCTTGAAAATATCGATCAAAAAGACCTTATTATATTTGATAGTAAGAGTGCATTAGAAGGTCTAAATGACCCATTTAATAAGAACATAATCGTTCAACAAATAAGAACATTAATCGCATCACTATTTAATAACAAAATAAAGTTTATATGGATTCCAAGCCATTTAAATATAAATGGAAATGAAAAAGTAGACCAATGTGCAAAAAATTCTTTAAATGACCCAATGCCTACAGAATTTAAATATCAATTCTCAGACTATAGACAATCAATTAACAAATATGTTTTTGACCTCTGGAATGATTCTTGGCCCACTAATAATGAAACAAAATTGTATAAAGTACAAAAGAATGTACATCCTAAGTTTACAACACAAAATTTACCTAAAGCTGATTTTATTAAACTTACTAGGCTTAAAATTGGCCATTGTTTATTTTCCCATAAACATATTATTGAGAAAAGTCCGCCTCCTATTTGTATATACGGTCAACCGAATGTATATCATATATTTAACGAGTGTAGATTTCTTTCAGAAAAACGATTAAAATATGGAATACATAATATAGAAACCCTTGCAAATGAAGATGTTTATAAAAATGTTAAGAAATTGAAATAGGTATTTATAAATCGATTTAAATCTGGAAATAAATATATTGTGTAAATAATATGATATAAGTACTTAATAATGTATGGCCTATATAACCTTATTGTATTGGGGCCTTTCAAAATCCTAAATAAATAAATAAATAAATATACGTCGGATAAGCATACAAAAGACAATGTAAGGTGGCTACATATGCGGATGATACTGCAATTATCGCTACAATTTAGTCTGCAGTTGAAGCGTCTATAGTTTTGCAAACTATACTTAATGAACTTGACCAACGGCCAAAAAAAAATGGAATGTTAAGGTAAATGTTGAGAAATCTAATCATGCAACATTTGCACTCAAACCTGGTAATTGAACGAATGTAAGATAAAGTGAAATATCTCGGAATTATATTCGATCGAAGACTTACTTAGAATGGTTATATTAGGATTAAACAACAACAATTTAAAATAAAAACAAATAGACTATACTGGCTTATACGCCTGAAATCTAAGTTAAATTTAAACAATAAGTTACGAATCTACAAAGTAATTCTGAAACCTATTTGGACGTATGGTATGCAGCTTTGGGGTACAGCTAGCAACTCAAACATTGATATAATTGAACGATATCAATCTAAAACATTGAGATTAATCCTTGATGCACCATGGTATGTCAGAAATAATGTGATTAAGCGAGTCCTCCCAATGTCGTCCATTCGAGAAGAAATTAAAACTATAAGTAACAATCCTGTTGCGATATCTTTGTTAGACAGCACCAACGAAACGAGAAGACTGAAAAGAAATCACATATTGAGTCTCCCATTCCGAAACTATGCTTGGCGATAATAAATACTTTAAAATGCAATAATTTTTAGCGAATTTGCTTATTATCCTCGGATAGACTGTAAATAAAGAATCAATTAAAAAAGAAAAAAATATTTGACCCTATCATAACCTTGCATGGTTTTTTTCAGAAATCAATGTCAAAATATGGTATTATATTTTTTGAGCGACTGGGATTTTTAGCTGTTTGCTAATGATTGACATTATATAATAAAGTTTTATATACTCTAACCACCATAATCCGTGATTCCATCAACGCGGAATATCAATTATTCGTAAATATCAAATGAGAGAAGGATTAAATTGATTTATTAAACATGAATAACATAATTATCCAGGATGGGAAAAACAATTCTTTTTCGTCATTACTAACCATAAAATTCCCTTTATTAGAAAATCCCGCTGTTTGCAATTCTAATTTCTAATTTATTTCTATTGTTCACTGAAAAAACTCATATGTACATTAGGGGTGTAACTTTTGAACAATTTTTTAAAATATCAAATCGCCAATAGCTATATCGAAGATGCCATGAAAAACTATGAAGAAAAATTTAATTAATTTTGGCTCTCGGTAGGGATCACGCTACATATAGCTTTCTTTGAAGTACACACCAAAAAAATTTTTACCAACGTCAAAAGTATTTTTCTTCAAGTCAATAAACTCCACTTTGTTAAACTATTAAAGAAGATTTTAAATATATTGAATTTTTAATTTTCATTATTTAACCATGTTGTTTATTTAAAATTCTGACAACCCACCAAATTCATTAGATTACCTAAGTTTTTATTTTGTAATTTATTGTAAAAAGTTTATTAATATCACGAATGGATTGATTAAATAATTATTAGAAATACAATATTACTTCGATTTTAATAATACAAAATATTTTTATATTTTTTTTTTTTTTTTTCAACTGACACATCTACTTAAAGCCGCCAAGCAGAAAAATGCAAATGTTTGATAAATTGAATAAAATTTTAGCTTTTAGCTTTGCCACAACTTTCTCCAAACAGGTTTTACACTCGAAAAAACAAACTGGGATTATAACAAGCTTGAAAAACTATTTTATTATAAACTAGCAGATTCCAGCACCCGAAATTAGAGTGCAATTTGTAGGCAGCTTTATTTTTCAACTTAGCCAATTCACAAACCAACACTTTTATGGTTTACTATTATTGTGAATGAAGATAACAAACTCATTAACAAATTTGATAAAACACACATAGCATATGTATAATAACGTATGTGTACGTAGAAACTTTAAAAGTTTTTTACTCAAAATAAAGAAAAAAAATTAAGAATCTGCAAATCTGCAAAACGGCTAAAAAGAAATACATTTCAAGTAATATACCTTGGGCAAAATCGGAATAAAACGGTAGAACAAAACATCGGTCACAAGAAATCGCGTAGCCTATTAATATTATAGATGTATAAAAAAAACCTTAACCTTTAAAAAAATGCGGAAAGCTTTTTTTCAAAATCATCTAAAATAAACTGCTTTTATTATTTTTCTATATTGACCATCACATGGATAAAGGCCCGAATTTTAAATACTCTACATTATACATAAATTCATCTAAAACCATTTACAAAATTCTACTGCAATTAACTGAGAGTATTCAGAAATATAATTTTTTATTGCTAAATCATTGCAAATAAAACAAGTAAGAAAATTATAGTCAGTCTAGACCGACTATACGTTACCCTATACCATGCGTTTAGAGACCGTATCTCTAAGGTCCAACTAAATGGGTATAGAAAATAAACATATACCAAATTTGAGTGGAATTCTTATTAATTTTTTTGTCTTTGAATATGAAAACGCTCATATCGGATGCTATATTTATATGGGGACTAGGTTGCAAAGTGGACCGATAGATCCTGACCGTATTTGGTAAGGTCAGTTATTTTTTGAAAAAATATGTAAATACCAAGTTGGAGAAATATCTGTGTAGTATTTTTATTTTTGATAGATTTAAGTGAAGATTGGGAATTAGTTTTATATGGGGGCTATGACTAAGAATTGTCCTATAGGCTTTTTTTTGGACTAATAAATAATGGGAGTAATAAACATACACAAATCTAATTTGACCGATATCTATAAGATAATAATATATTGGTAAACGTTGATTTTATTATTAATAAAGTGAAAGTACCCGTTTTTGGCAAAAATTGCGGTTTTTAATTTCGTTTAGTTATTTTTATTAAATAATTTTTAGAAAGTTAAATAAATGATCAAAAAATTATTTCGACTTTTGGTTTGTTTACTGGAACCTCAGGCCTTGATTCACTTATAAAGAACCAAATAAAATCTCCCATCATTCATTTCGAATAACTCCGAGTATATAATAAAATTATGTTAAAATAACTTGGAGGTAATTTAAATAAAAATTTTTTTTTAATGTTTTTACGACAAAATTGGTGAAGTTCTTCTCAAGTTATGATAAATTCGATGGAGCATCTTCTGCAGAAATTTTACTGTTTTTATAGTACCACAACGCAGCAAAAAGAATAAGGGGTTATCTTGGTTTTTTTTTGTTGCATATAAGCGACCTCACTAAATTTGCTTTTAGTCGGTACATTTTTAGTTCTGGTTCCTATATAATAATCGCATCCACAGTAATTTTTATTTTCAAAAAAATTGCCACCATAACTATGTAAGTCAAGTCTGGTAATTCTGTGCCCAACTAGCGGAAATTTCTTTTTTTTTTTTAAAGCGGAATACAAATTGTATGTAATAATGTAAATAAATGCAAAAAAATATAACGTAGTTTATTTTAGCAGAAATACTGACAAGAATAATTTTCTTTAACAAATATTTTGTTTTATCTAATTGCAGATTTTTAATCTGAATAACCCGTACCTACCAGACCAAATAATCAAGGTCTCATATTTTATTAAAATTAAGAACTTAAATATTTTTTAATAACATTCTATTTTCATTTTTCCGATAAATTTAGAGGCCGGCACTGATTGAAACCTGGTATGCAAAAAAGTTTTTCGATTTGAAAACACCTCTCTCTTTATTTACTGAGATCAGAAAATAAAGGTACTTTTAGCATACAAAATTTCGAATTATTTTGATTAGTTCGTTAGCACTTCGTAATATACTAATACCCCCTAGTTTTAAAGAATGTTCATCGCAGAAAAGTATTTGAGAATCATGACGTTTTGTTGCTTCGCATAGTTTAACTTTCCAAATAATAATACAATCCAAAAGCTGTTTGGCCTAAAAATAGCGCGAAAAGATTTTGTTTAAAAAAATTTAAAAATTTAGTGACATACGAAGGAAAGGAAATCGACAACTAAAAAATATATTCATAATCTGTGAACTATTATTTTCATTCTAATGACAAAGGATGACAGTACTTTGGAAACTTTCACATAATTCGTAAGTTTGTTTTTCAATAATTTCGCGTTAAGTCCTTAAAATATGGCTTTTTTTACGAAATAGCAATTTGGTATGTTATCTGAAAGATACTAAAATTTTTTTTAGTTATGCCAAAACAACGGAAACTTTTATACTTTTGTGCCAGAGTTGATTAAAACAACAAAAACAGAAGATGGTATGACAGAATATAAATAATATATAGAATATAAATATATTTTAATTATTACAAAATAATGGCAGGAATCTAGTTTTGTATATAGTTAAAAGCCAGAATATTAGTTGACTTTATTGATGGATCCAAGCAAAAGAAAATTTGTGAGAAATATGCAAAGAATAAATTTATAATTCAAAAAATTATCTAGAAATATTGTGGAACAGATACAGTAATGACTGAACATTTAAGCGCCAGGCCCCGTAAGACGAGTCAAGTATGGGATCAGTTAATAGCAAAAGAATTTTAAAAATTTCAAAAAATGCTACCTAGAGAGGTCATCAACAACCTGAAACTAAAAATTAGTTATCGTCCTGCAAATAAGCCACTGATATCGGAGAAAAATAGAGGCGCAGAAAATTTTGTTAAAGAACACCTGAACTGGTCAAGAAGGAATTTGAATACTGTTCCTTTTCAGATGAGTCCAAGTTAAATTTAAGAGGCCGTGATGGACGAACGCTTATATGACCAAAGACTAGACCCAAAATATACAAATAAAACTCTTATGTTTGGTGGTGGCAACATTATGGTGTTGTATTGCTTTTAGGGCCAAGGACTTTGATACAGGCAAATTAAAAATGACGTAAAGTCCATACCCTGAGTAAAATATGCACCTGCTCTGGAAGTTCCCACACCACAATGATCCAAAACACAGCATAGAAAATCTATGAGAAATTTTAGATCGAAAAATACGGACACGGATTACAGAAACAAAACAGATTTCATAGAGGCGCTTAATTCAGAGTGGAACAGAATTTCAATGGATATCATCAACAATTTAATAGACTCCATGCCTCGGCGTTGTGAAGCTGTATTAAAAAAAAAAATAAATAAAACACACAAATTTTTAAATTAATAAAAGATTTTTTAATTTTATTACCAAATTTTTTGGTATTGAGCGTTGAAGTCGTCAAATATATAATTTGTTGAAAGTGCCCATTATATTGTCACTCATGCAACTATTGGCGAATGTTGGTTATTTCAAAATACTGGCAATAATTGCCAAAAAGAACTAAGAGGCTAGATTTTCTATTTTCGTTGTTTGATGAAATTCGATAATTTAATATCCATCGCAAAATTCCTTAATTGTATGTAGTAACGTAGTAGTTCCAAAGCAGCTCAAAGCGGTGAAAGTTCCTTAAATGTGGGGCACTCATAATATAGAGGTGATTTAGACGGTGCGTTTCCACGCTGCGTGAAAAAGGCATGTGTTTTGTTTTTGTAGGCAAATGGGGTATAGGAGCAAGCGGGGTAGACAAAATGTTTCATTTTCTTTCAATGGTGCATGGTAGAGAAGAAGAAAGCATATATTTCAAAAATTCCTAACTACACTGTATTCTTAATCAGACCGGTTTCTGGCATTTCAGCCTTCATCAGCGATTTATTGAACATTGTGATAAATGTGATGTTATAATTGAATAGGGCAATTCCATAAAAATTTCAACTTTTATGAAAAAAAATATTTTTTCATTCATATGAAGTAAGTTTAAAAATATATTAAAATATGTTCCAACTTACATAATGTAATTCGTTACAAGCATTCTAAATAATAAAATAAATATAAAATTTATTTGTTTACTCAATTTTCTTTTAATACATGTTTAAGAAACTTAAGTCATTCCGTCACAGTCATTCCGTCACGTCAAATGACAGTTAATAAATTCGATACTATTACAGGCCAGTTGCTCTAAATTATAAATTTATATTGCTTACATATCATATGTAAAATATGCATTAGTTGAAAATCTGACTTGCTTCTTAATTTACAAAAGTCCCCAAGTTTTAATACCAGGACAGAGTCATGGTAGCAAAAATTTCATTCCGTCACACAATGAGAAATTACTCAAAAATAAAAGAATAAAATAGTGTAAGAATTTTTTCTGAGTTTTTTTAAATCTCTTTATCATTAACACTCATTTTCAAACTGAAGAATGAATTTTCAATTCAAAATAGCTTTATAGAATAGCCTTAACTTCAATTCTACAACTCAAAATGTCATTCCGTCACATATGGAATTGCCCAATAGATTGTTTGTATGTTTCATTTTCTGTTTTTGAGGATTTTTTTGACATTTCTTTCTTGATAAGCTGTTTTATTCTTATTCTAGTCTCAACAAAGTGACAAGTGATTCTATAAACAGCCATTGAACAAATGCATTTAAAGTGATTTTATTAAACGCCATTTAGATTAAAAAAATAAATAAAATAAAATAATTAAAAAAAATAAATAAATTTTCCATAATTTTTTCACATAATTAAAAAAAATTAATTTTTCATAATTTTTGACACAATTAAAAAACACGAAATGGTTCTTAAGATCCGAATAAACAAATAAAAAAGAATAAACGTCAGAAGAAACAACAAAAAATCAAAAGGAATTCCAACCAGCATCCCTAAAGGGAATTGAAGAAAAAGCCCCCGTCTAATTCCCCTCATATTTTTTTAGGTAAGAAGCACATATTTTCATTTAGTTCTTCGAACTAAAATTCTCGACTATAACTAAAAGTAATAACAATAAAGAGAGTTTGTAAAAAAAAATATATGATGAACAACTTTATTTAAAAGGAAATATTTATGGTTTTCTAGAATAACCGCGTATGTCATAAAATCAAAATGTTCAGGGGAGCCAAAAAAGTTACATATGAAATTATGGGTTCGATATAAAGATTTTAGGTTTTTTTATTTAACAGACCTGTAGATATGGCAATAAATACTTTATATAAAATTCTGAGTCAAAAATCTTCAGAGGAATAGATCCTAGAGAAGGACGAAAAAAAATATATTTAAATTACACTTGAAGTGTGTGTAGATAAAACAACTTATGTCGACAAACGTCGTTTTCTTTCAAAAAGAAAACTACCAATGCAACCACCCATGTAGACATAAGTTGTTGTTGCTTGAAAAATGGATTTTTTTTGTTCGTCAATAAAATAATAGTGACAAAAAATAACATAAATAAACACCCAAGTTTTTACATGTGGTTATAAACTGAAAACTAATCCAAAATTATTTTGCATTGTTTTTCATTAATAACAACATATGTCGCTATGTGTCGTTTTCTGAGAAAATAGTTTGTCAGCGATCAAACGTAGGTTGACATACGTCGTTAGTGCTGCAAATTAATTTAAGTTACGTCGTTATTGAAAGAAAAAACTCAGAAATGGTCAATATTAAAAAAAAAATTGAACACATGTAAAGAGCGTTAAAAATTAATATATTTGGCATCGTTAACTCAAAACTGACAAAAATGGACATACGCGGTTATTCCAGAACACCACAGATATATCGAAAGCTTGATGCCACACCCTACTGTCATAGAAATTTTCATTTAATAATTGAACATCTTATTTCAAACTTCCAAACAAAAATACATGCCTGCCCACGATCACTTATTAAGTAAAACTGTCAAAATTACAGGTATAGGAAATGATCGACAATTGCTCAAATAATTGTTTGTAAAAATTAATAAGCTTTCTTGAATTCAAAAATAAGTACTGGTAGCAAATGATCATCTACATATGTACATCCCTTTAGATAGATAATCACATACAATATAGAGATTAGAGATTAATAATTCGGCTAAAACTACTTGGAAAAACCTCAGTGACCGGGACTGCACTTGGGAATTATATTCCTTTAATCGAATTTAACAATCAGATCATCAAATAAATTTATACAATATTAGTGTTTTTTCGAACTTTTTGTTTAAATTTGACAAAAATATAAAGAGGCAAGAGGCCAATGATATATATATTTTTTTTAATTTTATTTTCTATTCAATATTTCGTCATCCATTGGATATCATCCTCAGTAACAACCAGCAACAATAATGAAAACAATAAAAAAGTGTCACAACGCAATATTAAATGTAAAAGCATGGTGATGCTTTTTTATTGTTTTGATTAATGTTACTTCATTATTCCTGAGGACACTAGTGCATGGCAAAATATTGAATAAAAAACAAAATAAAAAAATCTGAATTATTGGCCTTAACCTTATTTATATTTTCGTTTAAATTATACAATAATTTAAACTATATTTATATTCACTATCAAGCGTTAGATTAAAATGTTGTCTGCTATATCATTCAATTCAAAAAAATAATAACACGCCACAAAGAATATCTTCAAATTAATCCATATCGCATTTTAAATTATAAAGCGTTCAAAAATAAACCATAATAATAACATAAGTCCAACTAGAAGCACAAAAAACACATCATGTATAAGAATTTTTCTTTAAACTTTAGGTATCGAAAAAAAAGGCCACGAAGCCATAAAGAAAAGGACACAATCAAAAACATTTCACTAGAATATTGTACAACATATATTTTTCAAACGACACACATAACCAGCAGAACATTACAGTAGAGCTCGTCAGAAAAACATAAACTTCTAGACATTATTAAATAGTGAATGAGTGAGTGGATGACTGAAGAAACGGAAGAAACTGTCTTAAGATGATGACAAAGAACACGACGACAAAGATGATGATGTATTCAAGTACCTTTTTTTTGGGGGGGGGCAATATACACGTATCCATACCGGAAGAGAAAAGCCACAAAAAATGTAGGTTATATTTCACAAAATATTAGATTAAATGAACAACATTAGTAAAGAAACCTACATCAAAAAAAATGTTTTAAAATCAGACATTTGGGAAATACCGCATACTCATTACAAACATGTTGAGTTTGGTTTATTTGAAAACTTAAAAAAGTTTTTTTTTTTTTTTAAATAAATATTTACTTGTTTTATATCTTGTGGTGAAAACTACGAAAATCACTTTCTTTGCAAGCAACTAAATCTAGTAAATTATGTAGAATTATTAAATAAACACACATAGACACACACTTGTATAATTATGAAATATTTTAATTATTTACATTTTCTTAAAATTCATTTAAATTATTTTAATGAAATTTTCTTTTTAACAATTATTTTTTGTATTAGCATTTACTTTATATTGCAGTAATATTTTCTAATGATTTTTTTTTTTTATTTTGCACAAAAATTCATTTATTTTTATTTATTTTTTGAAAAAGAAAAAATAAACATATATGTCACATACGCTTAAAATTTTACAACACGTACCGTTAAATACAACGTTCGCAATACATCTACTGAAAAAACTACAACTACTTTTAACCATTTGCGAAAATTGTATTAAGCGTAGTAATAGAAAAATGTTCCTTCCATTGTGTCAAATTTTTATACGAACGAACTGTTAAATGAGTATTTAGCAAACAGCTTCGTTTATGTCTTGCTCTTACTTTCGCTTAAAAAAAAAAAATACCTTCGAAATATGCGAAATTCGAAGAGACTAAAAAATATTATGTATTCATTTCGAGTACAAATCTACCGTTATTAAGAGCGGCAAACTGAATATAGCGAGAGTGTAAGAGAGTTTCAAAATAAAAGTTTTCTTCGAAATTCGGTTTTATAAAAAAGCGGTTATGTGTGGTCATGGTTAATATGAATGGAAAAAGAGTTGATGAGTTGGCGTGTATAACAGTTAGCATAATTAAAATAAATAAATATATACAATTTCAAATATACATAAATATATATATATATACTCAAGTTTATTTATTTACAGATAATAAATTATGTTTCATTTAAACCCGGTTGGAAAGACTGTCGTCCGAATTTATGCTACTTATGCAACAGTAATGAAATAAAAAGAAATATTAAATCGAATTAATTTAGATATTTTTTAAAAATATTGAGTAGTTAATGTGCAGTTTAGAAGAAAAAAATTTGTTGCTTGTTTGAACATTAAAACATTTTCAGAATTATAAAACATTTGCAAAGCGTGTGTCAACCTAGACAATTAAATGCATCCATTTCTATAGATTCATAATACCCTCTTAAGATAAGTTATATATATTGAAACTTTTTTAGTATAATAAAACCAAGTAAACACATAAAAATCAGAAACGTGTAAATAATTTAAGATTGTAACTTCTTATGTTAATTGCACTAATTTTGTACATTACTGTAGAAAATAAAATATTTGATTGTTTCTACTTGTTTGAAAAAGGAAAGATTCTTTATTTTATTTTAATTCATTTATGTATTTATTTTATATCCTATGACCGTCCAAAGCACTTTGCCATGCAGACAGGTGCAGTCGGATATTTTTAACAAATTTATAATTGATTTACAATAGGTTTATGATTTAATTATAATTAAGTCTTTACCTTATAATTTAAAACTGCTTTCTTACTTAAATTCTACAATGCTTAAGTATATATCAAAAATACTCTTATGGATAGCATTTTTTTTCTTTGCCTAATGAACAGAAATGTTCTTGGAAAAATGTATGTCAGAATATTTTGTGTTATAAGCGCATATGACTTCTGGATATATATAATATTAATAGGTAAGGCGATTTCTTGTGACCGAAGATTTGTTCCACAGTTATCTCCCGATTTTGGCCAAGCGTATCTTATTTGAAAGGTATTTCTTTTTAGTTGTCCACCAAACTTACAGATTTTTAAATTTTTACATATTTTTGGAGTTATGCTCATTAAAAGTTGCTACTAACACATACATAAAATTATACAATGCTATGTGTGTGTTTATTAAATTTCATTTCTTCATTAACAATAATAATTGTATTGAATTAAAAAACTATTTTGGACATAAACCAAAAAAGTGTTGAATTGTGAATTGGATAAAATGGATGAGCATAGCTTTAGGTTCAATAATTTATTAAATGAAAAAATAAAATATACTAAAATTTGCACTCGAATGTCGAGGGCTGGGATCTGCTAGTGAATATATTATTACTTCACGGTCGTTTACCAAATCAAAAAAAAATTGCAAAGTAGAACTACTTTTTGTTTAAGTATTTTAAAAGTGTGCCGTAAAGAAGTAGAAAAACATATTATTATATGCGTCCGGCTTTCGATTACAAAAAATATTGGAACATCACACCCGTTTAATTTTTTGTTCTATATTTACAATTTGGGTGTTTCCGTGATTTAAAAATTTTTTTTTTTTGTATTTTATAATCTAATGTAATCGATTAAAACGTTACTTTTTTTAAAAAGTTAAAGTGAGTTAAATGTCCTTGCTGCCGGAGCCAACGTATCTTAAGAGAGAAACTCTTAAAATAAACTTAAAAATAAGAATTAAAAATTCCTAAAACTAAAAACTTAAAAACAACTCAACCAGAACAAAACAGAAAATAAAAATATAAATGTGCTTTCCTCCTGAATATATATTTTATTTACAATCTATTTTACAATATTAAGTAAATTTTTTGATATAAAAGATAAAACTTAACCTACGTTATTAGGTTTCAGTAAACCCAATAACCTTATATATTATGTACATATTTACAATATTTTTATTTTCGTAAGGTAAATCTAATACATGAAACCTTTTCAGTCTAATAATGAAATGGCTAGAGTATTTGGATGGTTACTGAGTCTATCTAAATAACGGGAACTAAACTTTCTTACCTAATTTTTCAGGAACAGAATTTTAAGATCATCGTGTATTTGTTTGTTGGTTACAAACTACGGAGCTTTAGCAATTTGTCTCGGAGTTTTTGACTGGTATCGTTGAAGTATCACTATGTTCGAGTTGCATGCGCTTCCCAATAATTGTATACCGTATGTCCAAAAAGGTTTCAATATAGTCTTATAAATTCTAATTTTGTTTTCGAGACTAAGTTCAGACCTTTCTCTTAATAACCAATGCAATTTTTTTGATTTTATATTTAAATGTTCTCTTTTCTTTTTGATGTGATCTTTCGAAGTGAGTCTTCTGTCCAGATACATTCCTAAGTATTTTACAGTATTGGATTTAGGTATTTGAGATCCATTATTATGAACTGGTGGGGAATCATTTTTCCTTAAAGTAAAAGTAATATGTACCGATTTATCAGTATTGATATCAATTTTCCAGCCAATCTTCTCATACATTTAATTCCCTTTGTACTGTAATAGGGGATTCATCAGCGTACGTCGCAATGGTTGCATCTTCCAGTATAGGCATATCTGATGTAAATATCGTATATTAAAAGGGACCTAGTATGCTGCCCTGAGGAACACCTGAATTTATATCACAAATTTTAGAAAATTCCTCATTTACTTTTACATAAAACGTTCTGTTATGTAAATACGATTTAAATATTAAGTACACTGGTGTTGGTAAAAATGATTTTAGTTTTAATAAGAGGCCATGATGCCAAACCCTATCAAAAGCCTGTTTCACATCCAAAAACACCGCTGAGCTGTACAGTTTTCTATCAAAAGTGTTCATAATCATTTCAACAACTCTATGGCATTATTCTGGAGTTCCATGTTTATGACGAAATCCAAATTGGTGATCAGGAATTGTGTTTTCTGTAACAGACGATATGACAATAATCTTTCAAAAACCTTTGAAAAGGTAGCCAGTAGACTTATTGGTCTATTGACCAATATATTTGGCCTAGGGATCATAATGATTTCCGCACATTTCCATTGTATGGGAAAATAAGAAAGTCTTAGTGACGAATTATAAATGAGAGTTAAATACAGTATGGATTTTATCGACAAGTTCTTAGCCACAGTTGAATCTATTTTGTCACAACCTGGAGATTTGGTGTTATTTAATTTAAGAATTTCCTTCTTCACTTCTGAAGGAGAATATGATTTTATCGGAAGGTACATTTGACAAGGAGAATATTGAAAGGTTTTTTCTAAGTCCTTAGCGAACGCATCAGCTTTTTGTTGATTTACACCGCTACCATTTTCATCTTTTAGAGGCATATCTCTTTTTGCAGGTCTTTTTAAATATTTGGTGACTTTCCACAGACTGTATTCACTATTGTTATTATTAGTTGTAAGCTTTCTTAAAGAGTTTGCAGTTTCTTCATTTTTATAGTCCGCTATACGTGTTTTGAGATCATTAGCAGCACGGTTATAATTAGTTTTGTCTAATGGAAATTTGCTTGAATGCCAAATTTTTCTCTGTCTTCTTTTTTTACGTATAATCTCTAATTTCTGCAGAAACTAAAAGTTGATTTCCAGTTGTTTGTATTGTTTGTGGTGTTGAAAGAAAAGCTGCTCCATGAGGTGGTGTACTTTTTGTATAAAAATTGATGGATTTCGATTTAAATCAAAATTTTTAGGAAGATTTCCATAAACGTAGCCAATACATGATAAGTTGTTTATATTTGACCAACTAAATGTTCTTTCTTCGAACAAAAAGATTTTTCATAAAATTATTTTCATGATATGATAATCTTAAAATGCATTTTCTTAAAACACCACGTATATATAAGCCACCTGGAGAAATATTTGATTGGTTATAAATAAAAATATTTGAATATCACTCACAAACTTAAAAAGTTAATAAGAATCCATTTCCTTTATTACCGTAGGTGAAACATTGAACAAAAATAATTTCAACAATCAAGAGAAAACAATTTAAATATCTCGTTGGCCATCTGCAAACACGCCTGTGTTTAAATCCACGAAAATCCAAATGTATTTTAATTCACAAGATGACATCATTACAAACTACGAGAAAATTGATACCGTACAAACGGCGAAAAGTCTGGAAATAATATTTAACAGTAATCTAATTTGGTCAAATCATATCAATGGCACTGGTTGTGCAAATTTTTGTAAAATTATGAACGTTGGAATCTTTGCAGTATTTTACGCTATTGAAATGAAAGTACTACTTATGAAAGCTTATTTGATTCCATGTCTTACCTACGGTTGTGAATTGTTCTCTAATTGTGACTCCACAAGTAAGAAAAATTCGAAGTTTTATATAACAATGTCATACGATATGTTTACGGACTTAACAAGCGAGATCAAGTATCGTCCTATTCGAAGACTCTCTACGGAGTATCTTTTGAAAACGTGTTAAAGATAAGAATATTAATATTTTTCGAAAAGTTATATACTCTCAAAAACCGAAGTACTTATTTCAAAATATAAGCCTTACTAGATCGTCAAGAGACAAAAATGTTATAATTCCCTAATTGTTCTTCATAAATTTTTTGATTAAATTCGTTATACATTTGTTACCTATAAATTTCATTTTTATATTCTTTTTAAGTTATTGTTAAATATGATTTATGTTCTCATTACTCACTAGCACTCTAACTTATAAGATTTTTGTCTTGGTGTACTAGGTCATCAAATAAATAAATAAATGAAATAAAAAACATTTTCATTTAATACTTTTTACTCCTGTTAATTTTTCTTTAATAGTTTTTTATATTATAATTATAAATTTGTTTAAATCATAATTTTCATGACTTTAATCTTTCTATTATTATTTTTATTTGATTATTTATTTTTACTCCTAACAGTGAACACACTTTTGTATACTTTTTGGTCTTTTTTTTTTTTTTTTTTTTTTTTTTGTTTTTCTTCAAAAATTCAAATTAAGAGATAAGAAAGTATTGGAATAAAAAAATATATGTTTAAGTAATAAATATCTCATGAACTAATCAATCGATTTCAATAATTATTGGACAAAATTCTTCACTTTTAATTGTACTTTGAACTAAAATTTGGATTCAGCCCAAAAATGGCCCCAACGTAATGTTTTTGGACGAAATCATGAAAAAATCGCAAAAATACCTACCGGCAAAAGTAGCAGACTAGATTTTAAAGATAGAGGTATAGTTCCTAGGACAAATTTTCTTGAAATGACCCATAGAACACGGAAATCATACGTATTTGATTTATTTTTTTCACTCCCCACAAATCGATCCGCCCTAATATATACACATATATATGGATCAATTTCAATCAAAACGTACACGAATTTTTTTTTGTTTTGTTTTAAAATATTCGTAAATTTTTCAGATAGAGTACTCGATTTACGGGAAAATCAAAGATATTTAATTCATTTCTTTTTTCACTCCCCACAAATCGATAATATATATGCACCAAGGTTAGTCCTATTGGATAGTAGTTTAGAAACAATTTTTCAATAAGATCGGTCAGGAACTCTCAGAGTTAGAGGGAGTCAAAATTTGATATTTTGGCCAAACAGATGTTTTTCTCATCAATGTAACTTTTTGCCTATTGTTCTTAGCAAAATTTATCCCAAATAGCTTAGATCTTTCGGAAAAAAATTTAAAAAAAAATTAAAAATTTTTGACTTCTTTTTGAAAAATCAAAAATTTGTTGACTTTTTTCAAAAAACGCCCTTTTCCTTTAAGAGCTTTATGGTCGCTTATTGGGATGCGAGTGCCATATCAATCAAAAAAGATGTTTTTTAACTCAAGACAACGGGTTTTAAATTTTTAGCATATGTACTAATTTGAATTTTTTTCCTATTAGTGTGTAAGTGTTTCTAAAACCTTAAAAATAAAATGTATACTAAGAAACTAGAAAAATTATTCTTTCCGACGCACAGTGGACCATTTGACGAGAAGGCGGTCAAAAATCTATAACTTTTGATTGGATTGGGATCTTGATATGCGGTTTTTTTTTTGTTTGGTAGGTGAGACTTTAGGCTTTAAGTTTTGCTATAAAACGTAATTCTCGACCGAAAATAAAAAAAGTTACGGAGGGTTTAAAATACATTTTCATTTGTAGTTGAATTTTAGTACAAAAGTGAAGTGTTAAAAGGTAAAAAAAGATTTTTTTAATATAGTGTCTTATTTTTGCAGTCAATTTTACAACTAATACTTTTTAACAATTTTTTAAGTTAAGTTTTTCAGAAAATGCCAAACTTTGGCCCCCATAAACTTTTTTGTCCTAATGTGCACAAGGGCCAAAGGTTGTTTTTTTTTTTTTTAAGATCCGAATTAAAATATATAATTTATTAAGCATCGAACGTAAAAATTACCTTATATTGGTTCAAGATAGAGAAGTTTCAATGAAAAACTCGTATGTTTTTGCTTTAGTTAAATTTTTTTTGTTGTCTTTTTAAATATTTTTATATCAATTTTTATGGTAAATTTATGAAATATAACAATTTTTATTGTAAATTTACAAAATATATAAATTTTTAAATCAAGAAAATTTTTTAACTATATAAAAATAAGTGTAACTTAATGTTAGTGTAATGAAAAAGTACTTTAAATCAACCAATTTTAGTAAAAATTTCTTCTAAATAGCCTTGATTTTCATATTCTAGAAGTTGTTTACCTTCTTCGTCTAAATCAATAGAGGTAGTTTTCCATTTTTGACGAATGTTGGACATATATGGATCTGAACTTGTAATATGATTTTGAATAGTCTTATTAATTCATGATCTACACCTGTGATAGATGCTGCAGTTTCCGGATCGGAAAAAAATCTCCTTGCAGTATTTCCATCATTTGCGTTGCCTTCCCCTTGTTTTGGTTTGTCGATTACGAGGCCTAGCTGTAGATATTTTTGTTGAATTTGTTTTTTTTTTGCTTTCTTTTTTCTTCATTTTCTTTGTTTTTTTCTCACTGTTTCGCCTAACGGACCAAATTCCAAATCATAACCCAATTTAAGAATATGCTCCATGAAACGTATTCTAGCATGAAGAGGGGACATTCCAAATTCGTAGGCTTCCTTAAAACTATCGTCTTCTGGTGGGGGTTGACTTAATTGACTTGATGTCTTTTGGCATATAATGCAGCTTGACGTTGACTTTGTTCCAGTTAAAGCTTGTGCAACTTTTCCATCAATCATTGTGAGACACATTTTAAAATGTAAATATTACTGGTTGAAGTTCCCTAATTTGATCTTTTATTTTTTGAACTTCTTCAGTTATTACATCTTTGGTTTCCTTTTTGAATGCAAATTTTATTGGTCTGCAATACATCAATCTCTGTTGCTCTACTAGTTGACAGCTCTAAGACGCTATACCTTTTTGTTAAGCGCAATGGAACGAAAGATACCATAAATAAATTAGCATCTGATGAATTTTAGGCATTAAATTGCTTGTATTGTTTCTGACCAGAGGATCCATCACATCCCCATTTAGAAATTAAAGTAATGATGCCATTACCAATTTTTTTTAAATGATCAGTATCAAGCGTATTTAGCAATCTTTGTGCAGTATGTTCAAGGAGATCTTGCAATTTTATTTCTGCTGATGTTGAAGTGACACTAATAGCAGATTGTAAAGGTAAGCATTCTTTTTTGGCAGAAACTAAATCTCGATACTCTGGAAAACTCCCACAATTCTTTTCATTGGCTCGCTTCCGCAATTCCTTATATTGATTTTTGGTCAATTTCAAATCCAAAAATAGGGCGAACGCTTCTTCCGGCGTAAATTTCTTATCTTCAATTGGTGTAGGAATGCTTTTCAAAATCCTCCTTGTGCGCCTTGGGCTCGCTTCTACTATTTTTTCAATTATTTCAATTTTATTTGTTTTATTTTAGGTTGGTTGAATTTGGTGCAAAAATGAATCCTTAATAATTCTTTGAGAAATTTCTTCGTTGATATTCTCCAGCTGGCGCCTTCGAGATCTTTCACTACATCCGTCAATTGGTTTTGCTGGTCGACCCTTTTTCCACTTTCGTTGGGAGTTGTAGATGCACTCTCAAAAATAAGTTCCTTTATTAACCAGTCTTGGTAACGTTTGTACATCTTTGCCTTGCTATGAGAGCATTCAATGTACCGTCTTTTCAAATTCGATGCAAAATTAGTAATTTTTCCTTTGTGCATTTCAATGTCTTCTAGGTTACAATTCTTAAAGAAGTCGTTGCTCACTTTGTGCAAAATTACATCGTCTACATCATTTCGTTGAAAATAAATATCTGCCAGATATCTGTAACAGTACTTAGCCATTGCACAAATTGTAATGAATAATAATTGTGGAAACATTATTATAAATACTCTTTCTTGCAATTATGTAAAATAAAAATTTTTATCTTTTATTACCACTTTTAGAAGCATAAAAAACCCACACCCTAACCCCTTTTAAACGGTGAAGCATACCTGATCATATCTTAAAGGGCTATGTCGCAATAGTTTTTTTTACCATTTAGTATAATTTTTATCGACCTTATCTATAATTATGTTGTTTTTTCTTAGAATTATCTAAGTCAGGCTTTCAAGGTCACAGTAAATGAAAAATAAAAGACTATTTATTCATAATTTTACTCCTCCGACGTTTCGTTGAGATTTTTTCAACTTCCTCAGGGATTTAAATTTTATTGAATATATAATCTTTACATTATAATTTTAAATAAATTTGTTTTTAAACAATACAACAAGTACCACATAAAACACAAAAATAAATAAAAATAAATAATAAAAATAAAACAGAATATATCACAGAGGAACTTTCTTTCTTTTGGTATCACAGTTTAAAATTGACCATTTACAAATTTTTATCTTTTACTACCACTTTTAGAAGCATAAAAAACCCACACTCTAACCTCTTTTAAAAGGTGAAGCATACCTGCTCATATCTTAAAGGGCTATGTCACAATAGTTCTTTTTTTACCATTTACTTTACCTGTTATTTAAATTGTTTCCCATTTTTTCAGGTACTAAGACTAATAATGTTTTTGAAAGATGTCTATGTAAATGTACCTGTCACAATTAAGCGCATTATATCTCAACCCTTTTTTATAAGTATATAACAACTCCTGACAACTCTACCTACACGCAAAAAAATACACCGCGGTGCACCGGTATGACCAACTTTTGTATTCATAACACTCAGACGGACGGACGGACATCGTTTAATCGACTCAGAAAGTGTTTTTGAGTCGATCCGTATAATAAAAGATGGATAAAGGTCCAATATTTTTGGCAGTTACAAACATCACCTCAAACTTAATACATCCTATCCACATAGTGGACAACTTTTCTATTCATAAATTTTGCAGAAAATATCTAACCTTGGGTCAGAAAAATTGTTCTGGTGCACACGGGCGGAAACGGGCAGGTATATAATGGGGTATAGGAGTATAGGGGAGGGTTCGGACTATAGAAGAGTGCAAGATTTTTTCTGACTGCTTTTGACTGGCAGGAGTTATGCTCTATTAAGTAGATTTTCGGAAAATTTGGATCTTTTTAACAAATTTTTTTTTAATTTCGGAATGACTCAGTGATTTTACATTTTTAACATTAATAGTATGGAAGCCACAAAATCATACAAAATTAATTTCACTTAAAAATCTTTTAAATCAAAAAAGTTACAGTCATTCAAAAATAAAAATTTACAAAGAAATTTTTAATTTTAGCAAAATACTGAGAAAGCCCATTTTCAAAGACCTTGTTCGCTATGATATAGTTGAGATAGAGTCGCAATTTTTTGGCTCCCGAGGTTTACTAGTATTTACTTTCAAATGAATAACATAACTTTAAATTCGGTAACAAAAAAAATATGATTTTTGGCCGCCTTCTCAAAATATTGTCCACTGTGCGACGGTATGTAACATACCTAACTAAAATTTCATACCTTCGATACTGTAATACCCGCAATATGTTAACCTCAGGAAAAAAAATACTTTTTTTCTATAGAGATGTTGAAAAATTACTATTTTTTAATTATTTGTAATAATAATTAAATTAATATATAATCTTATATATTAAAAGAATTTATGAATAAACTTTGCATTCAAGATTTTTTTCAATATTTTTCTTCTCTCTATAACTAGAGTTCTAATTAACGTAGGCTGTTGACATAGCTCTAAGAACACTCAGTGGATCAAGCTCCTTCTTTTGAGCTGCTTAAATTCGTTCGGTTTGAGGAAAGTTATGCGTAGAGAATCATCTTTACTTTTACTGTACGTTAACTTATCTTGGCATATTTTGGCATTACTGTACGTTAACTTGTCTTGGCAAATTCGTTGGGTTGAGGAAAGTTATGCGTGGACAATCAACTTTACTTTTAGTGTACGTTAACTTCTCTTGGCATATTTTGGTATTACTGTACGTTAACTTCTCTTGGAAAATTTTGGTATTATAATATAAGGCTGCGGAGCAGCAGGGGTCCTCTAGTAATAATAAAAATAAAAACATAAATAACTTAATAAAATTTAATCTATATCACATTAGATCCATTTATAACATAACTATTTTTTAATTAATTTATTGTAGCTGATGAAGTATTTAAGTTTTATAAATTTTTAAATATCCAGTCTTTTCATCCGGCTTATTTATCGCCTTTATTTGCAGCTTTTTCCAATCTTTTCTTGGCGTTGCAAGGTTCAGCTGTTGATTTCGCTGCTGGTTTTTTTTTTTGGCCTTGGAAAGAATTAGATTTGAGTGGAGGCAGAAAACTTGGGTCTTCCATCGAAAAGCGATATAAAAGACTGGTATTGAGCGATGCCATCGATTGTTATCGCAGCATCGAATCTGTTCTTCAGTATTTTCAATGTTTCCCTATGATCCTATTTGCTACTAAAAACTATTTTAGTTTCTTTGCAATAATTCTTTGCCCAATGAAATAAAGATGTCGCATCTAAGCTTTATTTTGAGAAAAAAAAATGCCGTTTTTGAAAAAAAGGCCGTTTTTTGAAAAAAAAATTTCTATTTTCAATTTTTATATTTATTTTTTTTTTTTTTTAATTTTCTATATCACGTTTTTTTATGTCATAATTTTACAATGTCGTATGTTACAATATTATTTACATTAATTTTTGTATATTAGTTACGATGTCATTCAATTTAATTTGGAAAAATAAGTTTGTATACTATAAAAATCCTGTACTATAATTTTAAGACTTAGTCGTGTTGTGCGGGAAATCATTAAATTAAATAAATAATAAGACTTTAGTTTTCATTAAACAAAATTTTCAAAAACGCACCCATAATTTTCTAAGATTTCTAGTATGTTTGTTGAATTGTAGCATATTGTTAATATGGATTTCTAAAAATTTAAAATTTTCTTTGAAGGGAATTTCAAATATTAAAATATTGAACCTTTTGTATTTTTTTACTTATCTTGATGTTTGCTTGTTTAGTTTCTCACCTAAATATAACTTAATAACTATTGATGATTTCTCACTTAATTCTTCAGCAAATGGCTTCAGCGAATCCAGTTGGACAAATTTTATCGAATGAAGTCTTCCTTGTTTTATCACTTTTTTGAATAACGTAACATATTAAGGGCGTATGATTATTATTTATGAACTGATTAGAAGAGATGTATGTATACAAACTCGTATGAGTGATATTTATAATATTAAATCAAACATACATCAGGGTACTAATTATCGCACTCGTTATCGAAATTATTTTTCTATTTTCCAAAATAAAATACTAACAGCAATTGTACTCTGTTGGAATTTCGAATGATTTTACTCGATAACGAATGCGACGCGGCGATAAGCGTCCTGCATTTTTGATTACATTTTTACATGGATATATTATATAAATATTATCTGCTTAAGCCTTAGCCACAATTTTTCCTGAAGAATGAAATGACTCATAGCTAAAAAAAAAAAAAAACTAAGCAAATAAACATCAAGATAAAAAAATATAAATGTTCATAAAAAAAAATTGGCTTCAAAAAGCCAAACCCTTTGAGGTTTTATTATACTGGATTTATTATATTACCCTGATTTTTGTTTCATGCTTTTTGAGGGAAATGCATATTAAAATTTCTTAATTTTAAAAATAACTACAAATGATTTTAATTTTTTGACTGATTGAGGCTTTTTTTACTATCGAGCCTCGTTATAGAGAAAATAGGCTTTTTAAGATTTATCAGATTAAGGCGAGCATTCGGATTAAACTCACTTTTTTTAAACGATTTTTATAAATTTTTTGTTTATAAGTAAAATACTTCACGATAAATGTGTTAAGGCTTCATATTTATAGTAACATAAAATTAGTTACTCTTGTTTAAGCCGATACTGAGTACACGGGAGCAATTTTTAAAAATTTTAAAAATGATCAATGGATATAACGAACACATACAAACCCAATTTGACTGAGATATATATGATAATTTGGGTCTTATGGCAATTTATGTTGATTTTAAAAGGAACATTTGTATGGGGACTAGGTCTGAACATATACCAATTTCAATAGTGTCCATTCTATGGCTGATAAATGAATATATACCCAATTTGATTAAAATATATTCATATCTGCGACCTGCAGTTTGATTGCAAGGTTTTCAAGGACACACATACGGACGGACGGACGGATGGACATCGCTAAATAGACTCAGAATCACTTTCTCAGAATCACTTTCTGAGTCGATCGGTATAATAAAAGATGGGTCTAGGTAAAATATTTTTGGTAGTTACAAACAACAGCACAAAGTCATTATACCCAAACCACTTAGTGTTATAGGGTAGACTTATTCACGTAATCATGTAAACAGTTTTGAAAAGTTTGGTGTTGAGAAAATCGGTGAAAAAAAGGAATCGATTTTTCATTGGTTCAATAGTGAGTGACGCTTATATTTGTAAACAAATCAAAAAGAACATGTCAAGTAAATCAAAGGTTTGCTACTGAAAAATTGTATATTGACATTTGGACGTCTTGATAATACTAGTAGAATTTCAAAAGGTTCAGTCAACAACACTTTAAGAGTTAACTTGGACATAAAATGCTTCAAATCTCGATTGGTTCTAAAAATATACCACTTTTTTAAACGCTTCGCATGAATATCTAGGAAACAGTGTTTCTAAGAATGAATTGAAACGTACCATAATAATGAGACTGGTATCTATTCCTACAACCCCGAAACAACTGAACAGTAAAGCGAATATCGTAAAAAAGGTGATGCAAGACCAAAAAGATGACGCCAGAGTCGTTAAAAAAAAAAGTCCAGGCCAAGATAACAGTTTTCTTCGATTATCATTGTTAACAAAGAAAATTATTTGAGTATTATGTATCATTTTCGTGAACCGATTCGCAAAAGGAGACCAGAATTATGTGCAGACAATGCAGTTGCGATTGTGTGATATTTGGTCATTCAAAAACTCTAAAGACCACTTCGTGGATACCGCTTTGTATCAATTGTGGAGATAAATCACGAATCGCTGCACGGTTTGATGGCCAGTTCGGAAATCAACTTTAATAATTGTTCCAGGGATTGGAAAAAACATAGATATAAATGCATTGTATCGGAGGGTGATTACCATAAAGGTGACGAATTGATTTGGAAGAATAAATACAAAATATTTATTTTATAACAGCACAATACTACTTTTCTGCATTCGCTGATCTTTGGCATTAGCATCCTTCATAACTCCATTCTGGTTGCTGACATTAATACAAATTTTCTGTACATTGACCTCCGTTTTGCTTTATCTAACACGTTTTTCGTTACGTTTCTACGTTGAACTATATATAAATTATCTGATATATATACGCTGTGAAAAAAATCATGTGAGTCCGATCACAGGGGCGATGTGTAAGCATCTAGTAATTAAAGGCATTTCTATGGCACTTTTTTAAAATCAAACAGAAAGCGGCACCTGCAAACAACTGCAGGGTCTCTGCTAATATAAAAATATTTATTATTATTTATTATTTGAACTGGTTAATTTTTATTTTTTAATTTTTTTTTCTGTTTCATTTTTAATTTTTCTTTTTTCCTTTTTAATATTTCATCTTTAATATTTTATTTTTCATTTTTCATTTTTTATTTTTCATTTTTCATCTTTCATTTTTCATTTTTTATTTTTCATTTTTCATTTTTCATTTTTCATTTTTCATTTTTCATTTTTCATTTTTCATTTTTCATTTTTCATTTTTTATTTTTTATTTTTTATTTTTAATTTTTTTTTCACTTTTAATATTTTATTTTTCATTTTTCATTTATTGTTTTTCATTTTTCATTTTTTATTTTTCATTTTTAATTTTTTATTTTTAATTCTTCATTTTTCATTTTTCATTTTTCTTTTTTAATTTTTTTTTTTCACTTTTAATATTTTATTTTTCATTTTTCATTTATTATTTTTCATTTTTCATTTTTTATTTTTCATTTTTAATTTTTTATTTTTAATTCTTCATTTTTCGTTTTTAATTTTTTATTCTTCAATTTTAATATTTTAATTTTCATTTTTCATTTTTAATTTTTCATTATTAATTTTTTATTTCTCATTTTTAATTTTTAATTTTTCTTTTTTCATTTTTCCAAACACTTCCCAATGAAATCGTGCCTTCATTTTATCTCCAAACACTTCCTAACATTTTCGCCAATTCAACCGTACCCCACACTGTTTTTGTCTTACTCGGTTCTTGTAATAGATTTTTACCCTTGAGCGCATAGATATTTACACGTCAAAAATATGCAGATATTTATAAAGTATTGGATTGGTTTAAAATCTCGTGATATTGCTCGAAATCATTTTTAAACTCTATTTCATTATTATTATTTCATTTTTTAATTAAAAATAATATTAAATGCAGTGATAATTGTCACTACGGTAACAAAGTTGGTACAGGAACATTAACTTGGTTTTTGTACCAAGGGAGGCAAATACTCCAAACTGTTCGCATCTTAAAGCACTGAAGGAATATTGGGCTCTTGTGAAAAGGGAGTTGAAGATCATAAAAAAGGTTCTCCAAAATGTGGAAGATTTTAAATGGAGATTGATTATCTTTTTTGAAAATGTGACAGAAACATCTACAAAATACTTAAATAAAGGGTTTCTAGAAAAGGTCCATTAGCTAATAAGTAGCTATTTGAACTAAAAAAATTATCTTTTTTACAGTTAAACAAAAAAAAATCGAAACTCTAGGTTCAACGGTCATTGCATTTTATACAAGTAAAGATTTTTCCGATCTCACTCTAGTGCCTTAGGTCCACAGCTGTGCTAGGTGAGGTCTTAAAAAATTTGAATTCCGATGTGATTATTTTATAGGAACTAGGTTTCAAAATTGTTCGATCAAGACCATATTTAGGAATACCACTTATATGACACATAAATATATTCGAACCAAATTTAAAACAAGTAAGTAAATTATAGCCAGTCTAGACCGACTATACGGTACCCTATACCATGGTTTAGAGACCCTATCTCTTCGGCCCAACTAATTGGATATAGAAAATAAGCGTAAACCAAATTTGAGTGGCATCGTTATTAATTTTTTTGGCTGCAGATATAAAAAAGTTCATATCGGGTGCTATATTCATATGGAAGCTAGGTCGAAAAATGGACCGATCACTTATATTTTGAAAAAAAAAATATACAATCTAAATTTGAGAAAGATCTGTGGAATATTTTTGTTTTTTGATAAGCTTAAGTGAAGATCGGGAAGCAGCTCTATATGGGGCCTATGACCAAAACTTGTCCTATAGGGATTATTTTTGGACTACTGATTAATGGATATAATAAACACATACAAAGCCAATTTGACTGAGATCTATAGGAAAATTTGGCTCTTATGGCAATTTATGTCGATTTCATAAGGGTCATTTGTATGGGGACTAGGTCTGAACATGGACTAATTTTCACCAATTTCAATAGCGTTCATCCCATGGCCGATAGAAGCTTATATACCAAATTTCATCGAAATATATTCATATTTGCGACCTGCAGTTTGATTACAAGGTTTACATGGACACACAGACGGACGGACGGACGGACGGACGGACGGACATCGTTAAATCGAATCACTTTAGAGGTACAGGTGCGATACATATATCATAACATGGGCCTTATTGTACTTAAGGTCAAATAAAAGGAAATATTTGTATACAATATACCACAGAGTTTTGTAGAGTACACAAATATTTGTTAAATCATGTTCAACTTAAGAATTCTAAAGCCTTTAAATTGAATAGCTATATCACACAGCTTTTGCAATTCACCTAAATCAAAGCAAAACAAGTAAGAAAATTATCGTCGGTCTAGACCTACTATACGATACCCTATACCATGCGTTTAGAAACTCTATCTCTTAGGCCCAACTAACTGGACATAGAAAATAAGCAAAGACCAAATTTGAGTGGGATTTTTATTAATTTTTTTTGGCTGCAGATATGAAAAAGTTCATATCGGATGATATATCTATATGGGGACTAGGTCCAAAAATGGACCGATCCTGATCATGTTTGGTAAAGTCTCTTTTATTTTGCAAAAATATATACAAACAAAATTTGAGAAGAATCAGTGCAATATTTTTCTTTTTAAATAGATTTTAGTGAAGATCGGGAAGCAGCTCTATATGGGGTCAAAGGGACCATTTTTGGACTACTCATTAGTGGATGTAATGAACGCATACAAACCCAATTTGAGTAAGATCTATATGACAATTTGGATCTTATGGCAATTTATGTCGATTTCATAGGGGTAATTTGTATGGGGGCTGGGTCTGAATACGGACCGAATTTCACCAATTTCAATAGCGTTTATCTTATGACCGACAGGAACTTATATACAAAATATCATCAGAACATACTCATATTTGCAACCTGTAGTTTGATTACAAGGTTTACATGGACACAGATGGACGGAGGGATGGACATCGCTAAATCGACTTAGAAAGTGATTCTCAGTCAATTGTTATAATAAAGGACAGGTCTAGGATAAACATTTTTGGTAGTTGCAAACAGCAGCACAAAGTCATTATACCCAAACCACATAGTGGTATAGGGTATAAAAATATGTCACAATTTAGAGTCCTTAAATACATTTAAGTAAATATCGTTAAGCACTATAACGGGGCTAAGTCTGTATATGCACCGATTTTCCGTAATAAAAGTCTATAATCAAAATTTAAAAAAATACAATATTCCATACAGGTTTGCACGTACACAGAAGGACGAACGGTCGCACATTGTCAATTCTGAAGCGATTAGTACAATAAGAGATCAAGTTCAATTATTTCTGGTAGTTTTAAAAACCAGTCTAAGCTCATTATATCTTGACCACAGAGTGGCATAGATTATAGATATCCTCCTCTACTGCTCATTTTATTGTGTGACTTTTTATTGTACTTTCAAAAGTCAAATCTAAGATTTGTTGGATAATTTTAGTCATATTTTTCAAATAACTAACATCATTTAATACAGTAAAGTATGTATGTATAATATCCTATAGAAATTTATATTTTCACCTCTTTAACATTCACGAAACATATGGAGCATAAGTATTCATGTATATATTTTTTTTTTAAATAAAAAGAAAGTATGACATGTATTGTGCTCGCCCTTATAACCCTATTTTCAATATATTTGCATGATTTCTTTAACACCATTCAATATGCATTATAACAATATGAATGTATGTATGTATGTATGTCTAAACTCTTGTTATTAAATATAAAAAAAAAAATATTTCAAAATATATCAGGTACAGTTCTTAGTCTCATTCATGTTCAAGAATGTCATTCTAAAGTATATTATATTTTTGCCATCATTTATATCTACACCTTATGTTCTGTAAAAAGAAATGGCATTCTTTTGCATACAAGTATTCTTTTAGTCTAGAAGAGAAAGCATGTATTGTCGAAGGTATTTCGTGTGTTTCAGTTTTAGCATTTATGCTTTAAGAAATTGACAAGTCTCAGACGTTTTATTGTGTAGGCTTTTGTTTTCGATTCTTTAAAAAAAAAAAAAAGTTGGAAACAAGTGATGGTAGTGGATAATTTTGCTTTTTAACTAGCATTCATGTAAGAATGTTGCACACAAGTAGCTTTATTTCTTCATACATTAATAAAAACGAACATTCAGATGATATAAACATTAGGGCCATAACCAAATGTCGGCCTTAGCAAAATTTTGGATAAGTTGTCAATTAAAACCTCAATTAAGGAAAGTATATTTTAAAATCCTTGCAGGTTTTCTTATTTATATTCTACATTGAATTAGAAACTACTTTCTCATCCATTTCAAATTTTGTAATTAGATTTCAGCCAGTTGGTGATATAAATCTATATTCGCAGCTGTAGCGCAGACCTTTTTAACAACCGCTAAAAGCAATTTGTTTTTCCTTAAGAAATATGTATGGCCTATTTGACTATGATTGGTCATTTGCAAAAAATTAAAAAAAAAGTTATAGCTCTAATGAGCATACACAGGTTGATGACATTTTTTTGTGCAAAACATATTTTAAAAATTATTATTCTTTAAAATTCCCACCACAATAGTTACCAAACAGCTGATGGTAAGTGTTTGGGAGAGTTAAGTGAGAACGGACATGCGTATTGAAATAATGGGAGCATGGTGGGCCGCTTGAAACAATACTAGGAACAATTTTATAAGTAAAATTGGTAATTGCGTTCGGCCAAATTTTATGGAAAGGGAGGGTATTTTGAATTAACAAATATCAACGAAATAAGTTGAAATAATTAAATGACAATTGCTGTTAGAAAAAACGGAAGTGGAAGCCGGTTCAATTTTATCATTTATAACTAATAACCAGACGGTTATTAATGTTATTAAAGCCGTTAAAACAACAGTTTAAACAACTCCTGATAAATGCAATTTTTAGATTATTGAAATACTTACATTATTTTCGTTGCTGACACAAGTTATCACAAGTTTTGATATTGAAGAGGCAATCAGACTAAAAGATGTGTTAAGATCGCCTTAAAGACAAGGAATAACCTCCACAAATGTTTCAGTGAAAAGGAAAAACTATTCGATACGATTAGCAGCGATTCGAACAAAAAGCGTAAACAGTATTCCAGAAAGCGCTAAAAGAGCGCTAAGTAGAAAGTAGAAGCGCTAAGAAGCGGTAGTAATATGTTAAAAAAAAATAAAATTATTTATCTTTCAATAGTGCGTGATAGAGAAGACGAAAACATATATTTCTAAAATGTATAACTATAGTGTATTTTTAATCAAACTAATTTCTGGAATTTCAGCTTTCATTAGTGATTTTATTGAATATTGTGATAATTGTTATATTATAATTGAATAGATTGTTTCTATATGAAAATTTGTTCTATTTAGGGCGGCCGTGAGGTTTGAACCTGTGTCTATCTCACATACACCCGTACTTGCACTTTTTGGTCATGCAATTTAACACACTCACATAAAGTCAGGCCTACGAGCAGTGTGGTTAAGAATCAGTTTCCTTACCATACAGCTTTTGCTTCGTAGTAATAACGGAAGATACAGCATTGCTAAACAAATAAACGTTATTTTTGAATTTTGCATATTTATGCATTTATACTTCTAATTTCCACTATTCTCAGTTTCATAAGAGTTGCCATATATGATGTATGGTTTGTACATTCTACATATTGTACTTAGAACGTCATTTTCAGATAATTGTAATTAATATGCAAATTTTGATTTATTTCAATATTTCCTAGTAGATAAGAAGAAAGCATATATTTCTAAAATACATAACAACACTGTATTTTTAATCAGACCAGTTTCTGACATTTCAGCCTACATCAGTGATTGAGACAAAATCAAAATTTGTATATTAATTACAACTAGCAGATCCCAGCCCTCGAAATTCGAGTGAAAATTGTAGGAAAATTTATTTCTTCATTCAATTATAAATATTTGATGAACACACAGAACTTATACAACTGGGTTTGTTAATAAATAATTTTATAAGAACCCAAATGTATGCTAATCAATTTTATCCAATTCAAGATTCAACACAAATTTAATAAGCATATAGAATTGCATAGTTTTCTTAAGCTTAAATATATGTTTCATGTATGTGTTAGTAGCAACTTTAAATGCTTTTACCCAAAAAAATATGTTCCAGATGGTGCAAATCTGTAAATATGGTGGAAAACAAAAACGAAATGACTTTCAAATGTGGTATGTTTGATCAAAATCGGTTGGTTACTAAAATTTTTACATCGGTCACAGGGAATCGCCCTGGCTATTAATATTATAGATATGTCTGAAAATGACGCCAAATCTAAACAAAATTATTTATATTAATTTTCTGTCTGTATAATGGAATTCCGCAAGGTTCCCCGTTATCAATTTTACTTTTTCTAATCTATATATATATAAAATTAATTTTCTGTTTAGTTGTTTGATTGTTTGTTTGACCACTATAAAAATTTTAACTTTACGATAGATTTCTCTGAAATTTGGTACACACGTTCTCTGTACTCCAGGGAAGGTAGCCGTATGCTTCTTACCGGCCTCGCCTATTTTAAAGCCCACTTTTTTTTCGGGTTTCGCTCGAATTTACTGCACATCATTCTCATATCCCAGGCAAGGGTGTCATATATTTTTATAGGCCCGCCTACTTGTTTTTAATTTTCTATATACGCTTTGAGATTGCTTAAGAGAACAATCTCTTACGCTAGAAGTATCAACTTAGAATCTCTCTGTTTTTCTCATTCGCCTGCTCCAGAGTTAGGAGCCTGTACAATCTTTTCGTATATGCACCAGAAGGAAAGACCAGAAATGTTGTATATCCCAAAGCTCTAGAATAACTAAAATTCTTAACTTTTAGACATCATACACTCAAAATAAACCATGCGTAAACATAGTTAGTTGTAATGGTAAGCAGGCGCTGAGTACTTAGTCCCCAAAGAACAAATTTCCCACAACTAATGAGCTTATCCCTCAAAAATTGCAAAACGCGCATATGCGGACGCGACTCGTTTGCGAAATAAAGCTCAGAGAAAAGTCTTATGATAAATTTTATCTACGTATGTGCAATAATTACTACACATATGCTATAAGCAATTGCTTGAAGCAACCTTGCGGCACAATTTTAAACGTCGCATTCATTTTCCATTTTTGAAACTTCTATAAATTTGACGTCTCTGCTCAATGTTGATCACTTGTTGGATGAAGTAATTAAATTTTGAAAAGTTCTGATTCCTTTAATTTGCAAACGATTCCGTTAGTTATATTTGATGTTTACAAAATAAATAAACTTAAAAAAAAAACTTAAGGCGGTTTCGCAGCCTATTTTTGAAGTATTTTTGCTGTAGCGTCTTATAAAAAAAAATTCTAAATTAAAAAATCAGAAACTTTTTTAACAGAAATAAAAAATGAATTTACTCCCCAAAAAAACGTAAACATAGGGGAATTTTTTCATCATGAACCCAATCCCGTACAAATTTTTGGTGAGAAAGTTAATTTTTTTTTTGGGGAATTTGTTCATTGGGGACTAAGTACTCAGCGCCTGGTAAACATCGTGAACCATTTTTCAAGTCAAAGGCCTTTGAATCCCGGGCAAGACCGGGTAAAAACAGCTAGTTTGGCATAATTTTAAACTTATTAAACTATCTATGAAATTAATTTCTTTAACTTTAGCATTACTATGCACCAATTCATATCTATCACCATTTAGTGACCACAAAAGATTTTGAAAGTTAAAATCACCAAAAACACAGATACGAGAGTTAGCAGCCAAATTCGCATCTAGAAATACTAAATTGGATACATGGGCCTAATATAAATCATCAGAACTTTCTGGTGGAATATATGAAACACAAACGAAACAAATGGAATTAAAACCAAAAACAGAAACGAACAGTTGATGAAGTAAACCAGGTCGGTTTGTTCGGGGCCCGCCTCGTACAACTGAAATTAAAGACCAGCTGAAGGCAAACTGTCTCTACAGGTCTTTATTTCGCTAAAAGGATTACATTTGCATTAAATAAATCAATGTCAAATGAAAGACTAGAATCCTGGGAATTGTATACAATGTTTTGGTTTATCACATCATTATATCTATATTTCCAACATATTCTCTTGAAAAAAGTAATTATGTTGAGGACTTAAACATAAGGAAACACATGCTAAAGTTGAATTCATTTGAGCAGAGTTTATAAAATCTGAAACTCGCTATTATGTTATATCACCACAAGCAAAATATACTGGCCCCATAATAATAATTAATTTCAAATATTGTACAGTATATGTCGAGCCATGACAGCGATAAAGTTTTTTTTTAATAATCTTTACTTTAACACACTAAGAATTGCCTCTTACTAAAATTGTTTCTTGCTGCAAAGTCATACACCTATGAAACTTTGACGGATGATGAAAATGATGGTAATTTATCGATTATCAAAAAAAATAAAATCGATTATCATGTCACTATTTTCGCGGTCATGACGCACAGTGGGATTTTTTGTGCAATAAGTAATTTTTTCGACACATAAAATTTAAAAATGTAATGATGCAGTTTTGTAGAAAATTTATTCAGTATGAAGAACCAATAAATTGTATGCCAAAAAAACGTTTATTTGTCTTTCAAATAATGAAGTAAAGTCACATGTAAATTTTGGTCCAAAATATTGAAAACTGTTTACGCACCTCTATAGTGTTTGTACGTAAGATAATTTTATTGCTCTGATTTAAATAGTGATTTTTTTCAAATATAGTCTTTTCTGCGTATTTAAAAAAAAATTATAAAGTTCGCTCATATGGTTTAAAAGATATGATAGAACAAAATTTGTTCTATTATGTGCAGTGATTGCAAACTTCCTTGGAAGAAAAAAAGGTTGCTCGGTGGTGCTAGGTGCTATAATAATATGAAAGGTAAGACTCCATACTATCAATTAAAAAAGAAAGTTTAAATAATTAATAATCTTTTATAAAATCATAAAATTTGTCTCCAAATTCATGAAATTTTTAATTTTAAAAAATTGCAAAAGGATATGGCATACTTTTTGGCACGTGCCTTATTATGACATTTATTTACAACAATAACTTATTTGGAGTAGATTAGATAGAGGAGCAACTAATTGATCGATTTTGTATTATACTACAAATAATAACTTGTGACAAAAAAGTTAATTCCTTGAAGTTCAAGAATTTTGCTCAAGATACAGCGAAACTTTTTGTTGAAAAATATATTTGGTATTATATGCCAGTAACAGTACACAAAATACTGATACACGGAAAGGATATCACGGATGCGGCAATACTTCCTATTGGCATGCTTTCTGAAGAAGCCGAAGAAGCCAGAAATAAAAATTATCGAAATTATACATTAAGGTTCTCCAGAAAGTGTGATAGAGTTTCAACAAATACAGATGTTTTTCATCTACTTCTAGTATCGTCAGAACCTTTTATAAGTAGCATTAGATGTCAACTCCGTAAACAGGTTCTGGAACTTGATGATTTAGTTACAGAAATGATAGATGATGAATAAAAGTCTATATTTAAATGTATGTGGGTAATTCCATGTCAAATCAACCAATGGGTGTACACTACCTTCTCCAAATTGTATGATTTTTCGTAGGAAGACAGATTATTACAGAACTAAAATAAGTGCAAAGTTTGAGTGCACTGGCACTTCTGTATCCGGAAATATGTGGTCTTGAAAATCGTAAAAAAAGGTCAAAATTTACAAAGTTGTACTTACTTAATTATAATTTTCTTGAAAAGTATTATAGTTACGCAACTCATCAAGGTTGCATTTGAAAGGTTAATTAATTACCTTTAATTTGATATACAACATGATTTTTTTTTTTGGAAAGGTCCAAGGTCACATCTCTTGACCTATAATTCGGGAGGCTATAGCTGTAAAAACGACAATTTTAAAAATCTGAAAAAAATATATGTGTAAGATTGGTTCCTTCCCTAAAGTTCCAAAAAATTTCAGACTGGGGGTATGCTTGGATCCAGAAATATTTATCATAGAGTAAAGGTAGATATTTAAAAAGTCGGTGCTGTTACTGTTACTGTTTATGAATGTGGTTGGTTGTGCTCGTGAGCGTCGGAGGGCTATGCACGCACGAGAAGTCAAAGGAAGCACCACGAAAAAAAAACCATTCTAAGCACGTTGCTTTAAAAAACCACATGTGTTGCTATAAAATCAATATTTTTAAATAAAACCAAAAGTGTTCAAAGTGATTGTTTTTTGCCTCTGTAAACAATATGTCATTTAATACAATATATTGTTGTAATCCATTTAAAAAAGTTGCTCATGTCCGGAATGCAAGAGGACTTCGAAAAGTTCAGCAATGGATGACTGGAATTAGTAATAACATTTCAATATCAAATAAAATATGTGATATATGCAGAAGAGAACTTTATAAATTAAAAGGAAGTGTAAACAATAATATTCAATCTATGAACGAGCCAGAAAACGAGACTTCAGACTCGGAAAGTGAAGCATCAGTTTCGGGAGATGTTCGAATTTCTAAGTTAAACGAAAGTTCAACATATTTACAAGAATCTCCAATATGTTTGAGAAAAATTCCATTAAAAGGGTATACAACTAGAAAGTTAGAAAAAATAACAACTTCAATTAAAACCAACATTTTCCCAAATTCAACACCTTCAACCTCTCACGTATGCCCAGAATCGGAAATAATCGAACAACTAAAAGAAAAGTTTAAATCAATAACTAAAAACAGTGATAAAATTCAACTTTTAACTATTTTACCTAAAAGCTGGACATTGAAAAGAATGGAGGAGGAATTTCAAATAACAAATTTCATGGCACGAAAGGTAAAAAACTTGGTTGAGACAGAAGGCGTATTGAGTACACCGAATGATGATGTCAGCAGATGTCTACCAGGATGTAAAGACTACGTATCAATAACAGAAAATGGTGTAAAAGTAAAAAAAAATAAAAGACTTTTACTCGGAAATCTTCGAGAAGTTTATGCTTTATTTAAAGAAAAACATGAAGGGATAACTATTGGAATTTCTAAATTTTGTGAACTTCGGCCAAAAAATGTGGTTCTAGCAGATGCGTCAGGAATCCATAATGTATGTGTTTGTAAAATACATCAAAATACAAAACTAATGCTCCACGCAATAAACCTGAAAAAATAATAGCCAGGCCACACTATACCCAATAGCAATTTATTACAAATCAAATGGAAAATTAGAAACTACAGATTTTATAATAATATCAGACTAATACATAATACCATAGCAGTTCATTTATTTCATCGCCACCTAAATGAGTTTTTAAAAAACAAGTTTTTGAAAATACCAAAGAAAATTTTTTATTTTTCGGACGGTCCTTCCACTCAATTTAAAAATAAAAAAAACTTTACCAATTTATGCCATCATAGCGAAGATTTTAATTGTTCCGCTGAGTGGCATTTCTTTGCTACAAGTCACGGCAAAGGACCTAGTGATGGTCTTGGGGGAACGGTAAAGCGTGAAGCACGAAGAGCCAGCTTGCAACGTCCATTCGAAGATCAGATAACTACTCCTCTCCACTTGTATAATTGGTGTCAGCAAACTCTTCAGAACTGCAACTTTGCATATTTAACGGAAAAAGATTATGAAGAAGAAGAGGAATTGCTAACTGATAGATTTATAGGATTACGTACAATTCCGGGAACTCAAAAGCAGCACAGCTTCATACCAATTTCAAAAACACAATTACAAGCTAAAATTTATTCCGCTGATAGCAAATTTGTAATTGAAAACATTTATAATAAAACTAAACAACAACAACAGCATTCATCATAATAATGTCAACAACAAAAACAACAACAACAACAACAACAACAACAGCATTCATCATAATAATGTCAACAACAACAACAGCATTCATCATAATAATGTCAACAACGCCAACAACAACAACAACAACAGCATTCATCATAATGTCAACAACGCCAACAACGCCAACAACAACAGTATTCATAATAATAATAATTCACTTGTTAAATATCTACCTTTACTCTATGATAAATATTTCTGGATCCAAGCATACCCCCAGTCTGAAATTTTTTGGAACTTTAGGGAAGAAACCAATCTTAAACATATATTTTTTCAGATTTTTAAAATTGTCGTTTTTACAGCTATAGCCTCCCGAATTATAGGTCAAGAGATGTGACCTTTGACCTTTACAAAAAGAAAATCATGTTGTATATCAAATTAAAGGTAATTAATTAACCTTTCAAATGCGACCTTGATAAGTTGCGTCACTATAATATTAATCAAGAAAATGATAATTAAGTAAGTACAACTTTGTACATTTTTATAGTTTTTCCCGATATTCAAGACCTCATATTTCCGGATCCAGATGCGTCAGTGAACTTAAATTTAGGATTTTTCTTATTTCTCGGATACACTTTAATCCTGCCAAAATTCAGCCAATTTGGAAACAGTGATGTAAAAAACAGCCATATTTTAAGTTGAGTTCAGATGGTTTAACCCATGTATTGAAATTTATTTATAAAATAATTAGTTTTGGTAAAGAAACTAAAAATTGTGGGAAAAAATATAATATGGGTTATATGGGCGATGAGTGGTGGGCGTTAATTGAGGTAATAAAGGCTCTGTGCCAAATTTCATAAACTTTGGGCCAAAAATAAATTTTGAGTTCTATGGGCGGTGGGTAGTGGGCGTGACCAATTTTGATGAAACTTTATTTTATTCTTAATTGAGATAATAGAAGGCTCTGTGCCAAATTTCAAAAACTGTGGGCTAAAAATGAATTTTGGGTTCTATAGGCGGTGGGTAGTGGGCGTGGCCAATTGGATGAAACTTTATATTTTTCTTAATTGAGCTAACCAAAGGCTCAGAGCAAAATTTCAACATTCCACGAGCACTACTTATATTTTTTGCCAAACATTGTATGAACAAATCCCACTGTGTGACGCCTCTTCCTCTTATAATCCAATAATTTCATTACTGTATTTTCAAAACAAACTACTTAAGCTATCAAATTTCTAATAACAAAAAACTTAAACAGCTCAATATCTATAATCCCTTAACCCAATATTAATATATTTGTAGATTACTTAAAGACAATTGGATCTTAAAAATCAAGAAATAACCATAAAACAGACCCACCTACTACATATATGAAAAATGAGATACGCGTGAGAAAACTATCAAAATATTAGTTTAAGCACACTCACATCATATAATATGAAACATTATTGGATTCATTATCGTTTCACTATCAATAAACACGATAACGAATATGAAAAAGCATATTACTTATATCGTATCGAATTTGGTAATATCAGCCAACGAAAATAGCCAACAAAAATATACATTTCACATATTCATTTACACCCAAACCTAAAGACAGTTTTCATATGTATGTGTTACCACAACAGACACACACTGGAATGGTTTGATTTGTTTTTTTTTTTCTCTTTTTTGCTCCTACCAGCATACAGCGATTCATAATAATTTAGAAAATCCTCTTAACCGTAGATTGGTTCATTCATTCATTCATTGAAAACGATGGTATTGCCGATGACGATGTTGATATTGATAGTAACTGACAATAGCCGCGTTAAAGTATCAATAATAAGTAAGTGCATGAACCAGAAATGGAAAGGATGAATTTTCATTTCAGTTTCAAATTTAGTTAAAATTTAAATTAACAATTCCCAAAGGGAAATTTTCTAATAACGACTCAAGTGATAACGTAGTGACCGGTTTCAGTCAGATAATTCTACAAAAAAATATGCTCACGAGACATCCGACACTTTCACCAATATAATATAATAAAGTCAGCCCCTCAAATTAGTGGGTTGTCCCCAGGGCTGCGGAGTCGATGATCAAACTACCGACACCGACTCCGACTCTTCAATATTACAAGCTTTGCACAATATATGTTATAGTTTGACTACACCTTTTCCAATTGTATTTAAGAAAATATCAATTTATTTTAAGAAAGTATCAATTGTATTTCAGAAAATACCAATTGATTTTCAGAAAACATCAGTTGATTTTCAGAAAGTATCAGTAGTATGGTATTAGCTAATCTGTACGTGGTTACTTTTGCACGCTCTAGCGTTTTTCCATGTTAATTTATATTAAATATATGAAATTACTAATTTATAAACCTTGCTATGGCTGGTAAACGGAGAAAATTTTGGGAATATGCTCCAAGATTTAAAGCACCCAGAACTCCCGGCTCTAATGAAAACAGATTTCGTTTGTTAGATGACGTTGAAAATTTAACAAGTATTGAGGAAGGTCAAATTGTAAATTCTAAAGCTAAGGTTCCACCAATAACTGTAGACATTGTTCACAGTTTCGCATTGGTTATGGGTTTAGCAGGTAAACGATCTATATATATAAAAGAGTTGCGTGATTGATCATCATCGCCCAGCCCAAACACTTCGACTTGAAATTTGTAAAGATCCAGTAGGAAGGGATCTTTATAAAATCACAAATTAAGGGGTAAAAGCTGCCAAAGAGGGGGAAAATGGTAACAAATGAATCTAGGAATATAAAATTTTGTGTGTAGACGCCATCTGAGAAACAAACATTGGCTCGGGATTAATTTTATCGAAATTCGGCCATTTAAGAGGAAAAACGACCAAAAAGAGTAAAAATTTTACCTTTCTGCATCTTCTTAACATATTAATCTATATAGAGGTTTTTACTCTCAAATTCACACTTTTTCCTTTCAATTTAAATTTTTTAAAAATCAAACTCAATTTTTTTCAAAGCAACTTCAATTTTATTCAGAACAAATTAAATTATTTTCGACACATATTCATTTTTTTTATTTTAAATTCAATTTTTTTTTTTTTTTTAGAATTAAATTTTTTTTTTTCAAATTCAATTTTTTTCACTTCAAATTAATTTTTCCACGAATTCAATATGTAAAGATTTAAAAACCTGTTTTTTTTTTCTTTTACTCGTGATTCCTTTTCTATTATTGTGTTATTTATAATACTGGAAAATATTTTCCAATATTATAAATAACACAATAATAAAAAAGGAATCACGAATAAAAGAAAAAAAAAACAGGGTTTTAAATCTTTACATATTGAATTCGTGGAAAAATTAATTTGAAGTGAAAAAAATTGAATTTGAAGAAAATAAAATTTAATTCTAAAAAAAAAAAAAATTGAATTTAAAACAAAAAAAAATGAATATGTGTCGAAAATAATTTAATTTGTTCCGAATTAAAGTGAAGTTGCTTTGAAAAAAATTGAGTTTGATTTTTAAAAAATTTATATTGAACGGAAAAAGTGTGAATTTGAGAGTAAAAACCTATATATGAATTTTGGCATGCAGACTCCACCGAATACGTGGCCATCAGTCCAGAATGAATTTATTGCTAATTCTAACGACTAGGGGAGGAAAAACGGCCAAAAAGGGGAAAAATTTTACAATTGCTATATTCTAAACAATCGAATCTAGGAATATGAAATATAGTTTGTGGATTCCACTAGAAACAGAAACATCAGATGCGCGGAAAACTTTTGGAAATTGGGATGTTAAGGCGGGTAAAAACGGTTAGAAAATGGAATGGACCTTTTTGCCTCTTCTTAACATATTAATCAGTAAACATGAATTTTATCATACAGACTCCACCGAATAAGTGGGCATCAGTCATGAATGAATTAATTGGTAATTCCAACGCCTAGGGGAGTTAAAAGGGCCAAAATGGGGAAAAAGTGTGCATTTAGTATCTTTTAGACAACCGAAAATCTTATATATAAAATTCTTCTGTCGCAGTGTTTGTGGTAAAATTCCGCCGAAACGGCTCGACCGATTCTCATGAAATTTTGTGCGCGTATTGCGAAGGTCTGAGAATCGGCCAACGTTTATTTTTTTTTTTTTTTTGATATGGCCACTGGGAGGGGTACCCCCCATACAAAGTGAACTTTTAAAATCAGATATCTGGAGTACTATGATAGCCATAAGTGCCACGCCCACTTGAGATATCAAAAAAAAAAATACCTGTTGTACGTTTCTGAGACCTACGCAATATCCACACATGAGAATCGGTCAAGCCGTTTCGGAGGAGTTCAATTACAGAGACCGCGACACGAGAATTTTATATATAAGAAGTTAAACTCCTCATTTTTTGTTTTTTTTTTTATTTTTTTATTTAGTGCGATTTGACTGCAATTCAGAATGCATGTATGTTTTATCATAGGAAATTTTTGTATGTATAAATGGACCCGATAGATGGCGCTGGGGTAAAGTCATTTCGAATATTCTTATTTACGGTGCGATTTTACTGAAACTAAGAATATACATATATGTATGTTAGATGATGCCAAAAAATTTTTTGTTGGACCCGGTAGATGGCGCTGGCGCTCGAAAAATAATGAGTTGTCAAATTTATTTAAATTTTATAAGTTCCAAAATTCACAAACGTTTTTATATATAAGATATTCTAACTAAAAAGGAAGGAAAAATTGCATTGGCTATTGCTTTGTCCGGAATAGCCGCAACATTATTGCATGGTGGTCGTACAGCTCATTCAGCACTCAAATCACCGTTAAAAAAACATTCCGGTATGGCACAAGTTCTGCAAAAATGCAATATTACTATTTGGGATGAATATAACATGGCTTACAAACATTCCTTAGAAGCACTACATAGAACTTTAAAAGATTTGAAAGGCAATGAAAGACTTTTTGGTGGAGCTCTCATTTTATTATCCATGATCCAACGGCTGACCAGTTTTCAAAACAACTACTTGGTTAAGTGAAAGAACTATTTAAACCGCAAAAAATTTCGATGTCGATAATATTAATGTTATTATTCAGGATGTTAGATGATGCCAAAAATTTTTTTTGGACCCGGTAGATGGCGCTGGCGTTCAAAAAATAATGAGTTGTCAAATTTATTTAAATTTTATAAGTTACAAAATTCACAAAAGTTTTTATATATAAACATTCTAACCAAAATGTAATGAAAAATTGCATTGGCTATTGCTTCGTCCGGAATAGCCGCAACATTATTGCATGGTGGTCGTACAGCTCATTCAGCTCTCAAATCATCGTCTGTAATATCAAAAAACATTCCGGTATGGCAAAAGTTCTGCAAAAATGCAGTATTATTATTTGGGATGAATGTACCATGGTTCACAAACATTCCTTAGAAGCATTACATCGAACTTTAAAAGATTTGAAAGGCAATGAAAGACTTTTTGGTGGAGCTCTTATTTTATTATCTGGAGATCTTCGTCAAACATTGCCAGTCATACCAAAATCAACCTATGCTGACGAAATAAATGCCTGCTGAAAATCATCAACATTATGGAGTAGTGTTCAAACTATAAAATTAACAACAAACATGCGAGTACGATTACAAAATGATCAAATGGCTGACCAATTTTCAAAACAACTACTCGATCTTGGTAAAGGTAAAATCAATATTATCCCAACCAGTCAAACTATTAAACTATCCACAAGATTTTTGTCAATTTATATCGTCACGCGATGAATTAATTGAAAATGTATTCCCCGGCATTCAAAATGAATATCGCAAATATGATTGTACACAGAAAAAAAAATTACAAACGGAATTGTTCTAAAGTTTAACAACTGTATTTTCGATTGTATTAATATAAATTTTATATGCATATTTCATTTTCTATTGTGATAAAATATTTACTGTTAAGACGATAGAATTGTAATTGTCATAGACTCAAAATTCGGATATTTGCTTCATCGCAATTTGGTTGGCAATAAATTTGGTAGCCACAACGAATCAGTTTTCTGTGTGTGGTTAGGTGAAAGAGCTATTTTAGCCGCAACAATGTCGATGTCGATAACATGTTGTTATTCAGGACTTGATTGATTCCGAAACGTCTTCTTTCAAATCTATGGATAGTGTTGTTAAAGAAAATGAAGCAGTCAATTCTCCAACAGAATTTTTTGAATTCACTTGATGTGCCCGGTCTACCGCCACATTTATTAAAATTAAAAGTTGGTTCTCCAATAATTTTGCTACGTAACCTCAACGCTCCGAGAATATGTAATGGAACCAAGTTAATTGTTGAGAGAATAATGCCCAATGTTATTGAGGCCACAATTCTCAAAGGAAAGTTTTATGGAAAACATGTTTTGCTGCCTAGAATTCCTATGATTCCTACCGACACACCGATAATATTCAAAAGATTACAATTTCCGATCAGATTGGGCAAATATGTGGTTTGGACCTCGAAAACAGTTGTTTTCCCATGAGCAACTATATGTGGCATGTCCCTGTGTCGGAAAGCCAGCAAATGTTTTCATTTACTGCCAGAATAATGAAGCTAAAAATATTGTTCATTCTTTTTAGAATTACAATAACAGACATATATTGGTCATTATTATATGTATGTTGCAATAAATATTTATTTTCATTTTCATAAATAAAACATGAATTTTCTTTAACAGTTTTCAATTAATATTAACAAATGCAAAAACGTTTTTTTATATAGGTATGTATATACAGATTCTAACTAAAATAAAAAATTCATTGAGGGCAAAACAACGTTTGCCGTGTCCAGCTAGTAATATAATATAATAATATTCAACTAGAGATAGAAACATAAAATTAGACGAAACCTTTTAGAAATTCGGATGATAAAGTGGCGTAGAAACGGCCCGTAAGTGTAAGAGTTTACCTTTTTGTATATTCTTTACAAAGTAATTTAGAAATATGAAATTTGATATGTAGATTCCACCACAGACACAAACATCGGCGAAGAATAAGATTTGTTTTAATTTGAGCCTCTAGGGGCTTAAAACAGCCAAAAAAAATGGGAAAACTGATACTTTTACACTGGTAAATTTTCATTTGAAAGTACATTTTCTTAAGAAACCAAGTAAGAAAATTACAGTCGGTTTAAATCGATACCCTCTACGACGCATTTAGAGAATTGGTCCAACTAATTGGGTTTAGAAAAAAAAAAAACGGTAAACCAAATCTACGTCGAAAATTGAACCGATCCTGATCATATTTGGTAAAATCAGTAATTTTTTGCAACAACATAAACAAACCGAATTTGAGAAAAAGCTGTGCAATTTTTTTGTTTTTGCTAGGTTTAAGTGAATTGTCCTATAGGGTATATTTTTGGTCTACGGTTTAATGGATGTAATAAACACACTCAAGCTCAATTCGACTGAGATCTATTTGATAGATCTATTTCAAAGGGGTCATTTAAATGGGAACTGGGTCTGAACATATACCCATTTTCACCAATTTCAATAGCGTTTGTCTTATGGCTTGAGTTACTTCCTTTCTAAATTAAGCCTATCGATATTATAAATAATACTAGCAGATTCCAGCCCTCGAAATTCGAGTGCAAATTCTAGGAAATTTTATTTCCTCATTAAATAAAGACCCTAGAGGTATGCTAATCAATTACAAATCAAATAAAAAACAAACTCATTTTTATTACAAACACATTAACAAATTTAATAAACACACACATAGCATATTGTATAATTTTATGTATGTGTTAGTAGCAAATTTAAATGCAATTTACTCAAAATAAAGGAAAAATTTTAAAATCTGTAAATCTACAAAACGGCTAAAAAGAAATATATTTCAACTAATATGCTGTTGGTCAAAATCGGGATAAAACGGTAGAACAAAACATCGGTCACAAGAAATCGCCTAGCCTATTAATATTATAGATTACTTTTGATCTTTATAATTTGAATAATTTTCGAACCTATTATGAATAGAAAAGTGGTACCTAAATAGAGAAGGTGGTACTACATTGGAAACTTTTACAAAATTATAAATTTGATAATTTCGTTTTTAATAAATTCGAGGAGTGTTCTATATTGGAAGAGAACACATTTGTTACAAAAAATACAATTATAAAAAAAATAGATAAACGGAATAGAAATATATTTTTTGATGCCAAAACAGTGGAAATTTTTAAACTTCTTTATCAGAGTTGATTAAAATAATAAAAATAGAAGAGCGAGTGAAAGAATGCGATAAAATTTTAACCGTTATTTAAATACTCGTATATATAGATTCTGGCGTTTTCTTTTAATTTTTATAAAATAATAGGAAGAATAAAGTTTTGTAAAGATTTAAAAACCAGAATAATAGATGATTTTAGTGATGGTCGTAAGCAATAGAATATTTGTGTGAAATATTCTATGAATGAATCCATAAAATCGTTAGGGAGTATTAATCTTGCTAAAGAACGCATGAACTGGAATTAGAATATTGTTAACGAAATTAGATATCTAAATGGCCATAAAACGGCCAAACGCTTCGGGAGCTTTACTAAAATAAATTAGTAAAAAGGCGAGGAATTGCTAAATTTTTACTGATGTAACCACCAGAATTTGGTTTTAGATCTTTGCAAAATGCAAAGTTCCCTATTAGCATTACTTTCATCATATCTAAAAGTATTCGGTGTTGTACTATTGCAATTGACTGCTTTAATATTTGCCCGTCTAAAATGATGATACAAGACTGGAATGCCATTTTCATTTTGTATTAAATTTATTTTATCTAGATATAAAAAGGCCTCCGGTGGGACAAATCCTTTTTGTAATGTTTCAGATATATATTCTTCATTTGAAAAGTACGGAGCCATTATTATATTATTTTCTGTACATGCTGTGCATATCAAAATATAATATCTTATTAAATTAATTATATAATTATCAATTCTTATTATACCTGATTCATTATATAACTTTTTATTCGACACATATTTTAAAAAATTACTTTCTGAAGATCTAAATAACGAAGTGCAAGACCTTAAACATTTTCTTTCGAATACCCGAATTTTTTCCATATAAGATGGTGTAATATTAAACCAAATAGGACATCCATATGTTAGAATTGGTCTAATAAGAGACTGATACATAATAATCTTTACTCTTGATTTAATATATCTTGAAAAAAATAATGTTTTATATAAGAAGAATGCGTTCCGTGCTTTGATAAGTACCTCTTTGATGTGGTTGTTAAAATATAAAAATTTATCTAAATATATGCCTAGGTATTTGACAATTTCTTTGTTTGGTATATTAAAATTATTTATGTTGGACTTAATTCCAAATGATTTCCAGTTTTTTTAATGTTATTGTTGCACTTATCTACTGTTGGTCTAAATAATATTGTTTCACATTTTTCTATATTTATTTTCATATTCCAATCCAAGGCAAATTGTTCCACGATACTGAACAGGTTTTGTAAGTTTTTATTAATTTTATCAATTGTGCAGTCAGCATGATATATTATAATATCATCTGCAAAAGCTATAATATTTTCGATTTTGCTAAGTAGGTCTAAAATGAATATATTGAAAAATATAGGTGAATTGACAGTACCCTGTTGTAACCCATTAATGATTTTAAAAATTTTTCTGCTTTTATATTTCTCGTGAAACACCATAAAGGTTTTATCACTTACTAGCTGTTTTTACCCGGTCTTGCCCGGGATGAAAAGGCCTTTGACTTGAAAAATTGTTCACTATGCTTACCAGGCGCTGAGTACTTAGTCCCCAATTAACAAATTCCCCAATAAAATGAACTTTTTCTCCAAAAATTTGTATGGGCAGTAAATTCATTTATTATTTCAATTAAAAAGTTTTTGGTTTTTTAATTTATAAGTTTTTTATAAGATGCTGCAGCAAAAATGCTTCAAAAATAAAGTGCGAAACCGCTTTAAGTTTTTTTTTCAGTTTATTTATAAACATCAAATATAACGGAATGGGCCGCAAATTAAAGGAATCAAAACTTTTAAAAATTGAATTAATTCATTCAATAAGTGATCATAATTGAGCAGAGACGTCAAATTCAAGTTTCAGAAATGAAAGACTAATGCGACGTTTAATATTGTGTCGCAAGGTTTCTTTAAGCAACTGCTTATAGTATATGTGTGGCCTATTTTGATCAACAGGTAATTATTTCACATACGTAGATAAAATTTATCATACGACATTTCACTAATCTGTGTTCCGTGAGCGAGTCGCGTCCGCTTTCGCGCGTTTGGCAGCCAGACCCGTGCTGCCGCGCAGTTGTTGTCTACTTATTTTAATCGCCAAAAAATATTTTTCAGATCATTGCGATATTTTTGGTCAGCTGTGTTCCGCGAGCGCGTCGCGTCCGCATCCGTCGCGTCCGCGTCCGCGCGCCTCGCGCCGCTTCTTCGCAGCTACTACCCGTGCCTCCGCTTAGTTCTCGTTAACTTATTTTAATTCCTAAAACATATTTTTTAGAGCATTGCGATATTTTAGCTGAGCTGTGTTCCAAGAGCGCGTCGCGTGCGCATCCGTCGCGTCCGAGTCAGCGGTCGGGCGCCGCGCGTTTGGCAGCCACACCCGTGCTGCCGCGCAGTTGCTGTCAACTTATTTTAATCGCCAAAATATATTTTTCAGATCATTGCGATATTTTAGCTGAGTTGTGTTCCGCGAGCGCGTCGCGTCCGCGCGCCTCGCGCCGCTTCCTCGCAGCTACTACCCGTGCCTCCGCTTAGTACTCGTTAACTTATTTAATTCCTAAAACATATTTTTTAAAGCATTGCGATATTTTAGCTGAGCTGTGTTCAGAGAGCGCGTCGCGTCCGCACCCACGCGTGCGAGTCCGCGGTCGCACGCCGCGCGCCGCTTCCGCGCGTTTGGCAACCATACCTGTGCTGCAGCGCAGCTGTTGCCAACTTATTCTGAAAAGAATACTCATTTTAAATGCATTTATTTTAGGACATATATTGAGAGCAGTATGCAAATGTTCACTAAAATAAATATTTAACAAAAATCATTAAATAAAAATATGTAAAAATTTAAGAATGAATTTGTGGAGTAAGTTCGTTGTTTATTTCGATTAAAAATAAATGGGGAATTTGTTCATTTCTTTTGGGTACCTTTTTTAAGTTTGGGGAATTTGTTCACCGTCTAGTTATTTCCGTGTAACCCAAATTTCAGAGAAATCCATTGAAAAGTACAAATTTGTATAGGGAAGAAATATAGCACACAACAAAATATGAATTTTATAAGAAAATTGGGCGTAAAAGTAGGCGTGGTCGGTAAAAATCATATAGCGACCTTCCCTGGAATATGTACTAAATTTCGAAGAAAGCCATTGAAAAATAAAAGTTTTTATAGCAATCAAATAAAGAAACAAATAAAAGGAAAAAAATAAGTTTTATATAGGTTTTATGTAGGCGTGGCCTGTAAGAAGCATATGGTGACCTTCCCTGTAGTATAGAGATCGTGTGACCAAATTTTAGACATCCTTTGAAAAATAAAAATTTCTATAGTGAACAAATATACAAAAAAACAGAAAATTAATTTTATATAAAAAGCGAGCGTAGAAGTAGGCGTGACCGGCAAGAATCATATGGCGACCTCTCTGGAGTACAGAGATCGTGTGTAGCAAATTTCAGAGAAATCCGTTAAAAAATTGTGTAGCGAACAAATGTACCAAAAAACAGAATATGAATTGTATACAAAAAGTGGGCGTAATAGTAGGCGTGACCGGTACGAAGAATATGTCGACTTTCCCTGGAGGAGAGAGATCGTGTGTACCAAATTTCAGAGCAATCGGTTGAAAAATAAAAATTTGTATAGCGAACAAATATACCAAAAAACAAAATGAATTGTTTACAAAAAGTGGGCGCTAAAGTAGGCGTGGCCGGTACGAAGCATATGGCGCCCTTAGGTGGAGTATAGAGGTCGTGTGTACCAAATTTCAGACAATTCCGTTGAAAAAAAAATTTGTATAGCAAACAAATATACCATAAAACAGAAAACGAATTGTATACAAAAAGTGGGCGTATAAGTAGGTGTGGCCGCAAGAATCTCCCGGTGACTTGGCCTGAGGTACAAAGATCGTGTGTACCAAATTTCAGAGAAATGCGTTGAAAAATAAAAATTTGTATACCGAACAAATATACAAAAAAGCAGAAAATGAATTGTATATAAAAAGTGGGCGTAAAAGTAGGCGTGGTCGATAAAGAGTATATGGTGACCTTAGCTGGAGTACAGGAATCATGTATACCGAATTTCAGAGAAATCTGTTAACAAATAAAAATTTGTATAGTGAACAAATATGAATAAAACAGAAAATGAATTTTACATAAAAAGTGGGCGTAAAAGTAGGCGTGGCCGGTAAAAAGTATATGGCGACCTTTCCTGAGGTATAGAGATCGCGTGTACAAAATTTCAGGAAAATCCGTTGAAAAATAAAAATTTGTATAGCGGTCAAACAAACAAACAAACAAACAAACAAACAAACAAACAGAAAATGAATTTTATATATATAGATCATATTATATATGAGTATTATTAAATGTAGTGGAAATTTATAATCAATTAATTTGTATATCAAACCAGCTATCCAAATGTTATCAAAAGCTTTTTCCATGTCTATTAAACAAGCTCCTGTACATAATTTTTTATTCCAGTTCCAATTTATATTCGATGTGAGTAAATGTATGGCATTTATAGTCGAGTGCTTGTATTTAAATCCAAATTGTTTTTCACTAATCAGGTTGTTGTTGTTACAAAATTTATTTATATTATTATTTATGCACATTTCGAAAATTTTACTAATATTGGGGAGTAAACTTATACCCCTAAGATTTTTCGGATTACTCATATCTTTATATTTTTTGGGTAATAGAACAACTTTAGCGATTTTCCAGTTTTTGGGAAAATATGAGTTATTTAACATATTGTTAAATAGATTACAATACTCAAAAATCATTATATCTGGTAAATTTTTTAAAATTATATTTGGTACCTTATCTATCCCTGAAGACAATTTACCACTTATTTTAGAGAAAATGTATAATATTTTCTTTCTCGTTATGAAATAATCTCCAGCTTGCGTTTCATTTAAATTGTTTCAAATTTTTTCTAGATTAAAATTTGTTATAGTGGTCATATTGTATTCGAAGTTAGATTTCGTTACTAAAAATTTATTGAAAGTATCATTAGTATTATTGTATAGTAAAGGCTTCCATTGTTCTGTCAAGAGCATAAAGATTTTGTTAATTTTTTCCTAAGTTATGTTAATATTTCTTCTTTGTCAAATAAATAAAACACACAAATGTTTAAATTAATAAAAAAAAGTTTTTTATTTAATGATCAAATTTTTGATTATTGACCGTCCATGTCGTCAAAAATATATTTTGTTAAAAGTTTTTATCGTATTGTTGTTAGCGTATTTTTTATATTAATTATCTAAGCCATAATAATAATTAAAAACAAAAAGGAACATAGTGTGAGTTATTTGTTATTGTTTTTAAATGTTATTATGGCTTAAATAATTAATATAATAAATATAATAAGTACACTGCTAGTACAAATATATAAGACCATCTGTCAGAACAAATTTAATTTCGGAATCACTTTTATTATATGAAGATGCCATTTAACTACATATGTAAGTAATCAAAGCTTCAGTTTTATACGCATGAGGTAAGAGATAAGAAAAAGTTTAAACTAGTGCTGTTTCGGCCTTCAATATAACAACAATTTTTAACGAATTTAAGGACACATATACCATAATACCACTAAGTTTTAAGGAAATAAAAACAAAGACGGAAAATGTCGACGAATAGAACAAGTACGGTTATTGTTTTGTTTTACATCGAAAAACCCTTCGTCTCTGTTTGGCGCGAATGCCTGATATATAAACTTAATATGTTTGGTTACCCTAATTTTCTCCAAAAACGTCAATTTAGAGCAAGACCATGTTTTATCTTTTACTTTGTACTCAACTTTTATTGCTTTATTGTTGACCTCTTGGTTCTTAAAAATCAATATGATGCCTTTTAAGCCGAAAAAACTGCACTCATATGCAATGGAAAAGTTTCAAATGTTATAATTAAAGGACCTCATCAATTTCACTTAAAGAATTTTTGGTAAATGTAACATTAGTGAAAACCAAGAAACAAAACCATGGCAATTTTTTTTATTTTATTTTTTTTATTTATTTATTTAGTCCATAGAATTCAATTATCACAACCCTAAGGGTAAACCAAGAAAAACCCATGGCAATTTATTTTATTTATATAGTCTACGGAAATCAATCCTTACAGATAGTAAACAAAAAATTTTAAGTGTTAAAAAAAAAAAATAATATTAAGTTTAGTGGCATTAATATTTACAGATAAATCAATAAAGACATTCAATTCATTAAAACTTTTAAACATTTTCATAAAAGGGTCAGCATTTGCGTAATTCGCACGAAAAACTTGAGAGTTAATGGGATAAAAATGCATGATGATCGTTGTTTAACATTAAATTTAATATTGCTGAGTAGGAAATCACGGCAGATATCACCATTTATCAAATTTGTTAGGAAGACAGCATTCAGCATAGTTCTACGACTTTTTAATGAACCGTATTCTAGAATAGGTTTTACAAGAGAAACATATAACTGTTTCGTAATAAAAGGATCTATGAACTCCTTTGCCCATCGTTTATTAAAAGCCAGCATACCGCGTGCTTTATTGATTGTCATCGTAATATGTTGTACAAAATTTTATTTTATATCAAACAAGATTCCAAGATCCAGAAATTCTTTTACCAACTGCAGCTGGCAGCCACCTAAAGAGTAGCTTCCCAAGGCATTACAGTTTCTAGAAAAGCCCATATGTTTACGTTTTTTTATATTAAAATCCATCAGGTTGAATTTACACCAGATGTAAAAACTATTTAAATCTTATTGAAGGTACATTTGATCAGATAGTTTTTATACCCTATACCACTATGTGGTTTGGGTATAATGACTTTGTGCTGCTGTTTGTAACAACCAAAAATATTTGACCTACACCCATCTTTAATTATACCGATCGAATCAGAATCACTATCTGATTCGATTTAACGATGTCCGTCCGTCCGTCTGTGTGTCCATGTAAAGCTTGTAATCAAACTGCAGGTCGCAAATATGAATATATTTTGATGAAATTTGGTATTTAATCTTTTATCGGCCATGGGATGAACGCTATTGAAATTGGTGAGAATCGGTCCATGTTCAGACCTAGCCCCCATACAAATGACCCCTATGAAATCAACATATATTGCCATAAGATCCAAATTATCATACAAATCTTAGTCAAATTGGGTTTGTATGTATATATTACATCCATTAATCAGTAGTCCAAAAATGATCCCTATGGGACAACTCGTAGTCATAAGCCCCATATAGAGCTGCTTCCCGATCTTCACTTAAATCTATCAAAAAACAAAAATATTGCACTGATTCTTCTCAAATTTTGTTTGTATATATTTTTGCAAAATACAAGATACTTTACCAAACATGGTCAGGATCAGTCCATTTTTGGGGCTATTCCCCATATAGATATAGCATCCGATATGAACTTTTTCATATCTGCAGCCGAAAAAAATAATAAAAATCCCACTCAAATTTGGTTTATGCTTATTTTCTATATCCAGTTTAGTTAGGCCTAAGAGATAGGGTCTCTAAACGCATGGTATAGGGTATCATATAGTCGGTCTCTACCGACTATAATTTTCTTACTTGTTTATAACTAAGGAAGATTTTTACATCATCAGCATACATAAGAACGTTGCATAATTTAATAGCTTACAACAGATAATTAATGAAGAGTGAGAATAGTATTGGTCCAAGGGGGCTACCTTGAGGCACATTATTTTCTTCACAAAACGTAAGACTTTAACCAATTTAGAGTATTGGTAGTAAATCCCATTAGATGTAATTTTTCAAGGAGAAGACTGTGATTAACTTTGTCAAAGGCTTTACTGAAATCAGTGTAAATAACATCAGTTGACCGCTGTTAAGTCCGCGATTCACTAAAGTAGTTAATTGCAACAGATTTGTCATCAGTGAGCAGCCTTTTTGAAATCCATGCTGAGAAGGTGACAATACAGAAGAAGCTTAATGGATAAAAATTCAATTATACACTTCCCGAATGGCTTCGGAATTGAACTGAGCTTGGTGATACCTCTATAGTTCGTAATATTTGACCTACGAGGGCGGATCAATAAGGCCGTGACTTGTAGAATGAAAGACAGTTTAAAAAAAAATAATAAATAATTTTTCAACATAATCTCCTTTTAGCTCAATACACTTAGTCCAACGTTTCTCCAATTTTTGTATCCCTTCCAAAAAGTAGGGTTTATCGAGGTCCATAAAATCGGCATTTTCGATCCATAATTTCATTGTTGGTGCTAAATCTCTTTGCACCGAGCCATTTCTTTGGGTTTGGAAATAAGAAATAGTCACTGGGGACTAAATCCGGAGAAGTAAACGACGGAACTTGCTCAAAATTTTACAGTAGTCTACTAATAGGTGGTACTTGATGGGAGTGTTGCATCTCATATAACTGCGGGGGAAGTTCGAAAACTCACGGATTTATTGATCCGCCGTCATATTTCCATATCTAAATAATGGAATGATGAAGGAATGTTTCCAATGTTATATTTTACTTTCTTTGTTTTTTAATATTACCAAAAAACAACTCTGGTCAGATGAAAATGGCAAATTTTTAGAAATGTTTCTAAAACCGTCGGACTTCGAAAATAAATTCCTACAGACTGTCAATTTCATAACATAAGCTTTTAACATGATACGACTTTTTCATAATACTCGACTTTTTGACTGGTCATATTACAAAGTGTGATAGTGTAAACTGGCCTTAACACAGCATGCAACGGCAAGTTTACTGTTAAAATAATTAAGCCCTAAACACATATCGGCGAGTTGCGAGTGCGAGAAGAAACGAGAATGAGGCAGTGTATGAGCACTTCTTATATAGAACTTTAATCCTTTTGAATAATTTTAATCAATAAACAAGTAAGAAAATTATAGTCGGTCTAGACCGACTATACGATACCCTATACCATGCGTTTAAGGACCCTATCTCTCAGGCCCAACTAACTGGATATAGAAATTAAGCATAAATCAAATTTGAGTGGGATTTTTATTAATTTTTTTGGCTGCAGATATGAAAAAGTTCATATCGGATGATATATCTATATGGGGACTAGGCCCAAAAATGGACCGATTCTGACCATGTTTGGTAAAGTCTCTTGTATTTTGCAAAAATATATACAAACAAAATTTGAGAAGAATCAGTGCAATATTTTTGTTTTTTGATAGATTTAAGTGAAGATCGGGAAGCACCTCTATATGGGGCCTATGACTAGGAGTTGTCCCATAGAAATCATTTCTGGACTACTCATTAATGGATGTAATAAATGCATATAACCCCAATTTGAGTAAGATCTATATGACAATTTGGATCTTATGGCAATTTATGTTGATTTCATATGGTTCATTTGTATGGGGGCTAGGTCTGATTCTAACTAATTTCAATACCGTTCATCCTATGGCCGATAAAAGCTTATAACCAAATTTCATCACAATGTATTGATATTTGCGACCTGCAGTTTGATTACAAGGTTTTCATGGACATACAGACGGACGGACGGACATCGTTAAATCGAATCAGGTAGTGTTTCTGATTCGATCGGTATTATAAAAGATGGGTCTAGGTCAAATATTTTTGGTAGTTACAAACAGCAGCACAAAGTCATTATGCCATAGTGGTTTAGGGTATAAAAATAAAGGCACTTATTTTCTTTTATATTTATTAAATAACTTTTATTTTTTTTTTTTTTAAATTTAATATTCATGTTTTCAGCACGGCAATAACTAAGAATGATGTTGAGTTGATAGTTCTCAAAAAACAATCAGCTGTATTTATGAACATATGACAGGAGAATCAGCTGTATTTATGAACATATGACAGGAGAATCAGTAATTACTTTATTTGACCCGTTAATAATTTAGATTTTATTCATCTTGTTATATTTATTGTTTGTTATATGAACAGTTTTGTATACAATTGACAATTGAATTATGTTTGACAGTAGGAAAATCAGCTGCTCAAAAGCTTTTGATGATTTTGTAAAAGCACAAAAGCACAAATTCTCGCATGCAAAAAGCTTAGTTTTTACTCGGAATCGCAACTCGCCGTTATGTGTTTAGGGTTTTAAACATGGTTGGTGGTGGTAACATACATTTCATTCATGTCTTGGTAAAAAGTATAAGGAGAGCTCGTAGAACATTGATATTTGGCCCATAGCTTTTTATCAACTCAGTTAAGAAAAATTTAAAGTTTCCTCAAAGCCTACCACGCCTATCGCCCCTCGCTCATATAACCCGAAAAGATTTTTCGCCCAAACTTTTTATGTCACAAAACATCTGTGTTATGAAGTTGAGATATTTGGAGAGTTTCCTGGAAATCGAGAACGCCCACCGCCCATAGCCCATATACCCGAAAATTAATTTTTGGACCGAAATTTTTTGTTTCTTCATCAAAAGTCTTGTATCTTGACTCAAGTTATAAGTAATACGAAGCAAAGATGTTTGCAAAGTTTTATAGAAATATGCCACGCCCACCGCTCATATAACCCAAGAAAAATTTTTAATTAAAAATTTTGTTTTTTGAAAAAATTGAAAAAGTTTTGTAATTCGGCTTAAAAGTTATAAGTAACAATATTTTTCCATAAAAAAAACTAACTGAAAGAAGATAAACAATATAAAGACTGACAAATATGTTTACGTGTATGCAAATATAGACTTTTATGCATATCCTATAATTTCTTTAACGCCATCATCTAGCTCCAATGCATTTTTATGAGGCTGATGTCTTATGCTAGTAATGTAAGGATCTGATGATAAGAGAATGCGATTGAAAACATCAGTATTTGTTGCGACTCTGTTACGCTTTCTAGACAACGTCAGTATATACCTTCTATAGTCCTACTTTCGAGTTTCTTCAGCTTCTTAAAACACATGGGCGTAAAAGTATTCACCACTTAATATCGTGTTACTTTGAATTACTGAAATGAAATTTCGTGTGAATTTTTTTTTTATAAAATTTATAATTTTGTTCAACATTATACAATATTATCCGCATTTTAGTTATTAAATCAAAAGAATAAACTGCCACCTTTCATTTTTTGCAACCACAACAGATAGATTCTTTTTTTTTTTGTCTAACAAAACTTAAAACACTAAATTTTTGAGTGCCATCACAAGAACCTGAACATTTTTAAACTCTTTCTTTTAACTCATACTCTGTCTGTCTGTCTGTCGTGGATCAACCACATTCCTCCTTATCCAATTGATCTGAAACTTGGCTCATAGTTTTGTTGTGAGTACAGATTAATTTTGGGGCAGTCACGTACAGTCACGCATAGTCACGCATAGTCACGCACAGTCACGGAGTGATGTAAATGTCATTTCCCCTCATCTGATCGATCTGGAACTTGGTCCATACACTTGCTGTGAAAAAAAGATTAACTTTGACTTAGTCACACACAGTTACGCATGGCCACGCGCAGTCACGGAGAGATTTAAAATGGATTTCTCCTCATCCAATCAATTTGAAACTTGATCGATATACTTGCTGTAAGGAAAGATCAACTTTGACTTAGTCACACACAGTCACGCATGGTCACGCACAGTAACGGAGAGATTTAAAATGGATTTCGCCTCATCCAATCAATCTGAAACTTGATCGATATACTTGCTGTAAGGAAAGATTAACTGCTACATAGTCACGCAAAGTCATGCATAGTCACGCACGTGTCACGGAGTGATTTAAAACCCATTTCCATCATCCGATCGATTTGAAACGTTGTCCATAGACTTGTTGTGACCAAATATTAATTATAAAATATTCACGCAAAGTCATGCACAGTCAGGGAGAGATTCAAAACTCATATGCATAAGTAAAGAAAGAGTTTTAATAAAAACTTTGTTTTTATGGGTTAGATTATTAATTTTCTTTGATTCGAATAACAGAAGTGTACTTATTTTTCTTTCACAAGAGAAATATATATATTTTCTATATAAAGCAATAAATAATATGGTTAAAATCTCAACGGTATCTATTTTTGTAGATTAAAAGCAAACAACGAATTCTGTTAACTAGTGAAATCTCTAAATTTACTTGCTTTTGCATTAAATGTATGTCTTGTATGTATGTACGAGTATATTATCAAAAAATGTTAAAAAAGTTTGAACAATATATATTTTTTGTAGGTCTGCCTGTGTAATTGATGGCCATGCCAATAATGGCCATAACATTAACTTCTTATTTAGAATTATGGAAAACATTATTTTGATGCTCTGCTTTGTGAACACATACTGATAAAAACCAGCCAGTCAGCAGCTAAAGGAAACATAAAACAAAGCGAATCAGAGAATACAGACAAATGAATTTTTAGCAGCCAACTAGTACAAACTACTACATACTACCACAAACTAGTAAATTGCCCCAAACACAGTATGGAGGTTTTAAAATCTTTACTCCATTTCATAGAATAACCGCTTGAAGTCAAAAATTCCGCACATACTAATAACTGTATCAGTTCTATGTATAGACAGACATTATTGTTTCTCCGTAAATTCTACAAATTTCGTTATTTAAACGAATGCAAATTCCAAAATTTTCATTAAATACAAAATATGGCGAAACCCAACAAACATAAATTGAAGCCTTTGAGAAATTTTCTATGTTTACCATTTAAGACTAAGTGTATATTGCAAGTGTAGATCAAATGAATGACACAAACTTTTTCATAAATTTTACAACAAATCCTGATTCTAATAACTAAGATATAAATTAATTTCAAACATGAAATAGCTCCGTAGATTAAAGGGAAGTTACAAGCTCTTACAGCGTATAAAACAAAACCCCTGAAAATAAGAAGACAACATTTTAAAGACAACATTGAACCACATCCTGTAACAAAGCGAATAGTATGAATTATTATAAAAAAAATTATATGTATCATAGGGTTTAGTATTAATATTTAATCAATATGTAGAAGGGCGATCAATGGGTCAAATTGAATAGAAGACAACGATGAATATATTTTTCTTAATTTATATAGGTTCGAAAAATGCACCACAAAATATCAATATTATATTTCTATGAAGAACATTTTGATACTCAAATTGAAAATTAAAATTTAGAAAACTATGAAAATAAAATTATTTGTGAAGTCAAAATATTGAAAAAAAAAGGCTAAAATCATAGAAGAGAAGTCTGAAATAGTGGTCATCATAAAATATGAAAACAAATATTTTCTACGCCTTCCACTTATTCCAAATGATCCATGGCAATTATTTTATCAGCAACCTAATTTTTACTATTGTTATAGTTTTAAATTACAATTTTACAAATCCGTTACTTTAAATATCGTATGCATGAATAATAAGCATTATCGAAATTTTGTATTACGTTTTTATACCCTATACCACTATGTGGTTTAGGTATAATGACTTTGTGCTGCTGTTTGTAACTACCAAAAATATTTGACCTAGACCCATCTTTTATTATACCGATCGAATCAGAATCACTATCTGAATCACTATCTGATTCTATTTAACGATGTCCGTCCGTCCGTCCGTCCGTCTGTGTGTCCATGTAAACTATGTAATGAAACTGCAGGTCGCAAATATGAATATATTTTGATGAAATTTGATATTTAAGCTTTAGTCAGCCATGGGATGAACGCTATTGAAATTGGTGAGAAACGGTCCATGTTCAGACCTAGCTCCCTTACCAATGACCCCTATTAAATCGACATAAATTGCCATAAGAGCCAAATTGTCATATAGATCTTAGTCAAATTGGGTTTATATGCGTTTATTACATTCACTAATGAGCAATCCAAAATTGGTCCCTATGGGGCAACTCTTAGTTACTCTTAGAGCTGCTTCCCGATCTTCACTTAAATCTATCAAAAAACAAAAATATTGCACTGATTCTTCTCAAATTTTGTTTGTATACATTTTTGCAAAATACAAGAGACTTTATCAAACATGGCCAGGATCGGTCGGTCTAGACCGACTATAATTTTCTTACTTTTTTTTTTTTATTATGACCTTTTATATTTCCTTCTCAATGTTTACTTGCGTTTTCAGGTAAAAACATTCAATTTGAAGAAAAAAAAAATGGAAATAGAAATTTCATTTTTTTTATCAAATTTGTTTCTTTCAATGTTTTTTAATATATGGGGGATTTCATGTCAAGTGCACCAACTTTTGAAACCGATGTCTTCCGATCGGCATGAAATTTGCACCAAGATTAGTCCTATTGAATAGTAGTTCAGACACAATTTTTCAACAAGATCGGTCCAGATCTCTCTGAGGTAGAGGGGATCAAAATTTGACATTTTGGCCAAACAGGTGTTTTTTCTCATCCATGTAACTTATTTTTCTCCCAAAGAGTTTAGATAGCTATTTCTTCAGTATTTCGGAAAAAAATACTTTCAAAAAAAAAAAAAAAAATTTGTAGACTTTTTTTTGCTAAATTAAAGCATTTTTTGCCTTTTTTTCAAAAAGGGCATTTTTTTTTTTTTTTTTTTTTTTCATAAGAAAGCTTAGGATTTTTCCTTAAGAGCTTTTTGATCGCTTAGTGGGATGGGAGTGGGATATCTATCAAAATAAATGTTTTGTAACGCAAGACAACGGTTTTTCAATTTTTCACAAATGCACTATTTTGAATTTTTCCTATTTGTGTGAAAAACTTTACAAATAAAACTTATACTGAGAAACTAGACAAACTAAACTTTCCGAAGGTATGTAACATACCTTAATAACATATCAGAAGAGAATGGTTATCTGTAACCTGAAAGAGTTATTTGCAAAATTTCAATCTGAACACGAGGATGTTAGAATTGGCTTCACGAAATTAACCCAAATGAGGCCAAAACATTGCGTTTTGGCAGAAAGCAGCGGAACTCACACAGTATGCGTTTGTATTTACAATGAAAATGTTAAACTGATTTTGAAGGAAATCAATTTGAAGTATTTAACAGATGATTCGGGAGAAGATTTACACGTTTACCGCGATTGCCTTAAATTGACTATGTGTCCTAATGCAACAACTTCTTGCCACTTAGATGAAAATACCAATTGCCCGAAAACCACATTCATCAAAGAAAATTTAATCAACTCTTTAGATCAAGAATATATAGAGGAGGTCAAATTTGATTCTTGTATTCAGACTGACAGATGCACATTGAAAACAATCATTTTAAATGTGAATGATTTTGTGGAAGAAATGTGTACAGGATTGCTAAACTTGAGAAACCATGACTATTTAGTCGAAGAGCAATGGTCATTCTTCAAGGATTTGAAGATACATTTGAAGTCTGGTGAATTCGTTATTTCATATGATTTCGCAGCAAACTATAAATATGTTCTTCAGGATGGCATACAAGCATTCCACTTCAATAACGACCAAGCAACTATATTCACAGTAGTTATTTACTACATGAAAGATGAAAAACTGGAACACAAAAGTATGGCAATCATATCCGACGATTTAAAACATGATAGCGTTGCAGTTTATGAGTACCAGAAGAGAATGCTAAAATTTCTAAAATCTAAATTTACAGTAAAGAAGGTATACTACGTTTCGGACGGAGCTCGTCAACATTTTAAAAACAAAGGTAGCTTGGCAAATCTTATGGCCCATGAAAAAGATTTTGGAATGCCAGCTGAATGGCATTTTCATCCTACTGCTGGTATTGGAGCAAACCTTAAAAGAAATGCAGCGAAGTATAGCCTCCAGTGCTCTCATCAAGATCGACTGCTTTATTAGATGCGACTGCTTTATTCCATTGGGCAAAGAGTTATTGTAAAGAAACTAAAATAGTTTTTAGTAGCAAAGAGGATCATCAGGAAACATTGAAAACACTGAAGAGCAGATTCGATGCTGCGGTAACAATCGATGGCACCGCTCAATACTATGCTTTTATACCGCTTGTCGATGGAAGACCCAAATTGAAAAAGTTTTCTGCCTCTATTCAGTGCGATTTCTTTCCAAAGACAACAAATAAACCAGCAGCGAAATCAAAAGCTGAACCTAGTAACGCCAAGAAAGGATTGACAAAAAAACGCAGTAAATAAAGGCGACAAAAAAGCTGGATGAAATACTGGGTATTTAAAAATTTACAAGACTTAAATACTTCATCAGCTACAATAAATTAAGTATAAAAATAGTTATGATATAAATGGATCTAATGCAATTAAGATTAAATTTTAATAAATTATTTATCTTTTTATTTTTAATATTATTATTAATATGCATTAATTTAATTATTATTAAAAATAAATAAAAAAAAATTATTTTTCAACATTTCTATAGAAAAAAGCGATTTTTTCCTGAGGTTAACATATTCTGAGTATTACAGTATCGAGGGTATAAAATTTTAGTTAGGTATGTTATATACATTCGGAAAGTTTAGTTTGTCTAGTTTCTCAGTATATGTTTTATTTGTAAGGTTTTAGACACAAATAGGAAAAAATTCAAAATAGTGCGTTTGTGAAAAATTAAAAAACCGTTGTCTTGCGTTACAAAACATTTATTTTGATAGATATCCCACTCCCATCCCACTAAGCGACCAAAAAGCTCTTAAAGGAAAAATCCTAAGCTTTCTTATGAAAAAATAAAAAAAAAAAATGCCCTTTTTTAAAAAAAGGCAAAAAATGCTTTAATTTAGAAAAAAAAAGTCTACAATCTTTTTTTTTTTTTTTTTAAGTATTTTTTCCGAAATACTGAAGAAATTGCTATCTAAACTCTTTGGGAGAAAATTTTCGAAGATCAATAGGTAATAAGTTACATGGTTGAGAAAAAACACCTGTTTGGCCAAAATGTCAAATTTTGATCCCCTCTAACTCAGAGAGATCTGGACCGATCTTGTTGAAAAATTGTGTCTAAACTACTATCTAATAGGACTAACCTTGGTGCAAATTTCATCCCGATCGGAAGACATCAGTTTCAAAAGTTGGTGCACTTGACATGAAATCCCCCATATGTATTTATATATATATCAAACTGTGTGAATCTATACTATAATCTATACTAATATAATAAAGAGGTAATGTGTGTTTGTTTGTTTGTTTGTTTGTTTGTTTGTTTGTTTGTTTGTTTGTAGGGGGTAATCTCCGTAACTAGCCATCTGATCTTCCTGAAATTTTCACAGAGTCTTACTGCGGATATGGGAAGTGCTATAGGCTATAATTTTTTTAATATTTTTAGTGGGCGTGGCACCTCCCACACAAAGTAAATTTTTAATATCATATACATATATTGAGTACCATGACAGGGAGAGCTTTGCAAATTTGTGTGAGGTCACCTATTGTTAATATTAGTAGCCGCGCCGGAAATGGGCCGGATCGGAGAAGTGGGCGTGGTACCTCCCATACAAGTAATAATTCAATGTTATATATCTCGAGTACTATGATAGAGAGAGCTTTTAAAATTTGTCTGATGGCACCTATTATTAATGTGAGCAGTCGGACAAAAAATGGGCACTATTGGACCAATAGGCGTGGCACCTGCCATACAAATAAAATATAAAATGCCATATATCTGGAGTACTGTTATAGTGAGAGTCTTGGGACTTTGTGTGAACCCATAAGTTATTCATATGATTAGTTAGACAAAAAATGGGCGTGATCGGAGCAGTGGGCGTGGCACCGCCCGTACAAAGTAAATATATGATATCATATAACTGGTGTACTAAAAGAGGGAAGCTTTGGCACTTTGCACGACACCATCAGATCTTAGTATGAGTAGTCAGACAAAAAATTGGCGGGTTCACACCAATGGGCGTGGAGCTCCCCATGCAAAGTAACTATTAAATGTCAAATATTTGGAGTACTGTAAAAGAGAGAGCTTTGTGGCTTTGCGTGACCCCATAGGTTCTTTGTGTGATTAGTCGAACAAAAAAATGGGCATGATAGAAGCAGTGGGCGTAGCACCGCCCATGCAAAGTAGATATCTAATATCATATAACTGGGAAAGGCTCGACATTTTGCACGAGTCCCTCAGATATTAATATGAGTAGTCCAATAAAAATTGGGCGGGATGGGATAAGTGGGCGTGGCACCTCCTATATCAAAAATATGATGTACTACGAAAGCTACAGTCTTTTGACAAGTACATTAGTTATCAATGTGATTTGTCGTGGAAAATATATTGTCAAAATCAAAAATCGCGAAAACAAAAAACATATTCAAAAAAAAAAGAATTAAAGAGGTAATGTGTTTGTTTGTTTGTAGGAGGTAATCTCCGTAACGACTTATCTGATCTTCCTGAAATTTTCACTGATTCTTACTGCGGATATCGGAAGTGCTACAGGCTGTATTTTTTTTAATATTTTTAGTGGGCGTGGCACCTCCCATTCAAAGTAAATTTTTAATATCATATATATAAAGTACTATGATAGAGAGAGCTTTGAAAATTTATCTTAGGTCATCTATTATTAACGTGAGTAGTCAGACAAAAAAATGGGCGGGATTGGACAAATGCGCATGGTACCCCTATACAAACTTAATATTAAATGTGATATATCTGAATTACTGTGTTAGTGAGAGCCTTGGGACTTGCGTGAGCCTTTTCGTAACAATTCGGAAGGGGTGGGGGAGGGGGAGGGTGTAGCGAAGCGCACCGGGTTACATCTAGTAATATTATAAAGAGGTAATGTGTGTTTGTTTGTTTGTTTGTTTGTAGGAGCTAATCTCCGTAACTACCCATCTGATATTCCTGAAATTTTCATAGAGTCTTACTGCGGATATGGGAAGTGCTATAGGCTATAATTTTTTTAATATTTTTAGTGGGCGTGGCACCTCCCACACAAAGTAACTTTTTAATATCATATACATATATTGAGTATTATGATAGGCAGAGCTTTGCAAATTTGTGTGAGGTCACCTATTGTTAATATTAGTAGCTACGCCGGAAATGGGCGGGATCGGACAGGTGGGCGTGGTACCTCCCATACAAGTAATAATTCAATATTATATATATCGAGTACTGTGATAGAGAGAGCTTTTCAAGTTTGTCTGATGTCACGTATTATAAATGTGAGTAGCCGGACAAAAAATGGGCAGTATCGGACCAATAGGCGTGGCACCTGCCATACAAATTAAATATAAAATGCCACATATCTGGATTACTGTTATAGTGAGAGTCTTGGGACTTTGTGTGAGCCCATAAGTTATTCATGTGATTAGTTAGACAAAAAATGGGCGTGATCGGAGCAGTGGGCATGGCACCGCCCGTACAAAGTAAATATATGATATCATATAAGCGGTGTACTAAAAAAGGCAAGCTTTGACACTTTGCACAGCACCATCAGATCTTAGTATGAGTAGTCGGACAAAAAATTGGAGGGGTTCACATCAACGGGCGTGGCACTCCCCATGCAAAGTAACTATTTAGTGTCATACATCTGGAGTACTGTAAACGAGAGGGCTTTGTGGCTTTTCATGAGCCGATAGGTTCTTTATATGATTAGTCGAACAAAAAAATGGGTGTGATCGTAGCAGTGGACGTAGCACAGCCCATGCAAATTAGATTTCTCATATCATATAACTGGTGTTCTATAAAAGGGAAGGACTCGACATTCTGCACGAGTCCATCAGATATTAATGTGAGTTGTCCAATAAAAATTGGGCGGGATGGGATTAGTGGGCGTGACACCTCCTATATAAATAATATGAAGTACTACGAAAGCAAAATCAAAAATTCGCAAAACCGAAAATTGCGAAAAATAAATATCGCCCAAAAAATCTTCAGAATCAAAAATGGGCAAAATCAAAAATCGCTAAAAAGAAAAATTGCCAATTGATATTCTAAGTTCAAGGCCATGCGGGTATATGGGAGTGCTACAGGCTGTAATATTTTTAAATATTTTTAGCGTGCGTGGCACCTCCCATATAAAGTAAATTTTAAATATCATATATATTAATATGATAGAGAAAGCTTTGCAAATTTGTCACAGGTCATCTATTATTAACGTGAGTAGTCAGACAAAAAAATGGGCGGGATTGGACAAATGCACGTGGCACCCCTACACAAACTTAATATTAAATGTGATATATCTGAGTTACTGTATTAGTGAGAGCCTTGGGACTTTGCGTGAACCCTTTCATAGCAATTCGGAAGGGGGGGGGGAGGTGGAGGGTGTAGCGAAGCACACCGGGTTACATCTAGTATTTAATAAAATTGTGAATTTTTAAATAAAATTCATTAATTTATTTATTTATTTTCATAATTTTAAGTATAATTCCAATTATAACTAAGAAAAGAAAATACTATCAGCTGAGGCTATCGGTTTTTAAAATTCATTGTGAATATTTGTTCAACAAAACTGGATTTGGTAATAAATAATTTTACTTCAATCTTAAATACATGTTTCATGTATGTAATAGTAGCACCTTTAAATGAATTTTACTCCAAAAAATATACCAGATGATGCACATTTGTAAATATGGTGGATATCTGCAAAGAAATACCTTTCAAATGGTACATTTTTTGTCATTATCGGTTGGTTACTAAAAGTGTAGAAAAGGTCACAAGAGATCGTTTTGGCTGTAAATATTATAGCTATAGATCATAAAATGTCCGAAATTTACTGAATAATCTAAAAATTCCAATAGAGTTGGTACAAATAATATGAACTAAAGTTTAGGATCTTAATAAACTATTAATGTTTTGCAATGTAAGAATGTATCCACTTAGAAAAATTAATACAATTTACAATATTATTTTAGAATATGTCTACTGGAAACGTACTTAATGAATCATGAAATTACGTACATATTTGTATCCCTGAAAAAACAAACCATCATAAATATTTGACCTAGACCCACCTTTTCCAATACCGATCGACTCAGAATCACTTTCTGAGTCGATTTACCAATGTCTATCCGTCCGTCCGTCCGTCCGTCTGCCCGTCTGTACTTCCGCCTTTGTGTCCATGTAGACCTACAACATTGAAATTGCTGAAAGTCAGTGCATATTCTGATCTAGTCCCCATACAAATGACTCCTATGAGATCGACTTAAATTGATCCATAAGATCCAAATTATCACACAGATATTGGTTAAGCTAGGTTTGTGTGTGCTTATTACATTCGTTAATCCGTAGTCCAAACATAAACCATATAGAACTATTCTTAGTCATAGCCCCTATATATAATTGCTTCCCGAACTTTACTTAAGCCTATAAAACTATTGCGAAGATTTCTCTCAAATTTGGTTTGTATACGAGTATATTTTGTTAGATTTGACGTTATTTTTCAGACATATCTATAATATTAATAAGCTAGGCAATTTCTTGTGATCGATGTTTTGTTCTACCGTTTTATCCCGATTTTGACCAAACGTATATTATTTGAAAGGTATTTCTTTTTAGCTGTTTTGCAGATTTACATATATTTAAATTTTTTCCTTTATTTTGAGTAAATTGCGTTTAAAGTTGCAACTAACACATACATAAAATTATACATATGCAATGTGTATTTTAATAAATTTGTTAATGAGTTTGTTATCTTCATTCACAATAATAATAAACCATAAAAGTGTTGGTTTGTGAATTGGCTAAGTTGAAAAATAAAACTGCCTGGAAATTGTACTCGACTTTCGAGCACTGGAATCTGCTAGTTGCAATTAATACTGTAATTAATATGCAAACTTTAATTTTGCTTCAATGGTGCGTGGTAGAGAAGAATAAAGCATTTATTTAAAAAATCATAACTACCCTGTATTATTAATCGGACCGGTTTCTGGCATTTTAGCCTTCATCAGCGATTTATTGAACATTGTGATAATTGTTATGTTATAATTGAATAAATTTTGTTTCTATATGAAATTTTTCGACTTAGGGCTGCCGTGAGGTGTGAACCTGCGTCTATCTCACATACAATCGTACTTGCACTTTTTGGTCAGCGCTTTATCACACTCACCTAAAATCAGGCCTACGAACAGTGTGGTTAAGAATTAGTTTTAATACCATACACCTTTTACTTCCTATTAATTTCAGAAGATACAACTCTGTCCAAACAAACAATCGTTATTTTTGAATTTTCTTAATATTTTTGCACTTATATATGTTTATGCAAACAATAAGTGACTTTACAAAATATGGTCAGAATCGGTGTATTTTTCGACCTAGTCCCCACGAACTTTTTGAAATCTGCAGGCAAAAAAAATAATAAAAATTTCACCCAGATTTGGTTCATGCTTATTTTCCATTCCAAATTAGTTGAACCTAAGACCACTACTCTAATGCCGTTTTCTTTTCTGACAAAAAATGTCGCATTTTATTTGCACTTTTTTCGAAAAGTGTATTTTTGTATTTATTCTAAATTAAGACGAACCTAATTTTATACATCAATCGAAAGGTCACAAAGTGCTGTGTTCACAAAATGCAAAAAATTTTGATTATTATCCTCTTTGAAGTCATGGGGTGAAAATATCCAAAAAAGGGGAGCAATTTGGAAATATTCTCACACTATGACCTGAAAGAAGTCAATGGCTACAATTTTTTGCGATTTACGTGCGCTCGACTTTGAGACCTTTCGATTGATGTATAAAATAATGTTGCTCTTAATTTAGAATATACTAGATGTAACCCGGTGTGCTTCGCTACACCCTCCACCTCCCCCCCCCCTTCCGAATTGCTATGAAAGGGTTCACGCAAAGTCCCAAGGCTCTCACTAATACAGTAACTCAGATATATCACATTTAATATTAAGTTTGTGTAGGGGTGCCACGTGCATTTGTCCAATCCCGCCCATTTTTTTGTCTGACTACTCACGTTAATAATAGATGACCTGTGACAAATTTGCAAAGCTTTCTCTATCATATTAATATATATGATATTTAAAATTTACTTTATATGGGAGGTGCCACGCACGCTAAAAATATTTAAAAATATTACAGCCTGTAGCACTCCCATATACCCGCATGGCCTTGAACTTAGAATATCAATTGGCAATTTTTCTTTTTAGCGATTTTTGATTTTGCCCATTTTTGATTCTGAAGATTTTTTGGGCGATATTTATTTTTCGCAATTTTCGGTTTTGCGAATTTTTGATTTTGCTTTCGTAGTACTTCATATTATTTATATAGGAGGTGTCACGCCCACTAATCCCATCCCGCCCAATTTTTATTGGACAACTCACATTAATATCTGATGGACTCGTGCAGAATGTCGAGTCCTTCCCTTTTATAGAACACCAGTTATATGATATGAGAAATCTAATTTGCATGGGCTGTGCTACGTCCACTGCTACGATCACACCCATTTTTTTGTTCGACTAATCATATAAAGAACCTATCGGCTCATGAAAAGCCACAAAGCCCTCTCGTTTACAGTACTCCAGATGTATGACACTAAATAGTTACTTTGCATGGGGAGTGCCACGCCCGTTGATGTGAACCCCTCCAATTTTTTGTCCGACTACTCATACTAAGATCTGATGGTGCTGTGCAAAGTGTCAAAGCTTGCCTTTTTTAGTACACCGCTTATATGATATCATATATTTACTTTGTACGGGCGGTGCCATGCCCACTGCTCCGATCACGCCCATTTTTTGTCTAACTAATCACATGAATAACTTATGGGCTCACACAAAGTCCCAAGACTCTCACTATAACAGTAATCCAGATATGTGGCATTTTATATTTAATTTGTATGGCAGGTGCCACGCCTATTGGTCCGATACTGCCCATTTTTTGTCCGGCTACTCACATTTATAATACGTGACATCAGACAAACTTGAAAAGCTCTCTCTATCACAGTACTCGATATATATAATATTGAATTATTACTTGTATGGGAGGTACCACGCCCACCTGTCCGATCCCGCCCATTTCCGGCGTAGCTACTAATATTAACAATAGGTGACCTCACACAAATTTGCAAAGCTCTGCCTATCATAATACTCAATATATGTATATGATATTAAAAAGTTACTTTGTGTGGGAGGTGCCACGCCCACTAAAAATATTAAAAAAATTATAGCCTATAGCACTTCCCATATCCGCAGTAAGACTCTATGAAAATTTCAGGAATATCAGATGGGTAGTTACGGAGATTAGCTCCTACAAACAAACAAACAAACAAACACACATTACCTCTTTATAATATTACTAGATGTAACCCGGTGCGCTTCGCTACACCCTCCCCCTCCCCCACCCCTTCCGAATTGTTACGAAAAGGCTCACGCAAGTCCCAAGGCTCTCACTAACACAGTAATTCAGATATATCACATTTAATATTAAGTTTGTATAGGGGTACCATGCGCATTTGTCCAATCCCGCCCATTTTTTTGTCTGACTACTCACGTTAATAATAGATGACCTAAGATAAATTTTCAAAGCTCTCTCTATCATAGTACTTTATATATATGATATTAAAAATTTACTTTGAATGGGAGGTGCCACGCCCACTAAAAATATTAAAAAAAATACAGCCTGTAGCACTTCCGATATCCGCAGTAAGAATCAGTGAAAATTTCAGGAAGATCAGATAAGTCGTTACGGAGATTACCTCCTACAAACAAACAAACACATTACCTCTTTAATTCTTTTTTTTTTGAATATGTTTTTTGTTTTCGCGATTTTTGATTTTGACAATATATTTTCCACGACAAATCACATTGATAACTAATGTACTTGTCAAAAGACTGTAGCTTTCGTAGTACATCATATTTTTGATATAGGAGGTGCCACGCCCACTTATCCCATCCCGCCCAATTTTTATTGGACTACTCATATTAATATCTGAGGGACTCGTGCAAAATGTCGAGCCTTTCCCAGTTATATGATATTAGATATCTACTTTGCATGGGCGGTGCTACGCCCACTGCTTCTATCATGCCCATTTTTTTGTTCGACTAATCACACAAAGAACCTATGGGGTCACGCAAAGCCACAAAGCTCTCTCTTTTACAGTACTCCAAATATTTGACATTTAATAGTTACTTTGCATGGGGAGCTCCACGCCCATTGGTGTGAACCCGCCAATTTTTTGTCTGACTACTCATACTAAGATCTGATGGTGTCGTGCAAAGTGCCAAAGCTTCCCTCTTTTAGTACACCAGTTATATGATATCATATATTTACTTTGTACGGGCGGTGCCACGCCCACTGCTCCGATCACGCCCATTTTTTGTCTAACTAATCATATGAATAACTTATGGGTTCACACAAAGTCCCAAGACTCTCACTATAACAGTACTCCAGATATATGGCATTTTATATTTTATTTGTATGGCAGGTGCCACGCCTATTGGTCCAATAGTGCCCATTTTTTGTCCGACTGCTCACATTAATAATAGGTGCCATCAGACAAATTTTAAAAGCTCTCTCTATCATAGTACTCGAGATATATAACATTGAATTATTACTTGTATGGGAGGTACCACGCCCACTTCTCCGATCCGGCCCATTTCCGGCGCGGCTACTAATATTAACAATAGGTGACCTCACACAAATTTGCAAAGCTCTCCCTGTCATGGTACTCAATATATGTATATGATATTAAAAATTTACTTTGTGTGGGAGGTGCCACGCCCACTAAAAATATTAAAAAAATTATAGCCTATAGCACTTCCCATATCCGCAGTAAGACTCTGTGAAAATTTCAGGAAGATCAGATGGCTAGTTACGGAGATTACCCCCTACAAACAAACAAACAAACAAACAAACAAACAAACAAACAAACACACATTACCTCTTTATTATATTAGTATAGATAAAAAAAACACTTTCCGAAAAAAGTGCAAATAAAATGCAACATTTTTTGTCAGAAAAGAAAATGGCATAAGTGTATGGTGTACTCTATTATACTTCTTTTTTTAAATTTTTTTGACGGAGCTGCCGTTTTTTCGGACCACTGCACTGCATTTCTGCTAATCAATTCTTTCTATCTTAGTTATATAGAAGATCAATTTATAAGTTCGAAGAGATATCAGTAATGCATTTGTTTTTGTCATAATAGTGTAAAAATAAAGTATTAATTGATATAATATAAAACCAATTGAGTTCTTACAGAACTTTAACTCATTCAGAGTCTGTAATACACACATTACACACTATGTGATTGTGAGTTCGCGTAGATACTACGTATGTAGCTTACTACCATAATTGGGAAATTTTCATTGGCATTACAATTACATTATCATTAGACCAGCTAATTCAAATACTGTATTATTAATTGCAATTATTATACCCTATAACTACCTCTATGTGGTTCGGGTATAATGACTTTGTGCTGCTGTTTGTAACTACCAAAAATATTTGACCTAGACCCATCTTTTATTATACCGATTGAATCAGAATCACTAACTGATTCGATTTAACGATGTCCGTCCGTGTGTCCGTCCGTCCGTCCGTCCGTCTGTGTGTCCATATAAACCTTGTAATCAAACTTCAGGTCGCAAATATGAATATATTTTGATGAAATTTGGTATATTCGCTTTTAGCGGCCATAGGATGAACGCTATTGAAATTGGTGAAAATCGGTCAAACCTAGCCCCCATACAAATGACCCCTATGAAATCGACATAAATTGCCATAAGATCCAAATTGTCAAATAGATCTTACTCAAATTGGGTTTGTATGCGTTTATTACATCCATTAATGAGTAGTCTAAAAATGATCCCTATGGGACAACTCTTAGTCATAGGCCCCATATAGAGCTGCTTCCCGATCTTCACTTAAATCTATCAAAAAACAAAAATATTGCACTGATTCATCTCAAATTTTGTTTGTATATATTTTCGCAAAATACAAGAGACTTTACGAACCATGGTCAGGATCGGTCCATTTTTGGACCTAGTCCCCATATAGACATATCATCCGATATGAACTTTTTCATATCTGCAGCCAAAAAATTAATAAAAATGCCACTCAAATTTGGTTTATGCTTATTTTCTATATCCAATTAGTTGGGCCTAAGAGATAGGGTATAGGGTATCGTATAGTCGGTCTAGACCGACTATAATTTTCTTACTTGTTTTTTTTTTGTGTTATTTCAACCAATGGTAATGAAGTCGAGCGAGCGTAAGAAAACTACAATTGTAATTAGAATTACGGTCTCAATTTTTAAGAACGCTCTGGTATTCTTGCAATACAAGCAAATCGAAGTAAAACAATGTCAATATTAGTCCGATTTTGGAGTAAAATATTTTTATGACAATTACTCAATGTAACCAAAACTACAGCACTTAAATTGATTCTTCCAATTTATAATACACTTCATTCTAAATTAAATATATATCACAAATTTACAATAGCGGAGAAAATTATTTGTAAGAACTTTTTGGATAGAGTATTTTAATTTTGTTATTAAAAAAAACAATATATTGTACAACTAAATAACATTTCTCAATAAATTGGCGTTGACCTCAATGAAGTCGTCAACTAATTAGACCATTTAATAAATCAGTCCCATTTGTGATTACTACCTGGAATATAACATCAATGAATCAATGAATCCATTCAAACCTTACAAATATCATATTAAATATGGTTACGATATTATTATGGCTAATTTTAATATTACAAAGAATCCAAATAATAAAGTACGCAAAACTAATTATAAAATATTTCCAAACCATTGCAAATGCATAAAATAGTTATAAAATAATGTAAAAGATACATGCATTAAATCCATCTGCATTAGTGTTTCATATTTTAAACTTATTATTCATAATGTATTTATGAATAAAAATATGTTTTTATAGTCATCTAAGGGAGCTGCTTCCTAACTAACATAAAGTTCGAGTATTGTGGTATATGAGGATAATGTGAAACACCCTTTTTATATAGAAAACTTCTGATTAATTAATCGTAAAATATTGCATTTCCAATTGTGGAAATAATTGTAGCCGGTTATGTCGGAAACATTAATATTAATGTGCACTTGTAATGAAAATTTAATTTGAATAAAAACTATATATTAATTAGTAAATATTTGTAATATTTGTGGAGCGTGGCATCTCCCATACAAAGTATATTTTTAAAATTATATATATTGAGTACTATGATAGGGAGAGCTTTTAAAATTTGTGTGAGTTCACCTATTATTAATGTAAGAGGCTATGCCGGAAATGGGCGGGATCGGATAAGTGGGTGTGCTACCTCCCATACAAAGTACTCGTAAATAATCAATATAATATATCTCGAGTACTGTGACAGAGACATCTATTATTAACGTGATTAGCCAGATAAAAAATGGGCGGTATCTGAAAAAGGGGCGGGGCACCCCCTTTCAAAGTAAATATTGAATTTCATATATCTGGAGTACTATGACAGAGACAGCTTTGCAAATTTGTCTAATGTGAGTAGTATCCCATACACAGTAAATATAAAATGCCATATATCCAGAGTACTGTAATAGTGTGAGCCTTTGCGTGAGCCCATAAGTTATTTATGTGATTAGTCGAACAAGAATTGGGCGTGATTGGAGCAGAGACCGTAGCGCCGCCCATACAAAGTAAATATATAATATCATATAACTGATGTACTATAAAAGGGAAAGCGTCGACAGTTTGCACGAGTCCATTAGAGATTAACGTGATTGGTCCGGTAAAAATTGGGCGGGATGTAATTAGTAGGGGTGGCAACTCACCTCCTATACAAAAAAGGAAGTACTACGAAAGCGATAGTCTATAAACTTTTGACAAATACATTAATTATCAATGTGAGTAGTCGTGAAAAAAGTGGGCGGATTCGTCAAATTCAAAAATACACAAAGAACAATGAAAACTTTTAAACTTCTATACCAGAGATATTGCTCATACATTCCGCCCAACTCTCCGCTTTCTGTTTATGAGGATCATCTGAAAGCTGTTGATTTAATCCAAAATAATATAAAACCATCTGATTTATTAATGTTAATTGGAGATTTTAACATGCCGTCTACATCCTGGAAAACTGATTCTGATACCAATTATTTTGTTCCATCTCATTATTCCCATTCTTCAACTGCATTTATTCATGGTTTATTGGAAAATTGTCTTTTCCAGGTCAATTACGTCACATATGCATTTGGTAGGCTGTTGGACCTTATTTTCGTTAATCAACCTAATGACTTTTCAATATTGCGGCATAGCCCTATTTCTTATCCGGAAGATATATACCATCCAACACTTGAGATATCTTGCTTTTGTTCCTATTCTCTTCGTTAAAAAAAGTTAACTCACAGCGATAAAAGCTTTTGCTTTAATAAAACTAATTACCAAGATTTACAACTCCATCTATTCCAAGTTGACTGGATAAATGTGTTATCTCGTTGCAATGATAACCTGGACTTGTGTTTGCACACATTTTATCATCACCTCTTTGAATGTTTCTCGGTATCTGTACCTAAAATGTTAGCTCCTAAATCGAATGGTCCTCCTTGGAATACAAAACATCTATCTCAACTTAAAAATAAGAAAAACAAAATGTACAAAAATTATAGAAAATATGGAGCATTGATAGATTATATGAAATACTCGTTATCAAGATCGGAATTTATTATTGCTAATCAGTTGGCCTATAATAACTATTTAATTAAAGTAAGAAATAATCTAAAAAATAATCCAAAATCATTTTATAAATTTATTAATTCTAAAAGACGTACTGCGGACTTTCCTTCGGTTATGAAGTACGGTGATTTAGAATCTTCAGATGATAACTCCATAAGTAATATGTTTGCAGACTTTTTTGCATCAACTTATTCTTCGACAGTATTTAATAGCAATAATCTGTATCCATACATAATATTAGAATCTTCAATTATTAATATACCATCCATAAATCAACATACAGTTCTGAATGCCCTGACAAACTTGAAATTGTCGTATGCTGCTGGTTCTGACGGTGTTCCTAGTTGCATTTTAAAGCGCTGCGCACATTTATTGTATATTCCTTTGACTTATATGTTTAACATATCTTAAATTGGGTTACTTTCCTCCCATTTGGAAAGAATCATTTATTATTCCCTTCTTTAAGTCTGGATCGAAAGCTGGCATTTCGAATTATAGAGGTATTGCTAAATTAAGTGCTATTCCAAAACTATTTGAAAAACTTATATATGACACGTTGTCACATCATGTGTACTCTATTATATCTCCAACGCAACATGGATTCTCAAAATCACGGTCTACAATAACAAATCGTTTGGAGCTTACAACTTTGGTAAATGATGGTTTTATTGATATGATACAAACAGATGTTATTTATAATGATTTTAGCAAGGCATTCGATAAAGTAAATCATGATCTATTGTTGTTTAAACTTGACCGTATGGGCTTTGGTATAATGCTGATAAAATGCATTGGATCATATTTAAAAGACAGGACACAATGTATTAAGTTTCGTAAGTCGTATTCCAAGAACATAAAAGTATTATCTGGTGTACCTCAAGGTAGTCACTTGGGACCTCTTTTATTTACGCTATTTATAAATGATCTTCCTTCTGTAATTAAACACTCAACTACATTAATGTATGCAGACGATGTAAAGTTAATTTTTACCCTCAACAATCGTGATCAACAGTCACTTTTGCAGAATGATATTGATCGTCTAACTACTTGGTGTAATATTAATCTAATGGACCCAAATGTCAAAAAATGCAAGTATATGATTTTTACAAGATCAATTCCAATTAATGGTCGGTATATCAAGAATAATGCTCTGCTTGATTTAGTGGATTCAGTCAATGACCTTGGCGTACTTCTGGATAAAAAATTAGACTTTAGAAGACATATTTCACTAACAATAAATAAAGCAACTGGTGAAGTTGGATTCATTAAACGGTGGGCTAAAGAGTTTTCGGATCCTATATGACAAAAAAATTGTTTACTACCTTGGTAAGACCAATACTCGAATATGGGTCTGTAGTCTGGGATCCGCAATATCATATACATGCGAACAAAATTGAATCAGTTCAAAAACGATTTTTGTTATTTTGTCTTCGTGGTTTGGGCTGGGATCCTAATATGAGGTTGCCATCTTATGAAAATCGTCTGGCTCTAATTAAGCTTCCTACATTGAAAAGTCGCAGACATATGCTAAATGTTACTTTCCTGCTAAAACTGTTAAATGGTAGTCTTAAATCTGAATTTCTTATCAACAAAATATATATAAATATCCCTTTTCGATCATCAAGAAATTATAACTTTCTAACTATAAAATATTATTGTACAAACTATGCTAATTTTAACCCACTTCGTAGAATTTGTGATGAGCTTAATATGCTGTATCAGTTTATTGATTTTAATAAAAGTTTGGATATTGTGAGAAGAGATATTATATTACACTTAAATGCATTAAATTAACTGAATTAAATAAATGTTATATATCAATTTTGTTAACTGTTTAATTATATATATATATATATATATATATATACTTTAAGTAGTTTGTAAGGATGATTCCATAGACTGAATAAATAAATAAAATAAAAATTTTATTTTTAATATGTTTGGCCAGATATTTTTCTTTGTTATAACGGGTGATTTTTTTGAGGTTAGGATTTTCATGCATTAGTATTTGACAGATCACGTGGGATTTCAGACATGGTGTCAAAGAGAAAGATGCTCAGTATGCTTTGACATTTCATCATGAATAGACTTACTAACGAGCAACGCTTGCAAATCATTGAATTTTATTACCAAAATCAGTGTTCGGTTCGAAATGTGTTTCGCGCTTTACGTCCGATTTATGGTCTACATAATCGACCAAGTGAGCAAACAATTAATGCGATTGTGACCAAGTTTCGCACTCAGTTTACTTTATTGGACATTAAACCAACCACACGAATGCGTACAGTGCGTACAGAAGAGAATATTGCGTCTGTTTCTGAGAGTGTTGCTGAAGACCGTGAAATGTCGATTCGTCGCCGTTCGCAGCAATTGGGTTTGTGTTATTCGACCACATGGAAGATTTTACGCAAAGATCTTGGTGTAAAACCGTATAAAATACAGCTCGTGCAAGAACTGAAGCCGAACGATCTGCCACAACGTCTAATTTTCAGTGAATGGGCCCTAGAAAAGTTGGCAGAAAATCCGCTTTTTTATCGACAAATTTTGTTCAGCGATGAGGCTCATTTCTGGTTGAATGGCTTCGTAAATAAGCAAAATTGCCGTATTTGGAGTGAAGAGCAACCAGAAGCCGTTCAAGAACTGCCCATGCATCCCGAAAAATGCACTGTTTGGTGTGGTTTGTACGCTGGTGGAATCATTGGACCGTATTTTTTCAAAGATGCTGTTGGACGCAACGTTACGGTGAATGGCGATCGCTATCGTTCGATGCTAACAAACTTTTTGTTGCCAAAAATGGAAGAACTGAACTTGGTTGACATGTGGTTTCAACAAGATGGCGCTACATGCCACACAGCTCGCGATTCTATGGCCATTTTGAGGGAAAACTTCGGAGAACAATTCATCTCAAGAAATGGACCGGTAAGTTGGCCACCAAGATCATGCGATTTGACGCCTTTAGACTATTTTTTGTGGGGCTACGTCAAGTCTAAAGTCTACAGAAATAAGCCAGCAACTATTCCAGCTTTGGAAGACAACATTTCCGAAGAAATTCGGGCTATTCCGGCCGAAATGCTCGAAAAAGTTGCCCAAAATTGGACTTTCCGAATGGACCACGTAAGACGCAGCCGCGGTCAACATTTAAATGAAATTATCTTCAAAAAGTAAATGTCATGGACCAATCTAACGTTTCAAATAAAGAACCGATGAGATTTTGCAAATTTTATGCGTTTTTTTTTAAAAAAAAGTTATCAAGCTCTTAAAAAATCACCCGTTATTATTGACGAGCTAATTTGACCTGATTCCTTTGAAAGTAAATTAAAAATGCATTTTTTAATTTCTTCTTTCCCAACGTTTCGTAGATATTTTGTCTACTTTATCAAGGGAACGTCTATTTAATTAAATAAAAACATTATTTTTACAATATTCACATCAATGACAAACCATAATAAGTTTTTACTTACAATATTATTTCTATATTGATCTAAATCTTTACATTTATAAATGGAACATAATATATTTTTATAGAAAAACACAAAAACATATATAACCACAAATATAACATTTAAAAAAAAAAAAAAAAAAACGGATTACTTTTAATATCACAGTTTGTTGATGGCAACCAAATAGCATGAACTAATGTTGTTGGTGTCTTCTTTTAAGTTCATTGTCTTGTTTATATTTTGTTGTATTCGTAAGCTCTCGATGGTGTATCTCTTTTTTTCAATATGTTCCCTATCTAATATTTTGACTTTTTCAAAATCAGCTGTGTGTCCAGTATTTAATATATGCTGTGATAGTGCTGTTGTTTCTTTCTTTTTCGTTATGTCCATTTTATGTTCTCTCAGTCTTGTTTCTAGGGTTCTCTTCGTTGTACCTATGTAAATTTGTTCACAGCTTTCGTCGTTGTTCCCTTTACATTGAATTTCATAAACAACATTGCTTTGTTGTTCTTTTTCAATTGGCGCTTTTATATTTGAGAAGATTGTGCTTAATGTTCTGTTCGGTTTATAAGCAAAGCTAATATTTTTGGACTCTATTGTTTTTTTTATGTTATTGCTGTCAGTTAAACCAGGAACATATTTTACACTGTAAAATTTTTTGTTTTTATTGGAGTTTTGGGTTTTGTTCAGATTAGTAGTTTTATGTCTAATTTTTGTTGATACGTTTTCTATTAATTTTTAAATAAGTTTATGTGGAAAACTGTTATTTTTTAGTATTGTAACTATTTTTTGTTTGTTTCGGGTGTAAAATTGATCGTCACATATATTAAAAATTCTTGCTATGAATCCTTGAGCTGTGTTAATTATCTGACTTTTTGGTTGTGTTGAATGAAAATTCATCAACCTACCAGATGCAGTATCTTTTGCATACCAATCAAAAATAATTTTGTTGTCAATGTGGTGGAGTTCCATATCCAGGTATGCAATTTTTTTGTTACATTCCATTTCCATTGTGAATTGAATATTGGGGTGATAATTATTCAGAGTTGATAATATTTCTTCTCGGTCGTCTAAGTTGATTATAGCCAATATGTCATCTACATATTTTATTATGTATTTTATATAAATATTTTTCTTTTTCAATTCATTGATCGCATTGTCAAGTAAACAGTCAAGTATTATGTCGGCTATCGTTGGGGAGAGAGGGTTGCCCATTGGCATACCGAAGATTTGGTTATATAATTTATCGTCATATTTAAAATAATTGTTTTCATTAAGACAAAATTTTAATATATGTAAGAATTTTGAATAAGGGATTTTTGTGAAGTTTTTTATAATACTCCATTTATTCATAATATTTTTGATCGCCATATGGACTGGGATATTTGTGAACAACGATATCACATCAAACGATACAAGTATATTGTTTCTCTCAAGTTTTTGGCTCGTCAGTTGTTTTTTGACCTCTAAGGAATTTTTAACATTGTAATTGTCACAAATAATATTTTTCAAGATACCAAATATATACTTAGACAATTGATAGCATGGTACGTGCATTGAAGAAACTATTGGTCTAAGAGGAATTCCAGTTTTATGGATTTTTGGTAACCCATACATACGAGGGGCAGTGGCAGCCGAGGATAAGAGTTTACGCTTTTGCCATAAATCAATGTATTTGTTCATATATAAATCAGATATGATATTGTTGTTTTGTTTTTGCAGTTTTAAGGTTGGATCTGTTCTTAGTATTTTATATGTATTTTTGTCTTCTAATAATTGACTCATTTTTACTTCATATTCATGTCTGTATATTGCTACTGTTTTGTTGCCTTTATCAGCATTTAAAATAAGTACGTCATTATTATGTTTTTTTTTTTTTTTTTTTTTAAATGTTATATTTGTGGTTATATATGTTTTTGTGTTTTTCTATAAAAATATATTTATGTTCCATTTATAAATGTAAAGATTTAGATCAATATAGAAATAATATTGTAAGCAAAAACTTATTATGGTTTGTCATTGATGTGAATATTGTAAAAATAATGTTTTTATTTAATTAAATAGACGTTCCCTTGATAAAGTAGACAAAATATCTACGAAACGTTGGGAAAGAAGAAATTAAAAAATGCATTTTTAATTTACTTTCAAAGGAATCAGGTCAAATTAGCTCGTCAATAATATAACTAAAATAAAAATAAATAAAACTGTAAATATAGGTGTAAATATAGAATATATAATTAAAAAAATTATGAAGCTACATACCACGAAGGAGGTACGGCGACGACTCAACATTTAGGCAGCAGGCCCATAAAACGAGTCAAAGACAGAATGGTTTAATACCAAGAATGTTGAAAAAATGTAAAAAAAAATTCTACCTAAAGAGTGTTGCATATGTAAGCTTCACACCCAAATTGTCTTAAATGTTAAATATAGTTGTTAACTAACGAAAAACTTATGCACAATTATATTGTAATATGGCAGCACTAATAATTAATATAATAAAGCAAATGGTCATTCTTAACCTAACACAACATGGTGTCAGAAATGGTAGAGCTGAAAAGAAAATTTAATTTAATTCGTCAGCTATAAAAAAAAGCACATATTTACATATATGGGGCGTTTCATGTCAAGTGATTCAACTTTTGAAACCTAGTCTGCCGATCAGGATGAAATTTGCACCAAGGTTAGTCCTATTGGATAGTAGTTTAGACACAATTTTTCAACAAGATCGATCCAGAACTCTCTGAGTTAAAGGGGGTCAAAATTTGACATATTGGCCAACAGGTGTTTTTTCTCAGCCATGTAACTTTTTACCTATTATTTTTAGCAAAATTTGTCCGAAATAATTTATATAGCCATTTCTTCTGTCTTTCGGAAAAAGTGAAAAAAAAAATTTGTTGAATTATTTTTTTTTTTTGCAAAATAAAATTTACTTTTTTTTCAAAAAAGGCCCTTTTTTGCTCAAAAGAAAACTTAGTTTTTTGTCCTTTAAGAGCATTTTGGTCGCTTAGTGGGATGCGAGTGGGATATCTACCAAAAAAAAATGTTTTATAACTCAAATCATCCACATTTAAAATTATTATTTTCAATGTGCATCTGTCAGTCTGAATCCAAGATTCAAATTTGACGTCCTCTATATATTCACGATCAAACGGTAAGGATTTCATCCAGTTTACAAGAACAATTAATTTGTTTAAAATTCAAAGTTTGGCCTCGGCAAGGAACAGGTCAACGTTGTTCCATTTATTCCAAATTTTTAGCATAGAAGACTTGCACATTTGGTTATTATATTTTAAGCGTCGCACAGTGGGTTGAAAAGCATGAAAAGTGAGGATTAATTCAGGGAAGACGTAATTTCAAAATATTGTTAATTTTTTTTTAATGGATATTCATTAATGCATAAAAAACCACCATTTTAAAAAAAAAGTGGAAAAAAAATTTGTTTTAACCCGTTAGGAGCTTTTTTGTGTTTTGGAAAAAATGATCTTTTCTTACAATTTTCGCTGTAACTTTGGAATAAAAAGCGACAAATTAGTAAATGAAATTGCAAGTTAGAACTTAGTTAATGTGCTTTTAGAAAAAATAAAATTTTTTTTAAAAATAAAAAAGGAATAAATATTTAATATGTATTTATATTATAAAAATTGAATTTTAAAATCCGATTTTATTTTCCAAATTCCACAATTCCACAAATTTAACTCAAAAAATTCACATCATAAAATAATATTATGTTTTTATTGATGAATAATTATAAGCTCAAAACAAACAACCATTTCAGAAAAATTAAAAAAAAATTTTTTAAAAATTATTTCAATTAATATTGAATATATTGCTACATTTATAATTGAAAATTTTGTATGCATTTATGGACTGAAAAACCATTTGGCCAAACTTTATATAGAATATATATAAACGTTGTCGTATCTTGCTCATTTTTTAAATGTTATGTATCAGAGTTTAGACAAGGACATGTTTTTAAATTGAAAACTTTATTTGCAATCTGTCTTAACACTTTTAGTTTCCTGCAATTTTTTTATATTGTTCTAAAACTTTTTTCCCGAGAACATTTTGTAATTTCAGAGCTTCGATTTTTCGATCCACTATAATGTGCATGATCATTAAAATTATTTATTGTAATACTAGGTTAAACATTTACAACAGCAACAATAACAATCACAGCTACGAAAATAAACACAAAACAAAAACTAAAAAAAGATTTTTTCTGTTGTGTTTTCAAGCCTTTTTTTTAATTTTATACTGGGGCCTTTTAATAAAAACTTGAATATTACATTCGTTGGCAAATATTGGCGAAATGTTTTTTGGAATACACAAGTAGAAATCCCATATTTTACTACAATGTAAATAATTTTAGCCGATCTCATCTAGAATTACGTTGAAACTCAATCTCTTTTTAAAAAATACCCTCTTTTTAGGACAATTTTCAAAAAATTATTAAAAATATTTCGAAAACATTTATCTAAAAATTTTTTTTTAATAATACAGTCAAATACCTGAAGTTGTTGCATCCATTCGAAAAAAGTTAGAATTTAAAAAAAAAATGAAAAAAAAATTAAACTTGAAATATCTCGTTTTTCACTTTTTACCACTTCGAGCAAAATTAAAAAAAAATTGTTGAACTTTGAGAGAGTATAGGAAGAAAAGTAAATAACTTAGAACAATAATTTTGACAGTTAGTGATGACCAATTTTGTACCCTGTTACCCGATATAAAAATTTATTACAAAATACTCATTTCAATTTTTGAATTAATCCTCACTTTTGACACTTTTCAACCCAATGTGCGTCGCATCTAAAAATTCAGCAGCACTTACAAAACATTTGAATTTTTTGAATAAATTGTCTATTATTATATGACCCCAAGTCCAAAAGGGATAATGGGGTCGTATAATTTTTCGGAAACCCTAGGCTATTAAGATAAAATATATTTAAAAGTAGAAAACTGATAAATTTCTAATACAAAGTATTGATTAGGAGTACATTTACTAAAAAAAATTACTTGTAAAAAAATTCTGGAAAAGAAATTTACTTAAAAATTCACACAGTTAATCCATAATATATGTATATTTAACAAAACTTTGAAGTGCCAGATCCATTTTTTCAAATTTTTTACCAAAAAAATTTCCATATTTAGGCTTATTTCCCAATAGGTTAAAAACGTGGTAATAAAACAATACTCTATGTCTGAGTGCCCCTAGGTATAGGGACAAAAAAAATTATGACTTAAATTAATTTCATAAAGTTTAAAAATTTCCGTAAAATTTCACGACCTAGTTTTTTTGACACAAAAGTGGTCTGGGGCATTTGCTATCGATTTTCAAGTTATGTAGCTTTTTGAAGAGATAATTAAGTACTGAAATCGAATCATATAAGAACTTGTCGAAAAATTAAACTATAGAACGAAATTTTGGTATAATCGGAAAAAAGTCATATTTTCACATATTTTCACTTAAAATTTTCAGTCACTTTGAGGCACCTCTAATTTTTTTTTTTTTTTTTTTTTTTTTGAGTTACCCAAAACTTTGTATTACTAATTTTTTTCTAGTCGCACATTTCTAGGGAGTGAGACCATGTGTTTGAAAACTTTTTTTACTAAAGGCCGCCCTAGTACCCATATACGACCTACATATATAGATTTCATTCAATTTAAGTCAAAAAATTCGTTTTTTATATATGTCCAATCAAAGAGTAAATAAAAAAAAAAAAAATAATAATAGATTTTTTTTTTTTTAATTGAATGAAATCAATATAGGTCGTATATGGGTACCCCACATAATTTTCAGCGCTGAATATTTTGGGCTATTTCAAATATGCGGAAGTCAAAATTTCGTCGATTTGTGCAATAATTTCTTCAATTTTTCCCAAAAATGTGAAAAAAAAAATGCACGAAAACGCCCCTGGCGGCTGTCAGAAATCAAAACAAATGTGAAAAATGGATTTTCCTACCCAAAAACCCCCTGTATACACATTTTCAATAATTTTTTTATATTTGAATGAGTATTATGGAAAATATCATGAAAATATCTTCATCGAAATTTTGGTTCGAAAATGATTTTAGAGGTATGGTTCCTTGGGCAAATATACTTTTTAGGGCCCATAGTACCAGAATCGCGATGAATCCATGGAGATTTTTTTCGGGCCCCTACAATTTGACACGCCCTATTACTTGAGCTTAAACGTAGAATACCACGTAGGCGATCCTTATTATAACGTTTTATATCAATTAACACGATGAAAAGAAGTGAATCATGGATATAGGATTCAGAAAATGTTAAACGCTTAATGTAACTTGAAGTGAGAGAAAAACCGTCTCATGTTTCCAAAGCTAAACTTTACAAAATGCTTTTTTGATGCAAATGTTGATTTTGGACTTTTATAAACGTCTTACTGCCGTAAGCTAGTTTTCCACATCGTACTACAATTATGAAAATTATATTTTTCATACATACATAACTTTTCTAAATTATAATACAAAATTATTTCATATTAAATGCAGACAGGCAATTGATGAACGAAGAGATAAAAATGGAATTCTTTATTACTTTGGTGGAAGTCATTTTCACGGCAGTGAAAATGTCAAATTTTAATTACTTATTAAGTTAATGAAAGAATTCTTACCTTTTTTTCTCCTTTTAAGTCTTAAAGTTACAAATTTTATTTTAGAAAAAATCCGTAAACTTTTTTATTTTTATGTCCATCAAACACTCTTTAATAATTTTTTATTAAAATTGGAAGCTAACATTTATATATTTTATAATTTAACATTTTTACATAATTTACTAAATTTCTTTACTACGAATTACATATTCGTCACGTTTAGAGATACAAACAATTTTGCAATCGGTGCATATAAATGTATTACACTTACTATTTACCAATCAAAAATTGAATAATTTCTTATTGATATGAATGAAATATTAATTATTGACACTTGTTTTGTTGCTAAAACGCCAACAATAAAAAACTCATCTTTATGTACGTTTATTGCTTCAAAAACACCTCAGAGATAAATGCTAAAATTATTACTTCATATGATTGCAACAACAATATCTACATGATAATATGTTTTTAAAGATTAATTAGTATTATTTTAAAATTATCCTAATTTTATACACTCGCTATTTTTTAGCCACTTTCAATAATAAAATATTTAGATTTTATAGTTTTATTTTTCTAGCAAAAATCACTATTAATTTCACTCCACTTTTGTCGTTTATTAATGGCGTGACAAATGTAAACTGAGTTTGAGTACATACAACAAAGTAAACAAACGTAGAAGTGGAATAGCTGAAAAATAACTGTTATGTTCACAAAAACAAAACGTTGTTTTGATTTGAAAGCCTAAAGGTATGTGAAGTTTTTTTTTTCAAATATATAAGCCAATCACAGGATGCTTCAGAAAAATTTGAATCAAATCAGGAACAATAAATAAGCTTTTACATTATGTTAAAAATAATTAGGATGTGAGTTGCCTTATAGCCACCTTTAGAGATTTTTGGTAGCTTGAATGATATTGTAACAAAGCTGAATGAGGTGGACACTTTTTGTAGCCTCCAAATTATTTCACGTAATTTTTACAATTTAAAATACAAAGGGGAAATTCGAAATATGTACATATGTGCGTCTTAGAGCAAATACGCCTAGAAAAATTAAATTTCGCATATAGGGCTTTACATATGACATCACAGCTTTACTTTTGAATTCTGTTTGATGAATTTAGGCTACACCGTTTCCAGTTGCATTCCAGAAAACATCAATTGATTTTCAGAAAACATCAATTGATTTTTAGAAATAATCAACTGTATATAAGAAAACATCAATTGAATTTCAGAAAATATCAATTGTATTTCAAAAAGTATCAATTGTATTTCAGAAAGTATCAAATGTATTTCAGAAAGTATCAAATGTATTTCAGAAAACATCAATTGAATTTCAGAAAGTATCAATTGTATTTCAGAAAACATCAGTTGATTTCCAGAAAACATCAACTGAATTTCAGAAAGTATCAATTGAATTTCAGAAAATATCGATTCTATTTCAGAAAGTATCAATTGTATTTCAGAGAGTATCAAATGTATTTTAGAAAATATCAATTGATTTTCAGAAAACATCAATTGAATTTCAGAAAGTATCAATTGAATTTCAGAAAACATCAATTGATTTTCAGAAAGTATCAATTGAATTTCAGAAAACATCAGCTGATTTTCAGAAAGTATCAATTGTATTTCAGAAAACATCAGTTGATTTCCAGAAAACATCAACTGAATTTCAGAAAGTATCAATTGAATTTCAGAAAACATCAAACGTATTTCAGAAATTATCAGATGTATTTCAGAAAACATCATATGTATTTCAGAAAGTATTAAATGTATTTCAGAAAATATCAATTGAATTTCAGAAAGTATGAATTGTATTTCAGAAAACATCACTTGATTTTCAGAAAACATCAACTGAATTTCAGAAAGTATCAATTGAATTTCAGAAAATATCGATTCTATTCCAGAAAGTATCAATTGTATTTCAGAAAGTATCAACTGTATTTCAGAAAGTATCAAATGTATTTTAGAAAATATCAATTGATTTTCAGAAAACATTAATTGAATTTCAGAAAGTATCAATTGAATTTCAGAAAACATCAATTGATTTTCAGAAAGTATCAATTGAATTTCAGAAAACATCAGTTGATTTTCAGAAAACATAAATTGAATTTCAGAAAACATCAGTTGATTTTCAGAAAACATCAATTGAGTTTCAGAAAGTATCAATTGAATTTCGGAAAACATCAAACGTATTTCTGAAATTATCAGATGTATTTCAGAAAACATCAAATGTATTTCAGATAGTATTAAATGTAATTCAGAAAATATCAATTGAATTTCAGAAAGTATCAAATGTATTTCAGAAGGTATAAATTGTATTCAGAAAACATCAATTGATTTCAGAAAGTATCAATTGTATTTCAGAAAGTATTAAATGCGTTTCACAAAGTATCAAATGTATTTCAGAAAACATCAAACGTATTTTAGAAATTATCAAATGTATTTCAGAAAATAGCAAATGATTTCAGAAAGTATCAAATGTATTTCAGAAAATATCAAATATATTGCAGAAAATATCAAATGTATTTCAGAAAACATCAAATGTGTTTCAGAAATGGTCAAATGTATTTAATCAAATATCAAATGAAAACATCAAATGTATTTCAGAAAGTATCAAATGTAATTCAGTTGAAGTTTTCTGAAATACAATTGGCACTTTCTGGAATTCAATTGATACTTTCTGAACTTCAATGGATTTTTTCTGAAATGCAATTATAAATGGTGTAGACTAAAATAGAAACAAACCAACTAACGACCAAAAAAAATAATTAAGTGTAATGTTTTTGCTAATGTATTATTAATTCTATTTTTATACCCTATACCACTATGTGGTTTGGGTATAATGACTTTGTGCTGCTGTTTGTAACAACCAAAAATATTTGACCTAGACCCATCTTTATTTATACCGATCGAATCAGAATCACTTTCTGAGTTGATTTAACAATGTCCGTCCGTCCGTCCGTCTGTGTGTCCATGTAAAGTTTGTAATCAAACTGCAGGTCGCAAATATGAATATATTTTGATGAAAATTGGTATATAAGCTTTTATCGGCCATGGGATGAACGCTATTGAAATTGGTGAGAATCGGTCCATGTTCAGACCTAGCCCCCATACAAATTACCCATATGAAATCGACATAAATTGCCATAAGATCCAAATTTTCATATAGATCTTACTCAAATTGGGTTTGTATGCGTTCATTATATCCACTAATGAGTAGTCCAAAAATGATCCCTTTGAGCCCATATAGAGCTGCTTCCCGATCTTCACTTAAATCTATTAAAAAACAAAAATATTGCACTGATTCTTCTCAAATTTTGTTTGTACATATTTTTGCAAAATACGAGAGACTTTACCAAACATGATCAGGATCGATCCATTTTTGGACCTAGTCCCTTTATAGATATAGCATCCGATATGAACTTTTTCATATCTGCAGCCAAAAAAATTAATAAAAATCCCACTCGAATTTGGTTTTTGCTTATTTTCATATGTCCAGTTAATTCCGCCTAAGAGATAGGGTTTCTAAACGCATGGTATAGGGTATCGTATAGTCGGTCTAGACCGACTATAATTTTCTTACTTGTTTTTTACTATTATCAATTACCAACCAACAGATCAATGTATGTATGTCAATATAAGATCAGATCTTGTTGTGTGTGATATCAATGCAAATAAATAAAAAAAAAAAACATTAATTAAAATAATTAAAATTTTAAAACAATATGGTCTTAGATGGAATTAAGTAAATTATTAAAAGTTTTTAAAGATTAGAGTAAAATGTGAATAGAAGGTACTTGTGCAATTCAGTAAAACATAGTCTTTAGTAATTTATTGCTGAAAAATTTTCGATATTATTAACACGTTGACGCTTAATAAAAAAATACGTTGGCCCACTCAGCAGCAAGCATTTAACTTCGTTATTTTTTTTTTTTTTTTTTTTTTTGAAAAACTGATGCTGTAAACAGTCTTGAAATCGAAAAATAAATTAGAAAATATTCAAATTTCAAGTTTTTATTTTTTACAACTATTGCTGTCATATGCTATATGATGCTCTGAGCTGAATTATAATTCAAATAACAACTTAAGCTGTCATGAATTTATATAAAACTATGACAATTATATTGTTGTTGGGAGTTCCCACAAATCTTTAACCAAATACTAGTTATCACACTTATATATGACAATGCTGTCATCTGTTTGAATTCAGTTTGAGTCAAATAACACAAAAAGGTATCAATATAATGGGAAAGAAAAACATTGAAATATTTAGAGGCAAACAAATATAGTTGTCATGTGCTATTCTTAAGTTTTTTTGGGAACTATATTTGCCATAAACATCAACGTGTTAACCCTTGAATTAAGCCAAGAAGGTCTTGACTGTAAAGCTATTCAAAAACATAAATATTCATTTATATGATGGTTTTTTAAAACTTAAAATTTATGATGAATTTATTTTTTTATAAGTTCTAAACTACTCCATCTATCAACAGAACATCATTACAGAACCTTGCATAAATTCGATTGTATATTCTGAGAAATAATAAAAAACGCGAACTTTTCTATATTCGTCATAATACATACTTAACGAAATTAGAATTTATTGATATTCTTGAAGAAGTGGCTGAAATTTCTGTTGAGTTTGAAAATACGTACGTCCTTGCAAAACAAAACGTTTTTATTTCAGCAAATAACTTAATTTACCTGAGTACAGTACATACGAGTATAATTCATTGACTTTAATAAAATAAATAGCGTTAGCTGAAATGCAAACCGACCTATATAACAAAAAATTAAAAATCGTGTTGCCAACAGAAAAATTTTGACCCTTTCACCATAACCATTAAAAAGACGCAAGTGACACGATTTCAAAAATTGTAAAAGTGTCGTATGCATAATTTCATAATTTCAAAAACATAAAGAAATATCGTGAAAGAGGTACGGTGATGACTCAATGAGTTAATAGCAAGAGAGTTCAAAAAAACCTACACGAAGAGGTCATTAACGATCTGAAACCAAAACAAGTAAAAAAATTATAGTCGATCTAGAGCGACTCTACGATACCCTATACCATAGTTTAGAAACCTTATCTCTTCGGTCCAACTAATTGGATATAGAAAATAAGCATAAACCAAATTTGAGTGGCATTGTTATTAATGTTTTTGGCTGCAGACAAGAAAAAGTTCATTTCGGATGCTATACTTATATGGGGACGAGGTGGAAAAATGGACTGATCCTGACCATATTTGGTAAAGTCACTTATATTCTGAAAAAATATATACAAACCAAATTTGAAAAAAATCTGCAATATTTTTGTTTTTTGATAGATTTAAGTGAAGAACGGGAAGCAGCCTATGGGCCTATGACTAAGAATTTTCCTATGGGGATTATTTTTGTACTACTGATTAATGGATATAATAAATACATACAAACCCAATTTGACTGAGGTCTATATGATAATTTGGATCTTATGGCATTTTATGTCGATTTCATATGGGTCATTTGTATGGGGACTAGGTCTGAACATGGACCAAATTTCAGCAATTTCAACAACGTGCATCCTATGGCCGATAAAAGCTTAAATACCAAACTTCATCATAATATATTCATATTTGCGACCTGTAGTTTGATCACAAGATTTACATGGGCACACAGACGACAGACGGACGGACGGACAAACGGACAGGCGGACATCGCTAAGTCGACTCAGGTAGTGATTATGAGTTGATCGGAATAATTAAATGTGGGTCTAGTCAAATATTTTTGGTAGTTACAAATAGCAGCACAAAGTCATTATACCCAAACCACATAGTGGTATAGGCCCTATACTATACTATAGGGTATAAATATGAAATTGTAACTCTCATACTATGAAAAAATTAAGTTGAATTATTTTTATTCTTTTTATTTTCTAACAAAGGTATTTTTTTTTTCATTCATTTCAGATTTATTACTTTTAACAAATGTTATATAGCTTAAAAATTTAAAAATGTATTACATTAAGCTAAAGTAAGGTTTTTAAATTTTTCATTTCATTTTTTTTCCAGAATGTACAACATGTCGAGAGTGTTGCTTCAAAATTTCAAGTAAATCGAAGCAAAACTCACATAGATACAGCGTTTCCAATGACCGGCCCTCATACTGTATATCGTATTTGTTAAACACTTTAAATCGATTTTCTCACAAGCAAAATTTTTGAAGTCCGCGAACTTCATAACTCACCAAGGGTCTTTTTATACCCTATACCACTATGTGGTTTGGGTATAATGACTTTGTGCTGCTGTTTGTAACAACCAAAAATATTTGACCTAGACCCATCTTTAATTATACCGATCGAATCAGAATCACTTTCTGAGTTGATTTAACAATGTCCGTCCGTCCGTCCGTCCGTCCGTCCGTCCGTCCGTCCGTCTGTGTGTCCATGTAAAGCTTGTAATCAAACTGCAGGTCGCAAATATGAACATATTTTGATGAAATTTGGTATATAAGCATTTATCGGCCATGGCATGAACGCTATTGAAATTGATGAGAATCGGTCCATGTTCAGACCTAGCCCCCATACAAATTACCCATATGAAATCGACATAAATTGCCATAAGATCCAAATTGTCATATAGATCTTACTCAAATTGGGTTTGTATGCGTTCATTACATCCACTAATGAGTAGTCCAAAAATGACCCCTTTGACCCCATATAGAGCTGCTTCCCGATCTTCAGTTAAATCTATTAAAAAACAAAAATATTGCACTGATTCTTCTCAAATTTTGTTTGTACATATTTTTGCAAAATACAAGAGACTTTACCAAACATGATCAGGATCGGTCCATTTTTGGGCCTAGCCCCTTTATAGATATAGCATCCGATATGAACTTTTTTATATCTGCAGCCAAAAAAATTAATAAAAATCCCACTCAAATTTGGTTTTTGCTTATTTTCTATGTCCAGTTAGTTGGACCTAAGAGATAGGATTTCTAAACGCATGGTATAGGGTATCGTATAGTCGGTCTAGACCGACTATAATTTTCTTACTTGTTTTCTTTTTGCCATTTTTCCCCCATTTTTTAACAATAAATTCACCGAAATTTTTCAATGTTCACAAAACACACACATGAAACACACAATGTTCCGTTCTAAAGCAGCCATCGCATATTTTTATTTTCATATCAGTTATGTGTGTTTCTAAATTTTGTACGGTGCCGAGCACATCATGTCTGTGTTTCGTTTTAATATTTCGTTATCTACACGAACATTTTTCTATCACGTATTTTTTATTTCGAACACACATAAACCACACAGGATCGAGTGCAGCTTTATTTTAAGTTCGTTTTCTTGCACGTGTAGTGCTAACATCTAAAAGTTAAAACATTATCCACTCGCGATCGAAAAAAAACCAAATTAAGTCATAAACAATATATAAAATTTCTGTTTTCTATGTTATTACTATCTTTTTATTTTTATTTTTATTTACTTTTATTATTATCCTTTTATTTTTAATTTTTGTTTAACTGGTAATGAATTATTTTAGATTTTTATACTCTATACCACTATGTTGTTTGGGTATACTGACTTTGTGCTGCTGTTTGCAACTACCAAAAATATTTGACTTAGACCCATCTTATTATACCGATCGAGTCAGAATCACTATCTGATTCGATTTAACGATGTCCGTCCGTGTGTCCGTCCGTCCGTCCGTCTGTGTGTCCATGTAATCTTTGTAATCAAACTTCAGGTCGCAAATATGAGTATATTTTGATGAAATTTGGTATATAAGCTTTTATCGGCCAAAGGATGAACGCTGTTGAAATTCTGGTCCATGTTCAGACCTAGCCCCCATACAAATGGCCCCTATGAAATCGACATAAATTGCCATAAGATCCAAATTATCATATAGATCTTACTCCAATTGGGTTTGTATACGTCTATTACATCCATTAATGAGTAGTCCAAAAATGATCCCTATGGAACAATTCTTACTCATAGGCCCCATATAGAGCTGCTTCCCGATCTTCACTTAAATCTATCAAAAAACAAAAATATTGCACTGATTCTTCTCAAATTTTGTTTGTATATATTTTTGCAAAATACAAGAGACTTTACCAAACATGGTCAGGATCGGCCTAATTTCGGGCCTAGTCCGCATATAGTATATCCATATCCGATATGAACTTATTCATATCTGCAGCCAAAAAAAATAATAAAAATCCCACTCAAATTTGGTTTATGCTTATTTTATATGTCCAGTTAGTTGGGCCTATGAGATAGGGTCTCTAGACGCATGGTATAGGGTATCATATAGTCGGTCTAGACCGACTATAATTTTCTTACTTGATTTTAATAAATTCGGTTGAAACAATTGTTGTCGTTATTATAGGGGTGTTTCAGATTTTTCCGATCGCGAGTGGATAATGTTTTAATTTTTAAATGTACGCATTGAAGAACATGTTCTGTTTTTTTAGCACTACACGTGCAAGAAAACGAACTTAAAATAAAGCTACACTCGATTCTGAGTGGTTTATGTGTGTTCGAAACAAAAAATACGTGATAGAAAATTTTCGTGTAGATAACGAAATATTAAAACGAAACACTGTCATGATAATGATAATAATTGATATGAAAATAAAAATATGTGTTTGTTGATCTGAGCTATATCTGTTTACATATATGTACGAGTTTTTTATTCAGTTTGTTTTTTTCTGAACTCTGAATTTTATAGCAAAAATCGTGTTTTTCACTTCAAAATGCTCCCAAAATTAAAAAAGAAAACTCTTCGTGATTATTTCGGGAAACATATCACCTTTTAAACCCATTTCAATGTTTTTTATTTCACATGATCCGATAACGAGTTATGATGTTCACAGCACAACAACTTTTTTTCGAAGCGCCTCCGTAGATTCGCTGCCATGGACATATTTATTAAAATTTGTAATTGAAAATTTTTCACAGATACAAATTCATATTTGATTATAAGGTTTACATGGACACACATCGGTAAATCGTCTTAGAAAGTGATTTCACTTTTGGTAGTTACAAACATCACATTATACCCTGACCACATAGTGGTATAGGGTGTATACACTTGAGTAGACATATATGAAAATACTTTAATTATTTACAAAGCGCGTACTATTATGTTTGAAAGCTCACAGCTGTTCGAATATATAAGTTACACGAAAACAAAACTTATCGATTGTTTATCGAAAATACAAAAAAAAATAGCAATTCCATAATTTAAATGTGAATTAAACGACGCCAAATTGACCGTTTCACCCACTGTCCTCTGTGAACCAAATTTAAAGTATCTTTATTTTACTCCTCTCATCAATTTTCGCACTTCCTTTTTAATAAATTCTTGGAAAAGATTTTTGGTTCCAACAGTATAATGGTTCGTATGGTATACAACATGACTGCTCTACAATACTAAAATCAAATGAAATCACCATTCCAATCACACGATCTTAAACCTACACAGCATTTATGAGATTTTTGTAGCGCAGAATCCGTCATTATAAAATATTATCCAAAAAAAGGTTAGAAAGCGTAATTTTGTATGAGTGGGGTAAAATAAATAAATTGGTTACGTCAATGTTGATAAGTCGATGCCAAATCGGCTTAAACAGGATAACCCAAAAGCAATATTTAATATAAATTCAGTTTTTTTTTTTGGATTCATACTTCAAATGTACGAATACTTTTTCTCATTAACTTTACATATTTTTTTTTTTAACTTAAAGGCAATAAAGCTTAAATAAATTAATTAAACTAATAAATAGCATAACAATATGGCAGAAAAAAACAACAAATCAGCTTAGTAAATTTTTTCTTATTGTTTTATTCCAGTAGGACAGTTTTAAAATTAAGTGTACAGATACTTTTTGTAGTAAGCGCAAGTGTAATATAGAAAACAGGAAAAATCATCTAGGGCTAATCCCATAATGGCAGACATGACATTCAGTGATCTTTCTAATCTAATGCTATGCAGTAGAAGTTCTTTATTGTTCATAAAAATATACAAAATTATGCAGAAAGCAGTCGTGACAGACATGACAACAAACAGACATCATTTTAGATTTTTTTTTTTCAATTATATATTCTTCCTTTATTTACACATTTCAACAAATTTGATATTTACATTTGAGATCTTATCTTTATATAGATATTGCAACAAATAATATATAGGATCTGAAGATATTAAATAGTTTTTATTTTATTTTTTAATGATTTTTAAAGGCAAATGGGAGGAAAAACCTTTATATTATGTAATAGATTCAAATACTATCTGAAAATATTTATATGCTTATAGGAGGTTTATTAGAAATAATAGACCTCTATAAGCACACAATTCTCAATTTGGTGATTTCTTAATAATTTTACGCTATTTCTCTACATTGTCTTATCAGTAGGTAAGAGGAATTTTCAAATTTGCAATTTGTAAGCGTTTTAGGTGGCAGTTGGCAGCGTCACTCCTAATAGGACACAATTGGCCTTATAATACTTTTGAAGAGTAGATTTTTGTTTTTGGGGTTTAGAAATGCCTTCTATTTAGTAGTGGTCATAATGCTTTAAATGATTTTATAGCTTTTTGGCACGTAGGCATAATATGCTGTTTAAAAGCAAGCTTTTTGTCCAAGACACCTCCGAGATATTTGACATGATTAAGTACATTTATGGTACTATTTCCAATAAGAAGATGACGTCTTGGCAGTCTTTTGGGAGATTTGTTGAATGGAAAAATTATTGCTTGAGTGTTGTTTGGATTAATTTTGATTTTCCATTTGTGAAAATATTTACTGCAATTTACAAGTCCCTTTCCCATTTTCTTCAGGAGTGCACTTGTAAGTTCGTTTGAAGAAATTAACGCAGTATTATCTGCGTAATAAGCAATTTTCATATATTTTGGGACTTAAAAATCGGATTTATATATCGAGTAAAGCAATGGCGACAAGACTGATCCTTGAGGTAACCCAGTGGTAATGGTTTTTGGAGATGATGTTTCATTACCAACCTTAACTTTAAAGCTTCTGCCGTGAATGAAATCTGAAATAAGTTTGCATAAATATTTTGGTATATTTGCATCAAGAAGTTTAAATACTAGGCCATTATGCCAAACGGTGTCAAACGCTTTTTCAATATCTAACAACATTAGACCCGTTGAAAATTTATTGTTTTTATTGGCGATTATTTGATTTTTAATTCTGTTTAATAAAGCTGCTTCCGATTTTCACTTAAATCTATCAAAAGTAGTGCATGCTCTTTTTTAAATCCAAATTTTTCTTTAGCAACAATAGAATTCGTCACTACAAATTCACTCAGACGTGAATGTAGTATTTTTTCAAATATTTTACCTAAGTTACTTAATAGACTAATAATAATGACAGTCATGACATTCATTGATCTTTCTAATCCAATATTATGCAGTAAAATTTCTTCATTGTTCATAAAAATATACAAAATTATGCAGACGGACCTGACCGTTATATTAACCATTAGAAAAAGTGAGAAAGTATTATTGCTATCAATAATTGGGGGCAAAAAGCAGTCGTGACAGATATGACAACAAACACAAATTATAATAAAAAAAAGTATTTTATAATGTGACAGACATGACACTAACTTTATTTTCAAAATTACTTGATTTCACTTTTCCTTTCTAACTGGAAAAATAGGGAAAAATAAAAATATTCAAAAATACATCTAACGAAATATTGTATTATTTTCATACCCTTTTCTTTAAAATGGTATCAATAAAAACTATATAAATTTAAATTTTAAAATTGGACCTAAGGTTGTTGATCTTTGCATGGAATCAACCTTAAATGTTTATATATAATTTGCTGCTGTTTGTAACTACCAAAAATATTTGACCTAGACCCATCTTTTATTCTACCGATCGACTCAGAATCACTTTCTGAGTCGATTTAGCGATGCCCGTCCATCTGTGTATCCATGTAATCCTTTTTTAATCAAACTGCAGATCGCAAATATGAATAAATTTTAATGAAATTTTGTATATTAGCTTTCATCGGCCTTAGGATGAACGCTATTGAAATTGGTGAAATTCGGTGCATGTTCAGACGTAGTCACCATACAAATGATCCAAATTATCATAAAGATCTCGGTCAATTTAGGTTTGTGTGTGTTTATTACATCCATTTATCAGTTGTCCAAAAATATACCTCATATGGAAATTATTTGTCATAGTCCCCATATAAAACTGCTTCCGGACTTTTACTTAAATCTATAAAAAACAAAAATATTCCACAGATTTTTCTCAAATTTGGTTTGTATATATTTTTTTCAAAATATAAGTGACTTTACCAAATATGATCAGGATCGGTTCATTTTTCGAGCAATTCCCTATATAAATATAGCATCCGATATGAACTTTTTCATATCTGCAGCCAAAAAAAATTAATAAAAATCCCACTCAAATTTGGTTTATGCTTATTTTCTATATCGAATTAGTTGGACCAAAGAGATAGGGTCTCTAAACCATGGTATAGGGTATCGTATAATTTTCTTACTTGTTTTGTATTTAATACGTTGTTGCTTCTATTTTAAAATTAATCAAATATTATTTAAGGAAGTTTCCGTTTTAGTTTACGATATTTATACTCGTATATGTGCTTATTTTGTTCTTAATAAAGCACTTTTCAATAACTGCTACTTCAGTCATATGCACGAGTATTGTAGATACCATAAACACAACTAAACATGAATTGCTATGAAATGCAGATGTTTTTCTGCATTTCCTGTATTTTTAATAAAATTATTTTCACTACGTATGTAAAATACTCTCATGTCGCCATGTGCAACACTTCTTAGTACATTTAATGCTGTAGTTGTATTATTTTAAGCAGATTTTATTTAATATTATTTTTTCAGCAGTTGCTATGCCTGGTGTATGTGATGTAAAATTAATTTAGTGAGAAAACGCAACAATATTTTTAAAGCATAATATACTTGATTCCACGTATGACTTTATCAATTAAATTTAAAGAAGAGTTTTTGAAAGGAAGCAATTTAATAAAAGCTTATTGATGTGTAAACATCTATACGCGCAGGGGGGTAAATTTCTATTTCACAATACAATCACAAAAACAGCGTAACTCATATCGGTGTGAGCTGAAGCAGATAACGCTGTGTGACTTATGATTGTATTGGTGAAAAAATTATAATATAACATTGTTTTTTTATGCCACTTTTTTAAAAGCGTCATTTATGTATCACTTATATACGTTATATTGGGATATTTTTAACGTTTTACAGCAAAGGGTTGTTGAATTAGCTGAAACAGTTTTTGCTATAAGTGATAAATAGATGATGCTTTCTGTTTGATTTTAAAAAATGACATAAAAAAATTTTTAATTACTAGATGTTTACACATCTTCCCTGTGATCGGACTCACATGATTTTTTTTTTTTTATTTCGTAATAGAAAATACATTTAGTTATTAATTTTAATTTTCAAAAAATTTTTTAATTACCGTTATATGTACTTAATTAAAAGTTCTACTACTGGTGATTACGGCTAATGTTCCTTAATTAAATTGGAAAATATTTATCGGATTGTTTTATTGGAAATGTAGTTGAAAAACAGTGTTTTGAAATGGATCGAAAATTGTAATAAAACCAGAAATTTATATCAAATTAATTGCACACAGAAAAAGAATTTGTTAGACAGAAATTATAAAACAAGATGCACACACAAGTTGATTAACAAAGATTCAGGTATGCCATGAAAATTTACGATGGTAGCTCCAATTAGACTGCTTCCTATAGAAAGAGTCATTAAAGCAATTTTGGACATTTGGCTACAGTTGAAAATTAATCTGAAAGCTGTTAATGCAAAATATTCTGAGACGGCGTTGTTAAAATGTATGTACAGGATTTTTTTGACAAGGATTTTATTTTTGCGGATTTCGAGAAAAGTGAGTTTTTGGTAAAATATTCTGTAAATGTACTCTTTCTAAATACTTTGTATCAAAAATTCACCACTTTTCTACTTTTAAATGTTATATTGTATCTCAATGGCCTAGGGTTTCGGAAAAAAATAATATGACCCCATTAACACTTTTGTAATTGGGGTCACATATGACCCCAAGCTAATAAGAGACAATTTATTCAAAAAATTCAAATATTTTGTAAGTGCTGTTGAATTTTTAGATGCGATGCTTAAAATATAACAACAAAATGTGTAAAACTTCCGTTCTATATATTATTTTTTTAAATGAATTACAAAACCATGATGTCTAAAGTATAAAGCTAAAGACCTTTAAACACTTGAAACAGGATTATACAAAAGTCTTCTTTAAGTCTTCTGGTAAGGATAAAAAGAATGCTCCACAATGTCATAGTGTAGTTAATCACCCTGTATTTGTGAAAGAAGATGACGACGAAGATGATAACATCCATGAAATTGAGAAATGTATTGTACCTGAACACGATCTTTTAAAGGGATTTCTCAATCATCTCTTTTGGAATAGCATAGTTCCCCTTGTGTGGCGGGTAAAAGCTCTATTATGACCAAAGAAGTTGAAGCAAATTCCGAAAAACTATCACGCTTGCAGAAAACTTATAAGAGAAGCGGATAAATTGGAGGATCCAGAAATCTATGAGAAGTTGGAATATTTAAAATTCAGCCTTTCATTGCATCATTTAAAGCTATGAATACTATTGTTGATAAGAACTTCACAACGAACACAATCAACATTACTAATTTAAATAAGCACTTTACCTGAACTCCGTAGATCTTTTCAAAATGCGAATGTTTCCCAAACTCTTAAAATTTACGTATTTCTTGATCATTAGAGCAGAATCTTATACATTTGAATCATGATGGTTTGAGGTTATGGTCCGAGCAAGCTGGCGAATCTATTCATAGAGAATTTCTCAAATTTCGAAATAATTCAAGATAAATATTATTGATGATTCAACTTTTCCGGCACGATTAAAAAAAGCGGTAGTCACTTTTTCTTCTCAGCATTTATAAAAAACATTGTTAACCCCATACCACTAAGTGGTTTGGGTATAATGACTTTGTGCTGCTGTTTGTAACTACCAAAAATATTTGACCTAGACCCATCTTTTATTATACCGATCGACTCAGAATCACTTTCTGACTCGATTTAGCAATGTCCGTCCGTTCGTCCGTCCGTTCGCCTGTGTGTCCATGTAAAGTTTGTAATCAAACTACAGGTCGCAAATATGAATATATTTTGATGAAATTTGGCACATAAGCTTTCATCAGCAATAGGACGAACGCTATTGAAATTGGTTAAATTCGGTCCATGTTCAGACCTAGCCCCATACAAACGACTCCTATGAAACCGACATGAAGTGCCTTAAGATCCAAATTATAATATTGATCTCAGTCAAAATGGGTTAGTATGTGTTTATTATATCCATTACTCAGTAGTCCAAAAATAATCCCTATAGGACAGTTCTTAGTCATAGGTCCCATATAAGCTGCTTCCCGATCTTCACTTAAATCTGTCAAAAAGCAAAAATATTGCACAGATTTTTCTCGAATTTGGTTTGTATATATTTTTTCAAAATATAAGTGACTTTGCCAAATATGGCCAAAAGCGGTCTATTTTTCGACCTAGCCCTATATAAATTAGCACCCGATATGAACTTTTTCATATTTTCAGCAAAAAAAATTAATAACAATGCCACTCAAATTTGGTTTATGCTTATTTTCGATATCGAATTAGTTGGACCGAAAGATAGGGTCTCTAAACCATGGTATGGGGTATCATATGGTCGGTCTAGACCGACTATAATTTTCGTACTTGTTTATTAGTGGATTAGATCTATTGGAGATAGATAAACAAAATGAGTTTTATTTTAGAGGGAAAAATAGAACTCCTCTAAAAAGTTTTATTTTATTTTATATCAGATAGGCTTAGTAAAAAAAAACATATTATAAAAAAAGAAGAATATAAACAGAATATGCTTTATTTTAGACGAAAAAATAAAACTCTTTTTATAACGGCAAAATAAAACTCCTTTTTTAAGAGTTCCATTCGTTGTTTTATTTTTTCGCTGCAATCATTTTTTTAAGAGCACTTGAAAACGAATTTATTGGTATATGACAGTATAGGTCTGCGTCAACTATAACATGAAGAGTTTTTGAATTTAAATTTTCTGGATAATTGTTATTTACGGTGCCTGAAAAAAACTAGTTATAAATCCGGTTTTTTATGTGTATTTGTAGCAAATAAATGACTTCACTTAATATTTAATAGCTATTGAGCAAATAAAAAGAAAATGATCAAATAAATTGTTTTAATTGTGATTTTTGACCAACAAGTAACACAGTTGATTTGGGACTCAATTCTGAGAATTGCAACTGAAAGTAGCACAAAACACTAAAAACAAAACGAGCAATCATATTGAATAGCTTCTACAATCTAGAAAAACATGTAGAAGTAGTAACAGATGTCACCTCAATACAATAACACAATTGTGATGATAGGAGCGCCAAAGCCACATCTTTCTTAATACGAAGGTATATAAACATCTACATTAAATAGCCTACGTATAGTATTAATAATTTGTATATACATTAATATGTTTTTCAAAACTGAGTTTTTCGTCAATTATGACCCCCAGGCACCTCAGATTATCAACGAAATTAAGTACGATACTATTAATACGAATATTGAAAAAACGATGCACTTGGTCTTTGTCAAATTAGTATCAAAATGATTTGTCGACATCCATGTTGATACGTTCCTAAGGCTGAAATTCGTTACAGCTTCAAGAACATCTAGGAATTTTTTATGGTAGTTGAAGAGCAATTGAACATCGTCCTCAAAAATATAGGGTCTACATCCTTGAGTATCAATCAGAACTTCGAACCCTGCGGCACACCACATGTAACCCCGCAGATGTTACTCACTCTGCATCCAAGCTCAACGAATTGTAATCGATTATTTAAATAGGAAAACATAAGTCTACAAACTGGTATCTAAAACTTAAAATTATCACGAAGTTTAGAAATAAGTCTACAATGATCAATGCAATCAAACGCTCTGGACATATCAAGAGAAACTAAAAGATTAACTCTACCCTCACTTAAATTTTTTCTAATGAAACCAGTCATTGCAACTAGAGACGTAGTGCTGTATCCCTTTCTGTAGGCATACTGGTTGTCACAAATTAGATTCTCCCTGCTTAAATATTGAACCCCTTTTGACTTAAGTAAGTGCTCAACAACTTTAGAGACAACAGGCAGTATACCTACAAGTCTTAAATTCCCAAAAGACAATTCACTACCAGATTTAGGAATCGGAACTACCCTAGAAATCTTCCAGATATTGTAAGTATTTACAACGTGCAGTATGCATCCACTTCTACCACAAAAAATCAGCTTAATAAACCTTAAAGGAATACCATCCACACCGACTGCATTCGATTTTATTTTAGTAAAAGCGTCTAAAAGTTCCAACTCAGAAACCCCATCAAATGAAAAACACGGGTTATTATCTATGTAATCAAACTCAAACTCTGAACTACCCAAAAAATGATCATCACCTCATTTGCATCAAGATCCGAAAAAACAACCTCAGCTCTCCTCAAAGTTTTCCATATATTAGCATTATCAGATTTATTAAATATTCTCACACCCTCCCGTCTTTTAAACTTCCTTATAACACTCTTGGCTTTATTTCAATATCTGCAATATGTTCGCCAATTAATATCGGTACGAACCTCCAGAAACCCCTTGTATGCAATGTCTCTAAGAGAAACAGCATGAATAATCTCCCTAGATTTCATCCATGATTCTCTTCTAACTATAGATTTACGACGCACAACAGGCATAAAAGGAAAAGCATTAACCAAAAAGGTGTTTAAGATAGTTCACATCACTCGTAAGGTAAATTGAGGAAAAATTGTATGAATTGTAAAACGAGTTTCATCCGTCCCAATCAATATTATTGAAATCCTTAAATTCAAAGGAGTTACCAACTTTAAATCAACCGAAAGAAAAATGAGGGCATGGTAAGAGTACATAAAGAGACATTGAAATTGATTGGATTGCGCAGCTTTATTGTCACTTCCAAGCATAAAGTAGTCAATTAAAGACGAAGATCGGTGACTTATGTCAAAATGAGTAGGAACAATATTATGGTGAATTGATAGTCCATTCAGACTACAAACGGATCTAACCAAATGAGCCTTTAAAAATAGTTATGTTATTGTATGGATAAAAAAGATTGCAATGTAATTCCTTAAAAATTCTAAGATTATTAAAATCATCACTAGGCAAATGCACAACTCAAACAAGAGTTTTTGTGGTTCCAGCGTTTATCTGTAAACAACTCTCTTCTCCATTCTACTAGATGTATATATGCCGACACCACCATCCCTACCTTTACTCACCGGGCGGTCATTTCTATAAAGTATACAGCCAGGGATACATACAGCTTTTGTGGAACTATAAGGTTTTAACCAAGTTTCCGAGACTCCAAAAACATCCAAGTAACAACCCTCGGAAGACGGACATATGCTCCGACAGTTTACGTGACCAACAGTAAAACAATTAGTTCTTTCCTTGAGACTATTAATCAAAAGAGTATTGTCGCTAACAATCGGACCCATATTGTTATTTAACATCATCTAAAAAAATATCACACACATAATGGCGGGGGAACCTATAGAGATAAAAACTAAAAATAAAACTAAAATAAATCAATGAATTTGATGTAACAGATTCCATTCAAATAAATCCATTTAACAGCTGATCAAAAAAACAAAAATTTTTCAAAATGCATAATGTTCAGCATCAGCTATTTCAATATGAAAAAATATAAAATTATATAATACATAAGAGAGAAAAAACTATATTTTTTTTTTGTATTGGATCAATCAGACATTAAGTAAAGGTAGCAACTCCTTCACACACCTCTCAAAACCCATAAGAACCTCCGAACCATCCGTGTATGTAATCTACACCTTAGGCTTATCCGCGTTGTACATTTTAAATCTCTTTATCTTATGCTGTTTGAAAGATTTCTATAAATATAATACATTTTAGTTGGCCTCGGACCAAAGTGATCATTAAGGAACACTCGCGTAGTTATCCCGCTATTATCTACATCACTAAGTTTCAAGGAACGTTTTTTATGGCATGTTGCCATTAATTTGTCCTATACAGGAACGCCAGAACCGATTCATTCTTATTCGTATAGCAAACGTGCTGAATATCACGATCACTGACTGGGATTTGAAAAAAAGAGCAACCTCTTCAAGATCCAAAATATCCTTAGGCAGCACGGTAATAACCACATCAGTCCTATTCAAGCGATGATATAAAGTATTATTCTCCTCCTTCAATCTCTTCATTCTTATATCAACACCAGCATCAACACTATTCACAAGAGCATTACAGTTCTCAACCTCTTGCCCAAGCCTCATAAATCGTGATATTCTTGACAATACCCTCAAGACTTTTATTGCGAGAAGTTTTCCAATTTTATGTTGAGGACACTAATATCTTTACTTGTATTGGTTTTATCAGGAATATTTATGCAATCCTTACATTTAAAGAATACTCCACTATGTTTCAATGAAAGGGCTAAAAACTGATCATCCAACCCAGCACCCGGTAGATGAAACCATAAAAGACATTCTTTACATTGAGTACTCCCAAATTTGCCAATATCCTTATTACATTTAGGCATAATATTTTTTTTCAAGGCATAATTATAATTTCTTTACAATTTATAATTATTAATCTTCGTAAAGTGTAGATATCAAGCAATTTTTGAAAGATGGCGCCAACAACGAATAAAATATATTTCACAAAAATTCTATTAGAGTGAAGCAACAGTATATGCTGCAAACCAATTCAGCAATTAATTTATTATAGTCAAGACAAAGACTTATGTTGTTTAAAAAGACCAATAAAGAGGATAAGCAACAGCAATGAAGTCCATACAAATGAAGGCAAATGGCACCAGCACAACAGCAACAGCAACAGCAAGCAACAAGATAATTACCAAATAAATATCATTGCTCTTAGCTATATTTTGATTCACTACTAGATAAATTTATATTATTTATTATTATTTATTATATATTATTAATAAGTTATTTAACGATTTGCACTATTTTAGCAATTTTTGGGGCTACTTTCAGGTGCATTTGTCAGTATTGAGTCCCAAAATCATGTGTTGTACTGTGTAATACGCCCAATTTGTATCGTTTATCGGATAAATCGAATAATTGTGTTTAAAAGAAAACAAATCGTTTTAGTTCTGAAAAATTTTATAATATATTAAAATCTAAAAAGGATGCTTATATTTATAAGATAATAATTTGGGTTGTTATACAGCAGACAAATATAAAAAAGTTTTCTCTGAATAAAACATTATAAAACCAAAGACCAAAAATCATTTCAAAGACATAAATAATTTTTTTTAATTTTGTAATGTTTATTTTACGAAATCAAAAATCATTGTTTCAAAGTTTCTGAATTTGAGTTGCTTCATAACCAGTTATCTTTATTTATTATTCTATTTCTTTTGGGCTATAAATTAAAATAAATTATTTTTTTTTAGTAATTTTATTAATTTTCCTTTACGTTGTCATGTCATAATCATTTAATACATTTAAAGATAAGCAACCGGACACAAAGTAATCAAAATAAAAGGAAAAACACAGTTCGAATTTAACTACTTTATTTTATTTATTTTTTCTAATTCTTATGAATTGTATTAATGGATTGTATTTATATCAAAAAAAAAATATATATAAATATGTTTAGGTTTGTTTGTTTGAATTTCTCTTTAAAAAATAAAATATTACCTTTTTTTATTTAATTTAACAAAAAAATGTTCTTGAATATTGGATCGATTAATCGAAGAATTTATAAAACTTGATCCCTTAAGCGATTAATAGAAAAAAAAATTAATCTTTATTCGAGCAAAGTTAAGATGTGAAAAATTTACAACATATATAAAAATTTCACTGTAACTACATTTATATATATTTTCATATCAACTTAAGACCTTTAGAATTATGGGACTTAAGATCTTTTTCGGATATTTACAACTTTTGAACTTGTTGTATGGTGGAACAATGTATTGGAATAGTTTGATGATGCCATTTATGTTTACGTCATTAAATATTTCCTAAACTATAATAGAAAATGAAACTGCTACGTTAAAACCAGTTAACATTTTTATACCCTACACACCACCGGTAGAGGGTATATATCAGTTTGTCATTAAGTTTGCAACATATCGAAATATGAATTTGCGACCCCATAAAGAATACGTATTTTTGACCTTGTAACAACTCGTCTGTATGTCTGCCTGTTGAAGTCACGCTCATTCGCAATATAAACTAATTTAAAGATAATATTGATTGTCACTATTTCCAACAGGCGTCATATTTCAATATTTCAAAAAATTTGGCTATTAAATCTGACTAGCAGATTCCAGCGCTCGAAATTCGAGTGCAATTTCTAGCCAATTTTATTTCTCAATTTAGCCAATTCACAAACCAACACTTTTTTGATTTATTATTATTGTGAATGAAGACAACAAACTCATTAACAAAATTAATAAAACACACATAGCATACGTATAATTTTATGTATGAGTTAGTAGCAACTTTCAAGGCAATTTACTCAAAATAAAGGAAATAATTACAAAATCTGTAAATCTGGTGAACAGCTGAAAAGAAATACCTATCAAATAATATATGCTTGGTCCAAATCGGGATAAAATGGTGGAATAAAACATCGGTAACAAGAAATCAACTAGCCTATTAATCTATACTAATATAATAAAGAGGTAATGTGTGTTTGTTTGTTTGTAGGAGGTAATCTCCGTAACTACCTAACTGATCTTCCTGAAATTTTCATAGAGTCGTACTGCGGATATGGGAAGTGTTATAGGCTATAATTTTTTAAATATTTTTGGTGGGCGTGGCACCTCCCACACAAAGTAAATTTTTAATATCATATACATATATTGAGTACTATGATAGGGAGAGCTTTGCAAATTTGTGTGAGGTCACCTATTGTTAATATTAGTAGCTATGCCGGAAATGGGCGAGATCGGATAAGTGGGTGTGGTACCTCCCATACAAGTAATAGTTCAATATTATATATCTCGAGTAATGTGGTAGAGATAGCTTTTCAAATTTTTCTGATGTCAACTATTATTAATGTGAGTAGTTGGATGCAAAATGGGCAGTATCGGACCAATAGGCATGGCACCCGCTATACAAAGTAAATATAAAATGCCATATATCCGGAGTACTGTAATTGTGAGCATCTTGGGACTTTGTGTGAGCCCATAAGTTATTCATTTGATTAGTTAGACAAAAAATTGGCGTGATCGGAGCAGTGGGCGTGGAACCGCCCATACAAAGTAAATATCTGATATCATATAATTGATGTTCGACTTAGCATGAGTAGTCGAACAAAAAATTGGCGGGTTCACACCAATCGGCGTGGCACTAATATCATATATCTGGAGTACTGTAAAAGAGTGGCTTTGCGTGAGCCCATATGTTCTTTGTGTGATTAGTCGAACAAAAAAATGGGTGTGATCGGAGCAGTGGGCGTAGCACCTCCCATGCAAAATAGGTATCTAATATCCAACAAGAAAATATACAAATGCAACTATAAGGAAATTGCAGTCAGAAAAAAACAAAATTTTAACTCTAATCAAAAAACACAACCGATTAGAGCGCTATTATTGCCAGTTGAACTTAATTTATTAAAATGCAAAATTAAACTAATCAAGAAGCTAATTAATGATAACTTTACTATAGCAGTCAATACACATATACGAGAGAAACTTAAAAATATTGATCATAAGAACTCCTCAAATACGTTTTGTGAAGTAAAAAAACAGTTTAGGTCAATACAACCGGTGAATATTACTCTTCAAATCATACAAGATGAGGAATTTTTGATAAGAAATGCAGGTATATCACCTGACGATCTAGAAAGAGATGACGAAAGTAGTAGCTTTATAGTAAAAGATCAAAGTCATATTTTAAACACTCCTTCAAAGAAATCGATCCTTAAAAATAGAGTGCATATTGATGTCGATACTTGTTTCAAAACTTTTTTGGAAAGAAAAAATTAATATGAAACTAATCTATCATCTCTTTTAACATTTACGGGATATTTCAAGGCTAACCAGATTAATGAATATATAAATGAAAATTATTTTATAACGCATAATTCGCTGTTACATATTTTCAAAAGTTTGAAAAAAAAACTTTCTTCAGGCTTAGATAATATCCGAAATATTGTATTAAAAAATATTCCTGACGTAATGGTCCGTGAATATTGCACCCTTTTTAATAACATGCTAAACAATTCCTATTTCCCCCAAGCATGGAAAGTAGTGAAAGTCGTAATTTTGCCCAAAAAAAATAAGGATACAAGTAAGCTAAAAAATCACCGTGCTATTAGTTTACTACCAAATATTAGTAAAGTTTCTGAAATTTGCGTAAACAATAATTTAGTTAAATTCTGTAAGAAAAATCAATTAAATAATGAGAGACAATTCGGCTTCAAATACAAACACTCGACAATTCATGCAACACATCTGCTTGTCTCAAATATTCATTGGAACCTCAATAATTCCTTGTGTACAGGTGTCTGTTTGATTGATTTCGAAAAGGCGTTTGATAGCATATTGATACCGGCATTAATTTACAAATTATTGATTTAAAATACCTATGCATTTAATAATACTATTACACAACATGATATACAACAAATCTTTTTAGTCGGCAATAGGAAACAAATAAGTACAAAAACATTTATGGCAGTAAATGGTCTTCAACAAGGAACAGTGAATTCCCCAATTCTATTTAATCTCTTTATATTTGATTTATTAACGAAAATTGATAATATCATTGCTTTTGCAGATGATATTATAATATACCACGCCGATAATAAAATAGAGAAAATTAATAATGTATTACAAACATACTTTAATATAGTTGAAAAATACGCTATAGACTGGCAAATGAAAATTAATTTTAAAAAATGTCCGCCAGTAGGAAAATGTAATCACAACATAAGAACAAAATGGAAAGATTTTGGTATAAAAGCAAATACCAATATATGTATACCCAACAAACAAGTCATAAAATACTTGGGAATTTATCTAGATAAGTTTTTATATTTCAATTCTCATATAAATACACAGATAATTAAAGCAAGAAATGCATTTTTCATGTACAAAAAACTGCTTTATTCACAATACATCAATTCTAGAGTCAAGGTCTTACTATATCAATCACTAATTAGACCTATTATAACATACGGTTGCCAAATCTGGTTTAACATTTCTCCATCATATATGGAGAAAATTCGAGTTTTTGAAAGAAAGTGTCTAAGATCATGCACATCCCTGTATAGATCTCCAAATAGCGATTATGTAAAATACATATCAAATCAAAAATTATACAATGCAGCAAAAATAAGTAGAATAGACAATTTTATTATTCATATAATTAGAAATTATATTGCAAAGAGCTCTGTATGCTATGAAAATAATTTAATTATGTCACCATATTACAGTGACGAAAGATAAATACAAAAAACCCTCCAAAGTGGATATGTACCACCTGAAGCTTTCGTATACGTCGACATTAAAGGATTTATCCAAAATGAATAGGCATACACACAGAAAACGGATTCGTTGTGGCAATCGAATTTGTTGCCAACCGAATTTTGGTAGTCCTCTGTACTATCACATTTTACTGTTATGATTACTGAATTATTTGTTACATACTTCCTCACGATCTTAAAGGCAATCGATTTTATAAATGAATTCGATTGTGTGAATTGTGACATTGTAGTTGATACAATGGAATTTAGATTTAAGCAATAAATACAGAATAAAGTTTCAGTTATGTTTACTTTAAATATCTGTTGATATAATTAAAAAAAAATCTTGCATGTTAATAGATAATTTGGTATGCCCAAACAAAGTGTTATATATATTGGTTGTATCTGCCATTTATCGGGATTGTATATATATGTAATTATATAAAAAAAAAAACAATATTAAAGCTTTTATTTATAGTGTATTTATTTTTGATAAATTAATTATACCGTTTACAAATATTTACAATATAAAACTTATGATACAGAAATGCTTACAATTAATAGGCCCACATTATATATTCTTCACCAATGGGTGAAAGAGAAATGTGTGATACATACTTAGCTTTAAAATTTTTTGATTTTACAATGTTAAGTGTATTTGTTAAGCTGTTTACTCTATACGCAAAATAATATTTATCGAAGTGCCAGGATTCTAATATTTTTACACATAAATAAAACGCATCATCATCAATAATAATATGCTAGATTAAGCCAAACAACGGTTCAACATTTTGACAAATATGTACACAAACTACCATAGATTTTTTAAAAAGTAAATTCTAAAAATTAGGCCAGCTTATTTCCTTTGCGTTGAAACAATGCATCTCAGATGCAGTCAATTTAAATTTATTTTTGTTTGGCCCAAAATCAAACTGATCGATTCTTTTATTTAGTAATTCTAACGTGAATAATTTTTTTTCAATTACGAACATTTCTAAAATTGTTATTAAATCATAATGCCACATCCCATCTAAGATATCATGCATGATATCAACACATTTATTTTCAAACACGTGAAAATTTTGAAGATGATTAAAAATTTAATTTTCTTTTAATCCTGATCTGATTGGATTTTCGAGCAAATCAATATCGTAATTTTCTTTGCTTCTTAGATTTTGGGTATCATCAACGCATAAAACTTTTGATTCTTGTGGGCTACATTTACAAAATCGACAAAAAAATTAAGAATTAAAAGATTCAAAAATCCGAGAATAGAATTTATTCCTAAATTGTCTCCTCCAACTATACATAAAATTAACTTTATAGATTGACCATTTACAGAAATCCCTTGTATTTGTAAAATGTTAATTGTTTTTAAAAATTTTTTGAATGTATTTCTATTTCCAAATTTTTTTCGGTCATCCGTAAAAAAGCATTCCTAAAAAAATATTGATTATGTGGAATTTAAATGTTCTGGAAGAATTAAAAATTTTATATATATGCCTCTAATTTTTTGTTGCCTACTATGGGAACCTTATGCATTCACAATTTCAAAATCATCGATATAGATCATTATGGATATTAATATTTCGTCTTTATCACCACTGGGGTTGATATTTTCAATTTTTTGTTTCCAAAATGGGCTTTGAATAATATTGCAAAACGAAGAAGATGAATTTATTCATTATGCAAAAAAAATTCATTTATATTTTTAGCAATTCGATCATATCAAATTTTATTAAAACATTTTGCAGGTGTAGGTAATTTAAAAGCAAATATTCAGACTTAATTTCTAATGGGGTAAGAAAAGATTTTAAAATAGTTATAAGTTCCTTATTTTCTTCCATATTACTTTGTTTACTATTTAAAATATTATTTATATGAATTGCATAATATAAAAACAGTTCATTTAATGTTTTAAATGCAGTTGAACGTCCTCACTCTCTTCACTCAAAATTTCTAAAATTATTTTTAAAAGTTCCTTGTTTACTATATTGTCAGAACTTCAAATGGAGTTGGTATGTGGCAGAAAATCATTAAATGACATATTAGTACTATCATTGTTTTCATTAAATCGATTTTGAGTATTAGTGTTAATAAAATTATAATTTTTAACATGTTTGAGGTATGTGTTCATATATATATATGAAAATATTCGGGTACAGCTATTATTGTTACATTTGAATCTAACTTTACTTCGCTGAGTAGTTCTAAAGTGTATTGGGTAAAAATTATAAGAATCAAAATATCTGTTACAGCAAATACAATTCATTGTTAAAATAAGTAATGTAATTATTTATCATTAAATTTACGATAATAATTTGTTGGTTTAAAATAGGCAATAAAGTTAATTAAACAACTATTTAATAAGTTAATTAAATGAAAATTAAATATAAAGAATTAAAAAGTACTAAATATTTAGTTTATAAAAAATAGTAATAATACTCGTATTATTTAAATCTGATTGGGTGCAAATTTTAAAAATGTACCTTTGTACAAAATTCCATATAAGCTTGCTTTCCATTGGGTACTGTACCTTAAGCCCCATAAAAATGCAGAAACAAACTGCTTCACTGCTTCCAAAAAATTAAAAAAAAATATTTCTTATCGCACAATTCATCGAATTTTCCCACAAATATTATTTTAGGCTGCAAATTAACTTTTTCTTCTATTGAAAGTCTTTCATAACAATCAGCTTGTTGCAGAGTCTATAAGCAGAAGAGAATTATATCAATTGTGTAATAATTCAAAAAAATAATCAACATTACAAAAAATCTACTCACATCATGATGTACTAAAAAATTTTTCTGAATCTACAAATTTTTCCTGAATCTCAATTTTCGAAGCTTTGAGAGATTTTGTCTTCTGGCTTTTTAAAATTGTAGATGGGAACAAATAAGGAAGTAAAAGAAAAGCAACTAACTGTTTTGAAGCTAAATTGTAAGAAAATATGAATTAAAATCTTTAGTTCAAATTCAGTTCATAAAATAAAGATATGATGATGCAGAACGTGTTTAAATTCAGAATACCCCACCTTTTAGCATAGAATACGTGAAGATTCATAATCACTATCTAAGTCGATTTAGTTATGTCATCCGTCTGCCCGTGTTGTGAGTATTAATATATTAAGCAGTAATTTGATATATAAGCTTTTATCGGCCATAAGACGAACCATATTTGTTCATGGGTTCATGAGGGGTCTATTTGTATGTAGTTTCTTTCCCAAATGCTATTTTATAGTTTGCATACAAATGTTTATTGTAGGACTTCAGGATAAATGTTCAGCATTGGTCACATATGAATTTGTTCGTGGGCTTATGTAATGTCCAACATTATATTTTTCATTTTCCAAAACATCGGGAGAGCTTAGAAAAATTAATTTTATATGCACAACTCTATAGTACACTCTCGCTTCCGTAGTTTGGTATTATATTTCTTTATGTTGTTTTTAATTTATGCAAAACTGCTTTGAATCGCTACAGATGTTTCTTTTCATAATTTTTGATATTAATATAATTTTTTTATCAATTAAAAAAGATATGTCTAAATCTAAATCACGTTCCACATAAAATTTTATTGATAACTCTTAATGAATAACTTCACATACATTTATTTTTAACTTACCGTTGGTGTCAATCCGTAGTACAAATCTTGATGTGCACTTTTTTAACACAATTTTTTTAAATTAATAATTATTATTTTTTACACAATTATTTCACAATAAATTTTATGACTTAAAGTTTTATATTTTTTTCAAATTTGAACATTTCAACAATGACATTAAATCCAAACATTCAATTGGGTTACTAATAAATTTATATATTTCTTGCATTAACACCAGTATTTGTTTCACATATATATCATTCGGCTAAATACACCCAAAGCAGTAAAAATTTAATTTTTCTTTTGTTATAACTGAAAAATAATTCTATATACAAAATTATTTGTATCATACATACCAACAATTTGTTGTAATATCTGTTAACATTTTCTTTATTTAATATATGTTGTTATAATCGAAATTATTGTTGCAATCATTAATATTAAACATTGTAGCATATTATGATGAGTTTAACATGGTTCCCTCAATTGAATTGGTTTAATAAGTTCTATAAAAACTTTGATTGGTAGATGGGATTTATTTTTCTATTAAAGGAACATTAAAATTATGAGAACTATATTTGTATGGGAGATATTAAAGAAAATGTAGTACATTTTAAAAAATTTATAAATTACAATGAAAATTCTTATTTCCTAAATAAATTTTTTTAATGGTAACATAATTCCAACCATTCCTTTTTCTGTGTGTACCTATATTTTACCATATATATAGGAGAGCCAATAAAAAAGCTATTTATTGCAATCAAATCAGACTTGATAATACTAGGTTTGATACAAGTATTTATTCAGGTGATAAAAACATTTTTCCAAACATAAATAAAAGAAAATTTTGGTGGCTTAACTAAAATCTCCCCATCCTACTTTTACCCCTTGACTGAACCTTTTATCAAATAAATATAGAAGTGACTTTTTTTTGAAATTTTTTTGTTACATTAGATCATATCGATTATACTTATGTATATAAAATAAATCTTATGTATATAAAAAATATATTTAAAACTTCATATATAATTAGTATACTTGAGAGCCCGATTATGGGACTATGTATAATAATAATTTATAGTTACTATTTGTTTATTTATAGTTCTAAATACATACACGAATGGGGGAGGGTGTAGCGAAGCACACCGGGTTACATCTAGTATTATAATATATATAAAAAATGGATGTATGTTTGTATATATGTGTGTTTTTCCTTTATAGGAGACTACACCAGTGGACCGATCGTCTTGAAGTATTTACAGTAGGTAACTGCCTGTCTGGATGGAAAAAGAGGCTATATTTAGGTTTAGATTTTTCAAGCGGGCGAGGCACCTCCCACACTTAAGTAATTATTAACATCACATATCTGGAGCTCTTTGATAGCAAGAGTCCTGAAAATTTGTACTAGTACATAAATTATTAATGTGAGAAGTCGGGCTAAAAATTGGCGTGATAAAGCCAGTGGGCGTGGTATACCTTATCACCATATCTGGAGCACTATAGTGGCCAGAGTTTTAAAACTTCCTGCCCATCAATCGGTTGTTAATGTGAGTAGTCGTTGCAAAAACGGGCGGAATAGAATTAGTGGGCGCGGCACCACCCATACAAAAAAATTATCTGGGGTACTATAAATCCGACAGTCTTTTAACCAAGTGTGAGTTCACGAATGATGAGTTTGAGAAGTTATGTGAAAAATTGGCGGCATCAAACCAGTGGGCGTGGCACATCACATATGTACATGCTAAATACAGATCATCATATATCTAGAGTACTATAGTGGCCAGAATCTTGAAACTTTCTATAAATATGTATCATCGGTGCATACGTACACTTTTTTCTTTGCTTATTGCAACTTTTAATCATGTGGACGAATTGCTTGGGGATAAGATGGCTATATTCTTACTTTCTTTAAACAAACAAGAATGTAACTGCATGTATTTATTTACATTTACAGTGATTGCATTTAATAATTGCTTTCAATTAAATAAACACAAAAATAATTAAAGTAGTTATAATTATCTTATTAATTTTAAACATCATTGTAAAAAATTTAGCCATTATAATATGAAATCGAGCCATTTTTGTCACTTTGTGCTGATTGTTAAACTAAGATTTTGCCAAAATGAAAAAACTTGCTCCCAACGACTAAACTAATATATCATTGGTTGTTTGTTGGTATGACGATTGTTAAAAATAATGGCTTAACATAAAGCTTGAATTAAGTAGGATATACTAGACCGGATCGTTTTTTTGTTTAACATTTTATCACATATTTTTTAAGCACTGCGAAGATTTAAAAATAAATTCGAGTACATAAGGCGACCAGAGGTAAAAAAAAGAAAACTAAGAAACAAACCGGACTAAAACACATCCACCCAGCTACTTATACGTAGAAATAAACATTTGTAAATTTATTTAAAACATTGAACCAAAGTACTTCTTTTTATTCATGCTAAGTACAACAAAAATCATCACTCCCCCTCATTTTTAGTAAAGACATCATCATGCTCAACTGATGCAAATATAACCAAAGTAAAAAAAAAAAAATATGTATAAAAGACTATGTCAACGACTACATATTCTCTGTGTTTCTATCGTCTGAAGTTCCAATATACGAGTAAGAAACTAATGTACATACACACATACAGGAAATATAAAAAAATATGTATAATGTGTAGTTGACATATGATATATAATGCAAATAGCTCATGTAAGTGGTTGCTATCAACATTTTAAAAGATCTCATTAATATAAATAATGTATTGTTATTTTCTTATTTATTCACTTTTATGATAGTTTCGGTTGTAAGCAAGCAGTAGTTGACTTCATTTTTTTAACTTTCACTCCTCGGCAGCTGTAGTTGCTCATAGTTTAAAGACCCCTTGAGCGCAGAGTAATAGTTAGTTTTATTATTATTATTATTATTTTTTATTTTTTTTTTTTTTTTTTTTTTGTGGGATAAAAGAAAATGAAAAATATGTGCTAAGTACATTTTGGGTGAAATATTTATAGAAAAATGCATTATATTTTTCAACACATTTAATATGTGTAAATGATTTTATTTAAAATTGTGAAAATCTTAAGGTAAAATATTAGTATTTATACGAATGTTACAAAATTATTTAGATATGTTGTCAGTTGTAATAAGCGCTTGCTTAGAATAAAAAGTAACCTTTTTAAAATAAAATATTAACATAAGAGTGCAACAGCCATTCTGGGACTTGGGATATTAAAATCAGGGTGAAAGTACTAGGCCATTATAGTAAAACCTCCAAAGGCGTCAGGAGGCCAAACTTTTTTTCGGTCAAGATCTCTCTGAGTTAGAGGGGATCAAAATTTGACATTTTAGCCAAACAAGTGTTTTTTCTCTTCCATGTAACTTATTACCTATTGTTCTTAGAAAATTTTCTCCCAAATAGTTTAGATAGCTATTTCTTCAATATTTCGGAAAAAAATACTTCAAAAAAAAAATTTTTTTTTATACTTTTTTTTTTTTGCTAAATTAAAGCCTTTTTTGCCTTTTTTCAAAAAGGGCATTTTTTCATAAGAAAGCTTAGGATTTTTCCTTTAAGAGCAGTTTGGTTAGTGGGATGGGAGTGGGATATCTATCAAAATAAATGTTTTGTAACTCAAGACAACGGTTTTTCAATTTTTCACATATACACTATTTTGAATTTTTTCCTATTTGTGTGTAAAACCTTACAAATAATACTTATACTGAGAAACTAGACAAATTAGCCTTTCCGAAGGTATATAACATACCTAACTAAAATTTTATACCCTCGACACTGTAATACCCAGAATATGTTAACCTCAGGAAAAAAAATCACTTTTTTCTTTAGAAATGTTGAAAAATTCTTATTTTTTATTTATTTGTAATAATAATTAAGTTAATATATAAATATAATAATATTAAAAATAAAAGGATAAATAATTTAATAAAATTTAATCTTAATTACATTAGATCCATTTATATCATAACTATTTTTATACTTAATTTATTGTAGCTGATGAAGTATTTAAGTCTTGTAAATTTTTAAATACCCAATCTTTCATCCACCTTTTTTGTCGCCTTTATTTACTGCGTTTTTTTGTCAATCCTTTCTTGGCATTACTAGGTTCAGTTGTTGATTTCGCTGCTGGTTTATTTGTTGTCTTTGGAAAGAAATCGCATTGAATAGAGGCAGAAAACTTTTTCAACTTGAGTCTTCCATCGACAAGCGGTATAAAAGCATGGTATTGAGCGGTGCCATCGATTGTTGGCGCAGCATCGAATCTGCTCTTCAGTGTTTTCAATGTTTCCTGATGACCCTCTTTGCTACTAAAAACTATTTTAGTTTCTTTACAATAATTCTTTGCCCAATGGAATAAAGCAGTCGCATCTAAGATGCGATCTTGATGAGAGCACTGGAGGCTATACTTTTCTTTTAAGGTTTGCTCCAATACCATCATATGCTCCTTTTCCATGAGCGGTAGGATGAAAATGCCACTCAGCTGGCATTCTAAAATCTTTTTCATGAGCCATAAGATTTGCGAAGCTACTTTTGTTTTTAAAATGTTGACGAGCTCCGTCCGAAACGTAGTATACCTTCTTTACTGTAAATTTAGATTTTAGATATTTTAGTATTATCCTCTGGTACCCATAAACTGCAACGGTATCATGTTTTAAATCGTCGGATATGATTGCCATACTTTTGTGTTCCAGTTTTTCATCTTTCATGTAGTAAATAACTACTGTGAATATAGTTGCTTGGTCGTTATTGAAGTGGAATGCTTGTATGGCATCCTGAAGAACATATTTATAGATTTCTGCGAAATCATATGAAATAACGAATTCACCGGACTTCAAACGTATCTTCAAATCCTTGAAGAATGAGCATTGCTCTTTGACTAAAAAGTCATGGGTTCTCAAGTTTAGCAATCCTGTACACATTTCTTCTACAAAATTATCCACATTTAAAATGATTGTTTTCAATGTGCATCAGTCAGTCTGAATCCAAGAATCAAATTTGACCTCCTCTATATATTCCCGATCTAAAGAGTTGATAAAATTTTCTTTGATGAATGTGGTTTTCGAGCAATTGGTACATTCACCTAAGTGGCAAGAAGTTGTCGCATTAGGACACATAGTCAATTTAAGTCAATCGCGGTAATCGTGTAAATCTTCTGCCGAATCATCTGTTAAATACTTTAAGTTGAATTCCTTCAACATCAGTTTTACATTTTCATGGTAAATGCAAACGCATACTGTATGAGTTCCGCTGCTTCCTGCCAAAACGCAATGTTTTGGCCTCATTTGGGTAAATTTTGTGAAGCCAGTTTTGACATCCCCGTGTTCAGATTGAAATGTTGCAAATAACTCTTTCAGGTTACAGAGAACCATTCTCTTCTGTTAACCTTCGGAAAGGTTAATTTGTCTAGTTTCTCAGTATAAGTTTTATTTGTAAGGTTTTTCACATAAATAGGAAAAAATTCAAAATAGTGCATTTGTGAAAAATTGAAAAACCGTTGTCTTGAATTACAAAACATTTATTTTGATAGATATCCCACTCCTATCCGACTAAGCGCCCAAAATGCTCTTAAAGGAAAAATCCTAAGCTTTCTAATGAAAAAAATAATGCCCTTTTTGAAAAAAAGGCAAAAATGCTTTAATTTAGCAAAAAAAAAGTCTAAAAAAAAATTTTTTTTTAAGTATTTTTTCCGAAATATTGAAGAAATAGCTATCTAAACTATTTGGGAGAAAATTTTCTAAGAACAATAGGTAATAAGTTACATGGAAGAGAAAAAACACCTGTTTGGCCAAAATGTCAAATTTTGATCCCCTCTAACTCAGAGAGATCTTGACCGATCTTATTGAAAAATTGTGTCTAAACTACTATCTAATAGGACTAACCTTGGTGCAAATTTCATCCCGATCGGAAGACATCGGTTTCAAAAGTTGGTGCACTTGAGCTATAACTCAAGATCCATCATAACATTCTTCAGCATATAGCTTTAGCTAATCAAGTTGGAACAGTTTTACGGAATGAAATTTTAAACAAATTTTCATTTGTTCCTCTTTTTTTAATCAATGTTTTTAATAAGATAACATATTCAGGACGTATGATTATTATTATTTTTTAGTAGAATAGAAGAAATGTATGAGTGAGACGTATGAGTGATATTTTTACCATTAAATCAAACATACGTTAGTAGTTGTATTCTATTTTGTAGATGAATATAATAAAAAAAAAACAAGCAAGAAAATTATAGTCGGTCTAGACCGACTATACGATACCCTATACCATGTCCTATCTCTTAGGCCCAACTAACTGGACATAGAAAATAAGCAAAAACCAAATTTGAGTCTGATTTTTATTAATTTTTTTGGCTGCAGATATGAAAAAATTCATATCGGATGCTACATCTATATGGGGACTAGGTCCGAAAATGGACCGATCCTTATCATGTTTGGTAAAGTCTCTTGTATTTTGCAAAAATATATACAAACAAAATCTGAGAAGAATCAATGCAATATTTTTGTTTTTTATAGATTTAAGTGAAGATCGGGAAGCAGCTGTATATGGGGCCAAAGGGACAATTTTTGGGCTACTCATTAATGGACATAATGAACGCATACAAAACCCAATTTGAGTAAGATCTATATGACAATTTGGATCTTATGGCAATTTATGTCGATTTCATAGGGGTCATTTGTATGGGGGCTAGGTCTGAACATGGACCGATTCTCACCAATTTCAATAGCGTTCATCCCATGGCCGATAAAGGCTTATATTCCAAATTTCGTCAAAATATATTCATATTTGCGACCTGCAGTTTGATTACAAGCTTTACATGGACACACAGACGGACGGACGGACGGACGGACGGACATTGTTAAATCAACTCAGAAGGTGATTCTGATTCGATCGGTATAATTAAAGATGGGTCTAGGTCAAATATTTTTGGTTGTTACAAACAGCAGCACAAAGTCATTATACCCAAACCACATAGTGGTATAGGGTATAAATACTTATTTAAGCCTTAGCTACAATTTTGCTGAAGAATGAAATGAGAAATCACCAATGGTTCTTGATCTTAGCAAACAAAGATCGAGATAATGTCAGAGGGTTAGGCCTGAGAACGCCAAACCCTATGGTAGTTTTACTACACTGGCCTAGTGACTTGGAATTTCTCACCCCCAGCTAATAAACCCACAAAAGATAACACACACTGTGTTTGGAAATATCAGAGCATATCTTCGGAACGCAAGAATATTTGATAATTTCAGCAACTGATGTTTTCTGAAAAACATTACTTTGTATCTGCACTGTTGTGCAATACTATAGCTCTATGATTTTTCTGTGATATCTTACATTTACGCAAAAATTAGAAGAAGCAAAATCTATTTTATTTTAATGGTGCGTGGTAGAGGAGAAGAAAGCACATATTTCAAAAATTCATAACTACACTGTATTCTTAATCAGACCGGTTTCTGTCATTTCTGCCTTCATCAGCGATTTATTGAACATTGTGATAATTGTTATGTTATAATTGAATAGATTGTTTTTATATGAAATTTTTCAATAAATCGCTGATGAAGGCTGAAATGCCAGAAACCGGTCCAATTAAGAAATATATGCATTCTTCTTATCTACCACGCACCACTGAAACAAAATTAAAATTTGCATATTAATTAAAGTATTAATTGCAATATGTCTGAAAAATGACTACAAATCTAACAAACAAAAAACTATTTTAGTCATCTCAAAGAGCGTTAAAGCATAATAAGAGAAGCTACGAACTAAATTTTTTCATCTTATGTAAAGCACAACAAATAACGCTGGTATAAAAATTTAAAAAGAAAAATTACTGCAGAAACGAAGCATGTTTTTTAGTAATCTGGGTGCGCCGAGTTCGAATCTGGCATAAAAATGATGCTAACACGTCTTGTTCATTTTTTTTATCGTATGCTACCAATACCGTAAAACAGTCAATACTGACACTACAATTTCACAATTACTAATTTGACAGAAGCCCACATTCATTCTAAATCTTCATAATAGTAGCGTTTAAGAATGTCAGGGCGATCGTGTGTTACTGGCTCAAGCTATTTTTGCTTTGTGTGTGGTGAATATTTGGTTGGAAGGATATGAAATATCAGAATCATTAAAATATGCATATTTACATTATTTTGGTTTTGCTGTCAGAAACTTGGAAAACCCGTGTACACCGACAATATTTTGCAATAGTTGCAGAGCCGTTTTATACAAGTGGTCAAATGGCAAGAAGATCTATTTCGATTTTTCAATTCCAGTACTTTGGAGACAGTCAAGTTACTATCAAACCGATTGTTATTTCTGTTTAACAAAAGTTGTTGGATTCAATATAAAAAATCGAAAAAATATTACTTACGCGAATGTCCTTTCGGTTTCCAAACCAGTTCAACGTCCACCCAATGATCCATTACCAGTCATTCCCAGTGCTACGAGCAGTGTGTCCGATACATCTTCCTCCAGCAGTGGTAGTTTGTATGAGGCTGATGATGAACGCCATTTAGTGACTCAAGCTGGGCTGAATGACTTAATTCCGGATTTAAATTTAACAAAGCAAGACGCAGAATTACAAGCGTCACGCGTGCAGCAGTGGACACATGCTGCAGTTGGGACAAAAGTAACAATCTAAAGAGATAGAAGCTTGGAATAGACTGCATATTTTGAAAAGAAACACTCTATTCTATACTGTACTGATGCTGATGGCTTGTTTAAAAAAATGAACCAGCCATTTGACAAAACTGAATGGAGATTATTTATTGATGGCTCTAAGTACATTGTAAAGGCCCTTCTTTTGCATAATGGGAATGCAAAACCATCCGTACCAATTGCTCATGCCTTTAACACAAAGGAAAACTAAGAATCAATGACTGAAATTTTGACACTATTCAAATACAACGATCATAAATGGGAGATCTTTGTATACATTAGGGTGGCCCTTACCAAAAAAAAAAGTGTTCAAGCGCTCGGTCTCACCCCCTAGAAACATGCGAATAGCAAAAAAACTGAGAATACAATGTTTTGGGCCAATCAAAAAACATTTAGTCGTGCCTCAACGCGATTGAAAATTTCAAGTGTGTTTATATGTGAAAAATATGACTTTTTTTTCCAGATTTTACGAAAATTTCGTCCTATAGTTTAATTTTTCCGACAAATTGTTATACAATTCGGGATCACTATTATATTATCTTTACAAAAAAGCTATAAAACTTCAAAATCGAATAAGAACTCGCCAAGAAACAGAAAATGCCCCAGACCACTTTTGTGCCAAAAAAAAAACTTGGTCATGAAATTTGATGGCATTTCTTTTAACTTTAAGAAATTAATTAAAGCTAACACTATGTTTTAGTCCCCATACCTGTAGGTACTCAGATATGAAGTATTGTTTTATTACCACCTTCTTAACCTATTAACCATAGCGACCGAAAAGGGAAAATTTTTTTGATAAAATTTTGAAAACTCCTTTTTCGAGTTTTAAATAATTTTCTTAAACAAAGTTTAAAAAAATGGACCTGGCACTTTAAGCTTTTGTTAAGTATATGTTACGGATTAACCGTGTGAATTTTTAAGTAAATCGTTTTGCCAGAATTGAATTTTTTTGACAAGGAGTTTATTTTTGCGGATTTCGAGAAAAATGGGATTTTGGTAAAATATTCTGTAAATGTACTCTTTCTAAATACTTTGTATCAAAAACTCATCACCTTTCTACTTTCAAATACTATATTTTGTATTAATATCTTAGGGTTTCGGAAAAAGATAATATGACCCGACTAACCCTTTTGGAATTGGGGTCACATATGACCCCAAACTGATAAAAGACAATTTATTCAAAAAATTCAAATATTTTGTAGCTGCAGTTGAATTTTTAGATGCGACGCTAAAAATATAATAATGAAATGTGTAGAAATTCCGTTCCTAAAATTTGGGATAAATCCAAGAACGCTAACCCATTATTTGCCAAGGCCAGCTTTGGATTTTCAGATATTTTTAAATAAAAATGACCGAAAACGAGTTTTTCAATTAAAGTCGATGAAACCACTATTTAGAATTTAAGAAAAATAATTCGGTTAATTTTTATATATTTTACCCTTAAGTGCTCCTGGGATCAGAATAATTTATTGTGATATATCTTTGGTGCAAGTGTCTGCTTATTGCTCGCGAATATAAAATAAAACAACATTTAACCAATTTTGTTATAAAATTATTTTATTTATAAAAACTATCTATATTTTTCTAAATAAAATTAGAAGACCCACAAATGACCCCAACCTAATAAAAGACAATTTATTCTGTAGCATAAACTATAAGTCATCATTACCAACAAGAACATTTTTGGGTAATAAAATATAAAGAGTGATCATGTTACACACAAAATAATTAAAGCTACCAACACGATCAGCACTGCTTATACAATAATTCAAGTGCTCTAGATTTAGAGTACTCAAGTAGTGCTGTGTGCAATTAAGCTGCTACGGTACCTACTGTAACAGTCAACCCTTTTGGTGTTGTACAACGATTGTTGAGATATACATATAAAATTGACCAAAGATGTTCTGTCCAATGCTACATTTCTTCACGTTAATTTAAGCAACTTTGTAAGTTTATTTTAAGTATAAATAGTGTTCGATTTTGTTCAATCGACACACTTTTGCTTTGACCATTCTAAGAGCTAAATTGTTCAGCTCAGCAAAGTTAATAAATAAAACCATTTATTCAAATAAATAAAAGTGTTTTATTTATATGGCGATCCTGCCAGATACGCGTATAAAGCCGCGTATAAAGCCTGAAAAGCGTATTATCCGCTTATGTCCTGCAGAGCGTAAAATCCGCTTACAAATACCACAGGACTAGAAAAGAAAAACGCGTAAAAACCGCGTGATATTGCACTACAATAGTACTGACGTAGACAGCCAGAAAAGTCCGTCAGCAGCGTTGAAGGATGTCAGCAGGACCTCAACCACTAACCATTGAGGAGTATAGGCAAAGGCAGTACAAGAAGAAGCCTGAAGAGGAAATAAAAATACCACGAATGAATAAACCAAAACGGAGAGGCGGATATATAAACAAATTAAGAAGAGAACGTGCAGTGCTGATAAGAGAGACCAGCACCAAACCACCACCATCTTGGCAACGTTCAACAGAGATTTGGAAGAGGATAGATAAATTAGAATTCCTCATCGAACAATATGGTAATAAACAAAAAGAAAAGTAAATAACTTTATTAAAGAAGAAGTGCGTTTAAGTCGCACTCATAGAGTCAAACGGCGTTAACCGCCTTGTGACAAAACAAAAATTTTTTTTTAAATGGACAATATTTTTATATTAAATAACGTTTCAAAGAAAAAGAAAAGAAATTGTTAATAATAGGAAATAATTAAATTTTTTTTTTAAATTTAAAAAAAAAAAAAAAAAAATTTTATATAAATAATTTTAAGTTCAAAAAAAAAAAATTATTTTTTATAATAAATAATACCTAAAAATTTACGTTAATAACTTCTAATTATAATTAATTTTATATTTTAAAATTCTACATTATTTGAAATGGGCAATGAAGAATCCAAGATAGTCAATCCTAAGGCAAATGTAATTAACGAAATCATAGTAAAACATGACGGACAAAACATGTTGTTAATAGAAATATGTTTGATAATAATGGCAATACTTATGTGCTTAAACCTAGCTATACATATCTATTCAATGCACAACAAAAGATTAAAAAAAAAATATTTGAGTAGGGCTAATGGCCTAGATAAAATTTAAACATATGGATCAATGGGAATTGATAGAGAAAATATTGTCAAGCGAAAGGGACAATTTTAGAAAATCATACAAATGTATTAATAAAAATGTTTTCATAAAGACAGAGACAATAAGGAAGCATTTGAATATATTGATTAATTCCTTAGAAAATATAAGAGAAATAATAAATAAACACCTTCATAAATTTACAAAAGAACATAGAGAGCAAGGTTTGGAATTATATTGGAACTTAAGGGATCAGTTAGTAAAAATATTGGATAAATATTGTATCCAACAAAAAGTCCCTCATACCTTAGAAGAACCAATTAAATTCGACGTTAACATAATACTTTCTTCAGGGGAAACCTCCAAACTGGAATCTGTTGAGGAAGATTTATCAGATTCTGATTCAATCGATTCAAGTAAACATTTTAAAATGCCACAGACAGTAGTAGAATTTCTGAATACAGCTTCGAAGCTGATACCCGAGTTTGACGGCAAATCGGAAAATTTGAGGTCGTTTTTGGATTCACTCCAACTATTAGAATCAATAAAGGACACACATGAGACCATTGCGGTGTCTCTAATCAAGACAAGATTGAAGGGTAACACTAGAAACTTAATTGAGAATGAGTCTACAATTGCTGAGATAATAACCAAACTGAAAAATAGCATGAAAGGAGAGTCCATCCAAGTTTTGTCCGCTAAGATAATGAATGTAAGACAAAATGGCAAATCGGCAAACGCCTATTGCAATGAAATAGAAAGTCTTACAAAGTCATTAGAAAACTCATATATAACAGATGGGTTATCAAGCACATTGGCGACAAAATACGCTACACAAACAGCCATTAGAGCTATGACCAAGAATTGTACCATAGATAAGGTAAAACTTATCATGGAGGCAGGCCAGTTCAATAATATGAACGAAGCAGTGGGCAAGTTTATTGGCAGCTGTACTGAGGCCACCGGTCAGCAGAATACGGTTCTGCATTTTAGACAAAGAACGTTCAATAATACCTATCGCGGACAAAGAAGACAATTTCACGGTAGATTCAATAATACTTGGAATAACAGAGGCACCAATAACAACAATAACACCAATAACAACAATTATAACTATAGAAATACAAACAATAGGCCTGGACGTGGACGATTCAACGGTCATAACAATGGCCACCATAGAGGCAATATAAGAGCGACATATGTAGATGAAATTAGTTCGGAAAACCCGAACAGCCCCCTAGGATCGTAAACAGAAAAGTGTATAACATTAACCTTAACTTAAGCGTTTTTGTTCAAGTTCATATAGACGATAATAACATTCCCATAACATTGTTGGTGGATACAGGCGCCGACATATCAATTATAAAAAATTACCATTTTTCACACAACCAAATAAATAGAAACAAAATAACAACATTAAGTGGCATAGGACAAGGTAAAATCATATCGAAAGGTACTACATTTTTTGACATTAAATTCAAAAATTTTTTGATACCACATACATACCACGTGGTTAATAATGACTTCCCAATACCATGCGACGGAATAATAGGCATGGATTTCATTAAAAAATATAATTGCATACTAAAATTTAATGAAGATCATGATTGCCTTACACTACGACCACACAATTTTACACAATACATAGAAATACCCATTACGAACACATGCAATGACGACTTAGCTTTACCAGCAAGATCAGAAGTAATACGTCAAGTAAAACTTTTGACCTCTTGTACTGAAGTGTTGATTCCGAATCAAGAACCACACCCAGGAGTGTTTATAGCTAGCACTTTGGTGAAGACAAACAGAGCATTAATTCGTATACTTAACACTACTAACAGAACGATTACACTGAAACAAGGCCAGATACAGACTGAGGATATGAATGATTATGAAATATTCTCAAATAAATTGGACAATGCGCAAAGAAAAAATGAAGTAATGGAAATTTTAAAGGGAAAATTCCCGGAACGTTTTAGTTCTACATTGACTAATCTTTGTTCTGAATACAGTGATATTTTCGGTTTAGAATCTGAAACAATAACTACCAACAATTTTTATGAACAGAAGTTAAGGGTTAAGGATACACAACCGGTATACATTAAGAACTACCGTATACCACATACACATAAAGAAGAAGTCGAAAAACAGGTCAAGAAACTCATAGAGGACGAAATAGTTGAACCTTCATGTCCCGAATATAATAGTCCAATTCTGTTGGTTCCGAAAAAATCACTTCCGAATAACAACGACAAAAGATGGAGACTTGTAATAGACTATAGACAAATTAATAAGAAATTAGTGGCAGATAAGTTCCCACTGCCAAGAATAGACGATATTTTAGATCAACTTGGCAGGGCGAAATATTTTTCTTGTCTGGATTTAATGTCCGGATTCCATCAAATTAAATTAGAGAACGATTCTAGAGATCTAACATCTTTTTCAACCAATATCGGTTCATATAGATTTACTAGACTACCGTACGGTCTAAAAATAGCCCCAAACTCATTTCAAAGAATGATGACCATTGCTTTTAGTGGTTTAAAACCCGAACAAGCCTTTTTATACATGGATGACTTAGTTGTTTTGGGTTGTTCAGAAAAACATATGCTAACTAACTTAACGAACGTTTTCGAATTGTGTCGTAAACATAACCTCAAATTGCATCCCGGAAAATGCTCATTTTTTATGAACGAAGTAACATACTTGGGCCATAGATGCACCGATAAGGGCATACTCCCGGATGATAGTAAATATTCAGCAATAAGGGATTATCCAACACCCACAGATGCAGATAGTGCGAAGCGATTTGTAGCTTTCTGCAATTATTATAGAAGATTTATCAAAAATTTTTCAGAATATTCAAGGCATCTCACAAGATTGTCTAAAAAAGGAGTCCCATTCGAGTGGACAGAGGAATGCAATAATGCTTTCAATCATCTGAAAACATCCTTAATGAAACCAACACTACTGCAATACCCCAACTTCGAAAAACAATTCTGTATTACCACAGACGCAAGCAAAACCGCTTGCGGTGCAGTACTCACCCAGGAATACAACGGAAAACATCTTCCAGTGGCATACGCCTCTAAAAGTTTCACAAAAGGTGAAGCTAATAAGTCTACCATTGAACAAGAGTTAACGGCGATACATTGGGCTATTGCGCACTTTAGACCATACATATATGGAAAACAGTTTCTCGTTAGAACTGATCACAGACCACTATCTTACCTATTTTCAATGAAAAATCCAAGCTCCAAACTGACCAGAATGAGACTTGACCTAGAAGAATACGATTTCACTGTTGAATATCTTAGGGGTAAAGACAACTATATTGCCGACGCTTTATCGCGTATAACTATAAATGACTTGAAGGAAATAAATAGAAATAAAATACATAAAGTCACAACAAGATCAATGACAAACAGAAAAACAAGTAGGACAGTAGATAATAATTTGAATAAGCAGCATGAAAAAAATGAATATAAAAAGCCCAGTATATATGCACCAATAAATAACACTGACGTCAGAAAATACTATAAATTAAAGATTAACCCCGCAAGATGTTATATCAAACGAGGAAAATTTATAATAACATATATACAAATCAATGATTTGTTTATTAATGGGAAATTTGACTTAGGACAATTTTTCCCAAGGCTCGAAGAAGTGGCCTGTAAACACAACATTGATAAATTACAAGTGGCACCTAGTGAGAAAATTTTCGAATTTGTCTCGATTAATGAATTTAAAGATATGGGCAATAATAAATTGAAGGAAATAAAAGTAGCGCTACTAAATAAGGTGACCCAAATTGATAATAAAAATGCAAAAGCTATTCAAGATATTATAGAAAGATACCATGACAGTCCCATAGAAGGGGGACACTGTGGAATATATAGAACAACTGAAAAAATAAAACGGTATTACTACTGGAAAAATATGACGAAAGACATAACAAAACACATAAAAAATTGTCATAAATGCCAAACAGCAAAAATAACAAACCACTTGAAATGTCCAATGACTTTAACAACGACACCAACAATGCCATTCGATACTGTATACGTGGATACAATTGGCCCGTTTCCAAGGTCAACTAACGGAAACGAATATGCAGTAACGATAATATGCGACTTGACAAAATATCTTGTCACCGTACCAATTGTTGACAAAAGTGCGAGATCGGTCGCAAAAGCAATATTTGAAAATTTCATTCTTACCTACGGTCCAATGAAGACGTTCATTTCGGACATGGGTACTGAATATAAAAATTCAATATTAACAGAGTTGTGCAATCTCCTCAAAATTGAGAAACTAACTTCAACAGCATACCATCACCAGACGCTTGGCACAATCGAAAGAAGTTATAGAACTTTTAATGAATACATAAGATCTTATATATCGGTTGACAAAAGCGATTGGGATGAATGGCTTAAGTACTTCGCGTACTGTTTTAATACGACGCCATCGACAGCACACAATTACTGTCCGTTTGAATTAGTTTTTGTGAAAATTCCCAACAGTTTTCAACAACTCGGAGAGGTAGATAAGATAACTCCATTGTATAATTTAGAAGATTATGCCAAAGAGGCAAAATTTAGGTTAGAAGTAGCACATAAGAGGGCCCAAATATTATTGGATAAAAATAAATTAAGACAAAAATCTAGTTATGACAAAAATACAATAGATTATGATTTTAACATAGGAGACTTAGTGTTAATTAGAAATGAAGTAGGTCATAAATTAGATAGGAAATATAACGGACCGTTTAGAATTTAGGAAATAATATTTGAAAAAAAATAATTTTAAAATCGTAGATATAAAAACAAACAAAGAACAATTAGTACATAAGAATAGACTTAAGAAATATAACCAATGTTTAAAATAATATTATAACACATAATTGTAAAAGAATGATCATAACATTAGAAATGTATGACCATTCTTCCGTAAAAGGGAGGTGTAGCATAAACTATAAGTCATCATTACCAACAAGAACATTTTTGGGTAATAAAATATAAAGAGTGATCATGTTACACACAAAATAATTAAAGCTACCAACACGATCAGCACTGCTTATACAATAATTCAAGTGCTCTAGATTTAGAGTACTCAAGTAGTGCTGTGTGCAATTAAGCTGCTACGGTACCTACTGTAACAGTCAACCCTTTTGGTGTTGTACAACGATTGTTGAGATATACATATAAAATTGACCAAAGATGTTCTGTCCAATGCTACATTTCTTCACGTTAATTTAAGCAACTTTGTAAGTTTATTTTAAGTATAAATAGTGTTCGATTTTGTTCAATCGACACACTTTTGCTTTGACCATTCTAAGAGCTAAATTGTTCAGCTCAGCAAAGTTAATAAATAAAACCATTTATTCAAATAAATAAAAGTGTTTTATTTATAATTCAAAGGAATACGAAATATAAAATTAATTATATTTATTTGGATGTATTTAAGGATGATTTAGTGTGCGATTCAAAATTTTTCTCTAATCACTTACGATTTGCAATACGAATTGCTTTTCTTTAATTTTATGTTATTATATTAATTTTATATTTCATATTCTTTTGAAAAGGGATTACTTAAAAATTCACACAGTTAATCTGTAACATGTACTTAACAAAAACTTAAAGTGCCAGATCCATTTTTTAAAATTTTTTTAAAGAAATTTTCTTAAAACTTGAAAAGGAGTTTTCGAAATTTTATCAAAAAAATTTCCCATTTTCGGTCTCAATGCGCAATAGGTTAACAACGT